>CAUYUJ010006302.1:484612-534675 GCA_963575745.1 Prorocentrum cordatum | reverse complement strand
GCTATACGTGGCCAAGAATACCCCCCTCTTGAGCCAAAGTGCCTATGAGGGAGGTGATGATGATGGTGATGGTGGTGGTGATGATGGTGATGATGGTGGTAATGATGATGGTTTCGGGGAGAGCCCTCGGCGAGGCGCAGACTGCCTGTGAGGGCCCGAAGACGGCCAGTAACGGCCTGTGAAGTCCGCCGCCGCACATGCGACAAAGCCAGACATACTGATATCACAGTTTTTGTTACCCCGAGACCTCATTGATATCCTATTTGTTTTTCTCTGGAAACCAAAAATCTAGATGGTAGGTCTCATGCACAGTGCCCATGATACGTATGCAGACCCGTGTAACACATGTCGCAGAGGCGTATACCAGACAAACAAAAGTTGCTCACATTTTTTGGGCAATGGCTCACATACTATGGTTACACACATGCATATTGCAAATGATATGTATGTTGACCATGAGACAGAGAAGTTGGTCACATTTTTGGGGCAAATTGTGCTTCACATGCAGTGGTTGCGTATATGCATATTGCCCAAGATACGTATGGGAAACATGAGGCACAGAAAATCAATTTTGGGGATTTTGCCTCACAGCCACACTGCTTCTTACGCAGGATACACGTTGCACATGATACGTATGAGGGACAGAAGACAAAAGTTGGTCACATGTTTGGGGCAAGTGTTGCCTCACAGTCACACTGCTTCTTACGTAGGATACACGTTGCACATGATACGTGTGTGTGCGAGACAGAAGACAAAAGTTGGTCAAATTTTTGGGGCAAATTTTGCCTCACAGCCACACTGCTTCTTACGTAGGAAACACATTCCGCATGATACGTATGAGAGAAAGACAAAAGTTGCTCACATTTCTGGACCAAATTTTGCCTCACAGCCACACTGCTTCTTACGTAGGATACACGTTGCACATGATACGTATGAGAGACAGAAGACAAAAGTTGGTCACATTTTTGGGGCAAGTGTTGCCTCAAAGCCACACTACTTCTTACGCAGGATACAAATTGCACATGGTACGTAGTACATGAGTACGGAGACGGAACCCAAAAGTTGGTCACATTTTTGGGGCAAATTTTGCCTCACAGCCACACTGCTTCTTCCGTAGGCTGCACGTTGCACATGATACGTATGAGAGACAGAAGACAAAAGGTGGTCACATTTTTGGGGCAAGTGTTGCCTCACAGCCACACTGCTTCTTACATGGGAACACATTGCAAAGAGTATGACAGAAAAGAAGCAGGGGCAAAAGTTAGTCACATTTTTGAGGCAGATGTTCTCACATGCAGTTGACTACGTGTAATACATGTTGCAGATGGGGTCAGACAGACACGAGGCATAGACGAAAGTTCGTCACATTTTTGAGGCAAATTTTGGCGCACATGCCGTGGTTGCGTATGAACATATTGCACAGTATACGTATGGTAAACATTGGACAGAGAGGTTGGTCACATTTTTGGGGCGATGGCTCACATGCTATGGTTACATATATGCATATTGCACATGATACGTATGTTGACCGTTAGACAGACAGGTTGGTCACATTTTTGGGGATGATACGTATAGCACGTGAAACGTATGATACGTATAGCACATGATACGTATGATAGACATGAGAGCAAAAGAGGCTGACGCAGGCTGAGGCCGAGGCTGAGGGTGAAGCTGAAGCTGGAGTAGGCTGAGGCTGGGACACGCTGAGCTGATGCAGCTGAGGCTGAGACAGGCTGAGGCCGACGCTGAGGCAGGCTGGTGCTGAGGCAGGCGAAGACTGAGGCTGAGGACGATACGTCACCGTCGCCGTCGCCGTCGCCGTCGCCGCCGTCACCCTCGCCGTCGCCGCCGCCGCCTCCGTCGCCGTTGCCAAACCCATGATTCTCGATGCACGTGACGCGCGCGGGCCCTGAAACGCACAGTAGATATGATACTACGCCAACTTGCAGGAAGTAAGGCAGAACGCGTCGTCGCCAAGCGCGATCCTTCACAAGACGGAGAAGACACTTTGGACAGCTACCAGCATTTTATACTTGCGAGACCGTTTTGCGTGTCGGAGGTCACATTTGCGAAACACATATTTGATGATACACTTGTGTATCCATGGATGTATGTGTGTCTGTATGTGTTAGTACGTGTGTGTCTCTATGTACAAGTGTATGTGTTTGCGTAAGTACGAGGATACGTACATATCAGTGCATGTCTCGACGAACGTACGTGTATATGTGTACGAGACTGTGTATGTGCACGTCTGCGTGTAAAGGCATGGCTATGCGCACCGAGCTCGAATGTTTACATGTGTGTGTATATGTGTGTGTGTATGTCATTACTGGTGGCTCTTCTTTCATACAGTTCTGCTTGACACCAAAGTCTGCCACAATGCACTATACAACTGAGCACCGCCCCTAGGGCTCAGCCACCAGCGCTTCCAACGTGGCTTTTGATACACGTCTGGCGGTCCACCTTCCCTGACGTGTCGTCGCCAAGCGCGATCCTTCACAAGACGGAGAAGACACTTTGGACAGCTACCAGCATTTTGTACTTGCGAGACCGTTTTGCGTGTCGGAGATCACATTTACGAAACACATCTTTGATGATACACTTGTGTATCCATGGATGTATGTGTGTCTGTATGTGTTAGTACGTGTGTGTCTCTATGTACAAGTGTATGTGTTTGCGTAAGTACGAGGATATATATATATATATATATATCAGTGCATGTCTCGCGCTTCATACATGTCTGCGCCAGTGCTATCCAGTGCTATACCGTGCCCTCATAGGCGAATGTATCCAGTGCTATACCGCGCCCTCAGAGGCGCGAGCGCGCGCGCTCAACAAAAACCCACTCAACCGCTAAAATAAAGAACTCAAGAATAATACCCATGCTGGCCGCAGAAAAGTGGCCGATACGATCCGCGATCTGCACTCCATGGAGTAGGTCTGCACCAGTCCGGGCATCCAGCTGCGGATACGTACGTCGGTGTTGAAGAATGTGCTCGATGACTATACCGACCAGGCGATCATACTCGCGACACGCCGGGCCCCCGCGATCAGGATAATACTGCCACAAGTCGCTGGAACCCCCATACACGAAGCAGTTCTGAGGGCAAAACGCAAACGCCTCGGTCAGAAATGACCCCAAAGCGGCGAGAAGGCGAGGCTGATACGAACGCATGTCGGGTCGAGGCGGATACAAATCGTTCCCTAAGCATACCCATAGCACGAAGCCGGGCACGTCGCAGCGCGCCTTAATGGCCCGAAGAACCTGCTCATACGCGCAGGAAGGTTTCCATTGGTTGACGAATGCGAGGCCACCGCGTGCAACCAACATACATCGCAGGCCAGTCCTCTCATACACAGCTTGAAGCACATCCTGCATGTACACCGACCAGTGCTCGTTGCCGCGAATAAAAGCTCCTGAGTCGGACACAATGATACCGTCGGGCGATACAGCGCCCCATGCATATAAAACCTCCACAGCGCCCCAGGCATACAGAAAAGGAGAAGCCAACATCGGATACGGAATATCCGGAACTCTGGAGGTGAATACGATCTCACGATATACAGAAAGCGGCTTGAGCAGAAACCGCTACGTACAAACAGAAACGAACAGCATAGTCACGCTGCTTCGGATACAGCAGATGACTGTAGCCAATGTGATGCGCACACGACCTCCGCGAGAAGGATAGTGTGAGAAGACGATACAACCACAACAATTGGTCACATTTTTGGGGCAGATTTTGGGACGCATGTTATTATATATGATACATCTTGCACATGAAGTAGATATGAAACACGTGCACACAAGAGTTGGTCACATTTTTGGGGCAAGTTTTGCCACACATGCACGTGTTATGCATGATACTTATTACACACGAGACGTATGATAGACATGACACAGAGACCAAAGTTGGTCACATTTTTGGGGCAAATTTTGGGCTGAGGCTGAGGCTGAGGCTGAGGCATAGGCTGGCTGAGGCTGAGGCAGGCTGAGGCTGAAGCAGGCTGAGGCTGAGGCTGAGGCAGGCTGGGGCTGAGGCTGAGGCAGGCTGAGGTTGTAGTAGAGGATACGTATGGCACATGAGGCGTAGGACAGACATGGAAGACGCACAACAATTGGTCACAGTTTTGGGTCAGATTTTGGGACACATGTTATTATATATGATACATCTTGCACAAGAAGTAGACATGAAACACGTACACACAAGAGTTGGTCACATTTTTGGGGCCAGTTTTGCCACACATTCACGTGTTATGTATGATACGTATTGCACACGAGACGTATGATAGACATGAGACAGAGACCAAAGTTGGTCACATTTTTGGGACAAATTTTGGGCTGCGCTGAGGCCGAGGCTGAGGCAGAGGCAGGCTGAGGCTGAGGCAGGCTGAGGCTAAGGCTGAGGCTGAGGCTGAGGCAGGCTGGGGCTGAGGCTGAGGCAGGCTGAGGCTGAGGCTGGGGCAGGCTGAGGCCGAGGCTGAGGCCGAGGCTAAGGCTGAGGCAGGCTGAGGCCGAAGCTGAGGCAGAGGGTGCAGATGAAGCAGGCTGGCTGAGGCCGAGGCTGAGGCTGGTGCAGGCTGAAGCTGAGGCAGGCTGAGGCCGACGCTGAAGCAGCTGATGCTGAAGCAAGCCGACGCTCCGTCACCGTCGGCGTCGCCGTCGCCGTCGCCGTCGCCGCCGTCGCCGTCACCCTCGCCGTCTCCGTCGCCGTCTCCGTCACCGTCGCCGTCGCCGTCGCCGTCGCCGTCGCCGTCGCCGTCGCCGTCGGCGGCAGCCCGCTATGCCACCCGGGACGTCGGAGCATGCACCAACACACCAGAAGGTGACATGTTTCGGCCATTTTTTTTTGCCACTCCCCGCTCTTCATCTGGCACTACTCTGGCATACGTGCCGCCCGGGACGTCGGAGCATACACGAAGAAACCGAGACACTACTGTGGAAAAGTAGCCTGGCATACCGTGCCCTCAAGCATCCCCGAAATCGTTGACGGCGCGGACCTCGCTCACCGCCTCCACGTCAATACCGTTGTGGCCCAACGAATGGCGAAGCTTCACACCGGCCTGGAACTCTTCAAGTGATACCTCGTGCTGCGATGGACCAGCTCCGTGAAAGCTGTTGCCGTGATACCTGAAGCAGGTGGTAGCCCGATGATGGCATTGAGCCACAAAGGACAACCCCCCGCAACTTTGCCAATTGGCCATCATACGCACTCGCGAAAGTTTAGTCTTGTCGAGCCAGTCATATAGCTGCTTCGCATACTTGTCCAGCTCCGCTGGCGTCCTCCCGGTCGCCTGCACTTGCTCCTCCGTGCCGCTCGAACGCAGGAGAGCAGCACCCTTCTTCTCATACTGCTTTTTCGGAGCCAGGCAATACTGCAAGGCCGGCAGGATATAGTCAATCTCTTTGTGCAACTCCTCATACATCTGCGGCTTCAATACCGCCTCGTTGTTCTTCTTGACCGCAGGATCGTTTTGATACTCGCAGAAGGTCTTCATCGCGTGAATGAAACGGTTGATACCGACACCCCTCCGCTCCGGCTCCTTGCTGCACATCTCCGACATCCATACGGCCCCACTCTTCAGCGGCTCCTGCATCTGTGTCCATACCTGCTTGTCCGACAGCTTCGCGAACTTCGAAGGCCCGTATACGTTGAGCAACTGCGCGGGCGCCGTCTCGTATACCCTCAGCCACTCCCGCTTTTTCTGGTCCGTCGGCTTCTCCCCGGAGGCCGCGGGGCCAGACTGGGACGCCAGCGCGAAGTCTGGGCAACCGTCGAGCGCCATACGAAACCGGAGGGAATACACTTCCGAGTGGGCAGACTGGAACAGCCGTGCCAAATTTGAGAGTATATGGCTGCAGCTATCAACCGATACGTATAGCACATAGTGCACACGGTGTGGTAGACTGGTGGTGATGATGATGATGATGGTGGTATGGACTTTGGGGGAGAGCCCTCGGCGAAGCGCAGACTGCGTGTGAGGGCCCGAAGACGGCCAATGAACGGCCCCAGAGAGCCTATGATACCCCGAGGAAAGCCTGTGGTGGCCCCAAGACAGTGAAGTCCGCCGCCGCACCTGCGACAAAGCCAGGCATACTGATACAACAGTTTTTGTTGCCCCCGAGACCTCATTGATGTCCTATTTGTTCTTGTATGGATATCCAAATTCGAAGTGTTAGATCTTATACACAGTGCACATGATATGCAGACCCGTCTCATACATGCTGCAGAGGAGTATACGAGACAAACCAAGTGTTGGTCACATTTTTGGGGCAACTTTTGGCTCACATGCTATGGTTACATGTATGCATATTGCACATGATACGTATGTTGACCATTAGCCAGAGCGGTTGGTCACATTGTTGGGGCAAATTTTGGCTCACATGCAATGAGCGCGTATGTGCATATTGCAACTGGTACGTATGTTAGCCGTTAGACAGAGAAGTTGATCACATTTTTGGGGCAAATAGGCTTCACATGCAGTGATAATAATAAACATATTGCACATGATACGTATGATAAACATGACGCAGACAAATTGGTCACATTTTTGGGGCAACTCCTGCCTCACACACAGTTGGGTACATGGAATACATGTTGCAGAGGAGTATGACAGAAATGAAGCAGAGGCAAAAGGGGGTCACATTTGTGGGACAAATTTTCGCTCACATGCAGTGGCTGCGTATATACATGTGGCACGTGATACGTGTGGCAACCATTAGACACAGAAGTATCACATTTTTGGGGCAAATTGTGGCCCACATGCAGTTAGCTACGTGTACTACATGTTGAAGGTATGGCAGACATCAGGCAGCGACAAACCTCAGCCACATTTTTGGGAATTGGCTCACATGCAATGATTGCGTATATAAGTTGCGCACGTGATACGTATGGTAACCATTAGACAGAGAGGTTGGTCACATTTTTGGGGCAAATTTTGTCTCCCATGCAGTTGGCTACGTGTAAGACATGTTGCAGAGGACTCAGGCAGACATGAAGCAGAGAGACAAGCTGGTCACATTTTTGGGGCAAGTTGTGGCTCACATGCAATGGTTGCGTATATACATTGAACATGACACGTATGGTGCACACTCGACAGAGAAGCTGCTCACATTTTTGGGGCAAATTTTGAATCGCATGCATTGGGCTACGTATATAAGTAGTGCACGTGATGCGTATGATAACCAGTAGACAACGAGGTTGGTCACATTTTTGGGGCAAATGTTGCCTCGCATGCCGTGGTTGCGTATGAACATATTGCACAGTACCATATGGTAAACATTAGACAGAGAAGTTGGTCACATTTTTGGGGCAAATTCTGGCCCCCATGCACTTGGCAACGTGTAATGCATGTTGCAGAGGACTCAGACAGACATGAGGCAGAGAGAAAACTTGGTCACATTTTTGGAGCAAATTTTGCCTCACATGCCGTGGTTGCGTATGAACATATTGCACAGTACACTTATGAAATTAAACAGAGAAGTTGGTCACATTTTTGGGGCAAAGTTTGCCTCACATGGTGTTGGCAACGTGTAATACAGGTTGCAGAGGACTCAGACAGACATGAGGCAGAGAGAAAAGTTGGTCACATTTTTGGGGCAAATTGTCCCTCACATGCAGTGGTTGCGTATATGCATACTGGACACGATACGTGTGGCAAATAGGAAACACAGAGGTAGGTCACATTTTTGGGGCAAATTTTGCCTCACATGCAGGTCGCTGCGTATATGCATGTTGCAGATGTGGACAGACACAAGACCAAAAGTTGGTCACATTTTTGGGGCAAATTTTAGCTCACATGCTATGGAGTGGTTGCAATCATACATGTTTCAGATGATATCCTAGACATGGGAACAACACTGGGTCACATTTTTGGGGCAGATTCTGACTCACATGCAATTGTTGCGAATAGTACTCATTGCACATGATACTCATACAGTATTACACATGATGCGTATGGCAGACATGATACAGAGACACCGTGTGGTCACATTTTTGGGGCAAGTTGTTGCCGCCACGATGCTCGATGCAGGTGATACATGCGGGCCCTGATTTTTTTGGTCGACGTCCAGCTCCATACGACATAGATCACTCCGGCGTCGCCGTGCCGCCGTATACCAGCAGCTCGCCGTTCTCGCCCCACACTTCTTCCCTCACTGGAAGCTCACTGCATACGCCCATCTCCTCATACACTGGAGCATCGCCAGCCTCCGCACTGGCACCTGCAGCAAAGTCTGCAAGGGTACGCTTGCACTCAGTCCGGGATACATCTGCCGGATCCTCTGTGTTCACGAAGAAATCCACGAGGTTGTTGCCCATGTCCATGGATACAACAGGGTCCGCGTCATACTCACCTTGATCTGCAAGAGCATACTCAATGCCTTTCCCCTCGTCGTCGGATGACGATACAGAGTCATACCCGCGCTCCAAAATCTCGCCCTCCTGCTCGGGGCCAGCCGGCTGGAAGTCACTGCGGCGGAGCTTGCCGAATACATGGCAGCCCTCGCGAGACTTGAAGCGACTGCAGGCAACGTAGCCATACCCTCTCGTAGCCACTCTCTTCTTCTGCTCGAAATATACACAGCCGTGAAAGAGATCCGCGCCCTGCGCTCGACGCACCGTGGTCGCATACCCGTGGCAGCAAGGCAGGAATACCTCTCCGTTCTCCTCGATGGGGTGCACCAATACCATGTTGCCCGTACCCACCAGCCTGGCTGTAAACACTGAGTTTCCACGAAGCGACTCGCATACCGTGGCCAACGCCCCATTCACAAAGCCCCGCTGTTTGTCAAAGTTCCGACTCAGGCGAATGACGATACCAGGTCTGGCCAGAATGCGTAAGTCGGACTTCGTGGTCGGGTCGCAATACCCACCCTTTTTCAGATCGGCCTCACTAATGCCGAGTAATGCCAGCGCCGCTCTGCATACCTCCGCCGAGCCCGCGTTCGTACACGTGAGCCAAGAAAACGGATGCCCTTTCTCCGCCGCCAACGCCATACCGCGCTCAACACAGGCCTCCAAGGACTCATGATGCCAGTGGCGGTCCCCAAAATACTCAGTCAAAACCGCTCGATCTGGCTGAGCCTCACGTATACGATTCAGGAAAACCAAGTGCTGCTTGTCAGCGGTGCGATACACGGTCTTCAAGTCGACCTTGTCCATTTGGTTGCAGAAGTGCTCGCACTGGCCCCCGCTCAATACTGGCTGCAACTGCTTAATATCGGCCACGATAGCAGTGAAGGGTTTGTGCGGCTGCTCCCGCACCGAGGCGAAAAACCGCATCCATTCCTGGTCTTCATACTGGCTCCCTTCATCGCAAAGAATCAAATCAATACTTCTCAAAGCCGAGGGTGGGGCCCAGCGGACCTTGCCGTCCTTGCCGGCCCTCTTATACTTCAAGACTCCTTGTATCGTGTCCACTCGGATATTCTCGATACCAGGTCTGTCGGGCAGATTGGACTTGTACTGGTGCACGAGATACCCGGTGGGGCACACGATCAAAACCTGAAGAGACTCACATGCCCAAATGGCCAGCTCCAACAATACTGCCGTCTTCCCACTGCCGGGCGGTCCAGAGATGTACAAGAAACGCTTGCTGTTCTGCTTCTCCTCCTCGTCCTCCAGCGACACAGCCTTCTTGACCCGCTCGATGGCATCAGCCTGCTCTGGGCTCCACGTGCGCTGCTGATACTTCGGCCTGTTCAAGGTATCCCACTCCTGCCGAAGGCACTCATACTCTGGCTCGTTATTGCATCGAGCAACACGCTGATACAGCAGAAAATTCGCGCGTTGCTTCTGCTCAAAGCAGCCGACACGCTCATCGCGCATACCGCGAAATTGCAGATCGCGTCGGGCCAGCGAGAGCAGATACTCGAATGCTGCCCTGTCATTGGCAAATACAGGCTCTCCTGCAGTATACTCAGAGCCGAATGTGAGTATCTGGCCATCATCGCCCACTCGCATCGGCAGCGCTTGAGTGTGGAATTTGCGATCACACGACGTCTCCACGATACCAACAGTGCCGGACCAATTCCAGGACATGAGATACTCGATCATGCCCACGAAATTCTTCATACTGTCCAGGTGTTTGAACGTCCGAGGGAGTAATTGTGAAGCGTATACATGTGGCAGCATAGTCAGTGAATGCTGGCCCCAGTACCCGTCCGTCAGCTCGTACCAATACCTGCAGGCGACCACTTGCGTAGGTTCATACCTTTGATTATGTCGGCCGCCACGGAAATGCACGCAGTGGTTGCAGGAATCATACTCCCTGCCACGGTGCCATACCAAGAAACTGTCCGATACGGGAACACCTGCGACCAGCTGCTCCCTCTTCTCCTGAAGGAAGCGTATACATGTGGCAGCATAGTCAGTGAATGCTGGCCCCAGTACCCGTCCGTCAGCTCCTACCAATACCTGCAGGCGACCACTTGCGTAGGTTCATACCTTTGATTATGTCGGCCGCCACGGAAATGCACGCAGTGGTTGCAGGAATCATACTCCCTGCCACGGTGCCATACCAAGAAACTGTCCGATACGGGAACCCCTGCGACCAGCTGCTCCCTCTTCTCCTGAAGGTAAAAGCCATACATCCTCGAGGGAAAGTTACCCTGCCGCCCGTCGTAATTCACCATGGCTGCCGGCTGCGGTGGATACAGCAATACATGAGAGTAGGACCGCTCAAACTCCGACAGTTGCGCCAAACGGATGGCCACTTCCGGCAGGCACGGGCTGCTCTTGCTGAGCAAGCGATACGCGGTCAGCCAGGAGCTGTTCGCATTCTTCTGCACATACTCGCCGAGCCCGACGTCGACGGCATCGTGGTCCTTCGCGACATACCCTGAAATGTAGTTGAGCCGGCCGTTGCCTATCTGAACATCTATCTCGGCGCAGAATACAAGCGAGAGGAACTTGACGAATGCCGACACGACAGCCGTCCCGGTGCGCCCCTGGAGATACTGCAACAGCCCAAAGCATACAACCCACGCGCAGATGTGCCAGTGCGGGGTGCCACGGCCTTGGTACTCGGTCTTCATACACCACTCGTAAACGATGAAGTACTTGTGGCCCCAGCGGTTCGCCAGGAACAGCCAGATACAGCGAACCAGGTAGTACATATGAAGTGACATCATATACGCACCAGCAAAAATACAGCGAAGGTACGGCTCCATGAAATACGGCCTCGGGAACTTCCACTCCGCGGGCGCGATGGTGATGAACAAGTTCGGAAACGCGCACAGCCAGACCTGTCCCCGAAGATTCCGGCAGTGTTGATACAGGGCCTCATAATTCTTCTCGTCGTAGCAGCGCACGAGCATGATACGCACAAGATCAGCGAGGGAGTCTTGCACAATCTCCCAATACCCCGCAGACGCCTGCGAGTCCCGAGACATGACATCCCCAGTGACGCCGAGGCTCTTGGCACGGACTTGTGCATTGAAATACTTGTTCGCCAAGTGCTTCTCGTACAGGAAGAACGGCAGGTCCCGCTGCTCGCCATATACGCGGGCACTGGACAGCACCTTCCGAGTCCAAGACAGGCCGATGGATACCACACGGTTCGTGCTGTCCTGGGTCTCGGCATAGTAGTGCTCCATTATACCCGTATCTGTGAAGTCCGTGGTCGGGTACAAGACGGGATACATGGCGCACTCGATACCTTTCATGACCACAAAGAGGTCGTAGGAGGACAGGTTCAAGGAGCTGCGGTTCTCGATACGGATCCTCTGGGACGTCAGAAAGCTATTTTATTGTTGTTGTTTTTTTGTTTGTCAGTTTTTTTGTTTTGTTAATTTTTTTTTTTGGTTGGTCAACCTCGTGATCGTCGACGTCGCCGTCGATCTCGTCGTCGTCGTTCGTCGTCGTCGTCGTCGTCGTCGTCGTCGTCGTCGTCGTCGTCATCGTCGCCGTCGTCGTCGCCGTCGTTCTCGTCGTCGTCGTCGTCGTCGTCGTCTTCGTCGTCGTCGTCGTCGTCGTCGTCGTCGTCGTCGTCGTCGTCGTCGTCGTCGTCGTCGTCGTCGTGGTGGGAGCCCCTGCCCGCGCGGATCCTCTGTTCCGTCAGGAAGACGCGGTAATACTTGCTGTGCTCCCTCAAGAAATGATACGCAGCCTTGCACCGGTCCGTAGGCAGACTCGCTTCGCAGACCAGGTCCTTCTTGAAGTACGCGCGCGAGAGCCCCACCTTCTTCCAGTTGAACTGGCGCGCGGCGCCATACCGCTCCTGCTGTACGGAGGTCTTCAATACGACGATGCTCAGAGCACGACATTCGTCCACGGTCATCTCGTGCATACAGGGTCCACTGGTGTGGTCCAGCGAAAACTGCCCAAAGGAATACCGAGGCCAGCTGATGCACTCCTTTGCCTCGTAGCCCGACTTCGTGGCCAGGGGGATCCTATGCAGCTCCGACGTCTTTGCTACCTTGAGGGCCTTGCCGTGGTTCTGCATACGCCGGTTGAACTTCTCGAGAGGGGTCTCTTTGCCAGAACAGCAAGGGCATGTGGCAACCACAGGCGTATACATGCCTGGCTTATACCACCATCTCGAAGATATACCAACTTGGCCACAGGCGTGCACCACCGGGTCGTGCGGTACTTGCCGACGATACGCCGCCAGCATGTCTGGTTGCTCCGACGTGCTGCGGTCCTGATATACACGATTCGAGAAATACTCGTCATTAAAGAAGAACGAGCCGCAGGCCTCGCAAGCGGACCAACTCCCGTAGCACACCCAAAACGCAAAGTCCGTCAAATTATACTGCTTCTGGTAGGTGGCCTGGATACTGGTGAGTAATGACATGGACCAAGACTGTCGCTCAAATACCTCCTGGCACTTCAACATGGCATACGCAGCAACAAGACAAGCGTCCGCCGCCATTTTCGGGAATACTATGCAACGGTCAGCTGTCGCCACGCTGCAAGCTCTCGCATACCAGCCGTGTTCTTTGTCGGAGATACACGCGTGCGCAGTCCTGGGCAGCACCTGGCCCTGGAAGGTCTTCTCGTAGGCCTCCAACACAGGGCCTGGCAGCACATCCTTGTATACGAAGGCATCTGGATACTCGAGAGCCAACCTGGCATGCCGTTCGTGTTCTCCAAAAAATACCGCAAGATTGTGCAAAGGCACCAACTCTTCCGCCACGCCCAAGCGCTCACATAAGGATATACGCACAGTCTCCAGAGCAGATCTGGCCCGGGCGCGCAGAGAGGGAGCAACCCCCCGGGTGTGCCCGAGCTTGCTATCCAGAGAGACCAAGGAATACAAGAACTCCCACTCGTGCTGCTCCAGGTGGTCGCTGGTCCAGTATTCGCCACGCTGCTCGCGATAGCGACGATACGCTAGGAGCCGCTGCGTGGTCCTGCAATCCGATGTCGTCATCGTCGTCGTCGCTCTCGTCGTCAACGTGGTCGTCGACGTCGCCGTCGCTCTCGTCGTCATCGTCGTCGTCATCGTCGTCGTCGTCGTCGTCGTCGTCGTCGTCGTCGTCGCCGTCGTCGTCGCCGTCGCTCTCGTCATCGTCGTCGTCGTCTTCGTCTTCGTCGTCGTCGTCGTCATCGTCGTCGTCGTCGTCGTCCTGCAATCCACGAGATACTGCGCCAATAACTGCTGTTGCACCTCCTCGGCCGAGACGCCCTTCTGCAGCTGCTCCAGGACAAACTCCCCGCATACGTGGCGATGTATATCCTGAGCATTCTCCAGCAGTGCCAGCTGCTGGGAGGGCGCCTTCAGCCACCTCTCCAGGTTTCCACGATGTGCAAATACCCCGGTCTCCGCGCGATACTTGTCCACCAGCGCTCGCCCCCTCAAGCCTTCAACGTAATGCCAGTACTGGAGGTCCCTGCGCGACAGCGCGTAGACGGCGCAATTGCCGTGTTTGGCACCGTCTCCGAGGCGATACCTGCCAAGCCACTCTCGACAGACATTCGGACCCGTCTCATACCCCCAGGCCTTCAGACGCACCTGCATATTCCGGTAGTCGAGGCCAAGGCCCAGGTCGGAGACCTCCTCTCGATACCGCTTGCCGCATGCCGCCTCTAGAGCCTCCACCGTCATCAGCGTCATACGAACCACATCTGTGGAGGAAGAAGCTGCCGTGGCCTGCTGCTTGGATACGGGCTCCTCCCAGTCGACCGCGGCAGGCCGTTTGGCCACGCGGGCAGATCCGGCGGCGGCTGGCCGTTTCAATACACCGCCTGCGACCTGTGCCGCCGGGCGCTTCAATACACGCTTGGTGACGGCCTGGGCGGATGAAGCCGCCGCCTGCACGGAGGAGCCCACCGACGCATACACATCGCACCACTTTCTCAACACTGATCGGGACACCAAGACAGCTTTCCGTCGCATACGCAACACGGCATGCAACGTGTGGTACTTCAGCCCTGGATATACATCGCGCATGTGGCCACCAAGTGCCGCGTTGAGCTTTTCGGCCGTGTCGTACTGCAAAGGTCCAGAGTCAGGGTGATACTTCACGTACCATTGCCTCAAAACCATACCGCTGACAGCGACGGGAGGATCGCTCTCCGAGAGAAGCTGCGAGAGGACCTCCGCGGCGGCATCGTCGGCGAAGCTCTCCCGATACTGATTGAGTCGAAGACGCTCGCCCATACATTCCTCCACAGCTTGGGCAGTGTTGAGTGCCCCCTTGGCGCCCCACTCCGTGCTGAGCCACTTCTGGCATACCCTGGCGTTAGCAGATACAGATAAATGTCCCAGGAGCCACTGCTTCAAGACGGCCCCGTCAGTGGTCCCCTCGGGCATGTCTTTGCGAATACGTTCTCCATACCAGCTCTCCAGATGGCCAGCGTTCTGCACTTGGACAAGCGTGTCTTTCGATGAATACTGCAGTAGCCACGCCGTTGCGACCCTATCTGGCACATACAGTGGTGGATCCAACTGTCGGAGCGCCCGGCATAATTTGTAAGCGGTATTATACTCGATGCCCAGGTGGCGGATGGCAGACCCGTGCTGCTCCTCCAGCTCCTTGGCGCTAGAAATACTGACCTTGCCAGTCACAACCCGATACTTGGCCCACCAAGTCTTGCACGCCTGGTGACTGGCATTGATACCCTTTGCCGCGAGCGCCTGATGCAAATAATACGCACTCTCGCAGTCGGCCAAGGGAGGCCGGGACAGCTCTGCGCCATACTGCTCGTGAAGGTCTTTCGCCGTCAAAGCCATGATCCAAGAACACAGGCGATACCTTGATCCGAGATGGCTACGGATATGAGCGTGAGAGGAAGGGGGGAAGCCTCCTGGGGCCGCTGGGGGTCCTCTTGGGGAAGGGGGGAAGCCTCCTGGCGCCGCATGGGGTCCTCTTGAGAGGCTTTGGGGGGCTTCTTGAAAGCATGTTGGGGCCTCTTGGGGGCTTATTGGATCCTCCCGGAGGACTCTTGGAGCCGCTTGGACGCCTCCTGGGGCCATCTTGGGGGCCTCTTGGAGCCAACTTGGAGCCTCTTTGGAACCTCTTGGGGGCCTCTTGGAGTCCTCTTGGGGCCTCTTGGGACCATCTTGGGCGCCTCTTGCGGCCTCATGGGCGCCTCTTGGGGCCATCTTGAGCGCCTCTTGGGGCCATCTTGGGTTTTAAAGATTCATGAAGAGCCCGCGGGTGGATTTTGATATTTTTCGGATGAGAAAGTCTTGCGTTTGCATATGTTTTCGGAACATCGCATCTTGAAATTATTGAAATCACATTATGTTTGGCAGGATTTCGGCACGCGCGCGCGGCGGCCGCGCGCATGTGCACTTCGTGTCATTTTTTGCAAGGGATGGTGGCCCTCGTAGGCTCGCAACCGTTGTTGCAGAAGGTCGAAGCACCTGAAAAGGTTCCTCGCAAAGGCCCTTTTAACAGAAATGTTTAAAATCTGGTGGGTTTCCTAGGAATCCGCAAGAGCGCGCGGAAGGACATTTTGACAATTTTTTCTGAGAAAACCATTGGGTTTTTGATGTTTTTATGTTAAAATCGTTACGAAACCTAAGGTTTTGGAAGGATTTCGTCTTGCGCGCACGAATGTCCACTTTACCTTGTTTTTTTGCAAGGGATTCTTGCAATTTGATCAAGTAAAAACAAGAATTTTCATTTTCTATTGTTTTTTGCAAGGGAAAACGAGCGTCAACAAAAAACCGGATCCGGAGCTCATCCACTTTTCTGAAGCTTTCGCGAAAAAATGATGAAAATGTAGCTGCGGCCTAGGCGCGGCGCAGAGGTCGCGCACCAGGGGTCCCAACAATAATAATTCTTTAGAAGGAATAATGTTCAAATCACTTTACCCGAACGCTCAGTGTTCTCACCAGTGCCAGGGTTTTCATGCGACGCCAGCCAATACCCCCACTTTGTGGGGGGGCAGTGCAAGCTCTACCAAATATCCACACGACTCTTCGCCACCACCCACACCCAGCTTCCCGCCCTATGACGTTCGGACACTTCACTTCGTGGCCTGCGGACGACCGTGGCTACTACACTGGCGTGGAGTACACACCCACAGAAGTTGTTAAGCCTACGTTCGTACACCCACAGAAGTTGTTAAGCCTTGTTAACCCACAGAAGTTGTTAAGCCTTCCACAGAACATCTGTTGCATATGATGCATATGGTACATGATACACATGATACACCATGATACGTACTCACAAGAATTTGATCACATCTTTAGGGCAAATTCCTGAGGGATTGTGGCCCCTGCAGGCGCGCGAACCCCCGTTGCAAGAGCGTGCGAAAGTAGCTCGCGCGAGCTCATGTAACATAAATGTTGGAAAACCATTGGTTTTTTAGGATTCGGACAGCGCGCGCGGGTGGAAATTTTGAAAAGTCGTGCAGGTGTTTTTCGAGGACCTACGGTGCGATTCGTGTGATTTTATGATGCGCGGTGCTAAAATTCTTAAGAAGCCCAATGGTTTTTGGAGATTTCGGCGTGCGCGCGCGAAGAAAAAACGAATCTGTCCCGCATGGTATTATTTGACAGGGATGATGGCCCTGGCAGGTGCGCAACCGTTGTCGCAGAAGTTCGAAAAAGTTGCTCGCAAAAGCCCGTTTGACAGAAATGTTTAAAAAGTGTTGGGTTTCCTACGAATCCGCAAGAGCGCGCGGGATGAGATTTTGACATTTTTTTGTTGAAAAACCATTGGTTTTTTGATGTTTTTATGTTAAAATCGCTCGAACACTAAGGTTTTGGAAGGATTTCGTCTTGCGCGCGCGAATGTCCACTTTACCTTATTTTTTGCAAGGGATTCTTGAAATTTGATTATATTAGAACAAGAAATGTCATTTTATAGTGTTTTTTTGCAAGGGAAACGGATTACAACAAAACAACCGGATCTTGATCACATCGTATTACCTGAGGCTTCCTCACGAAAATGATGAAAATGTAGCTGCGGCCTAGGCGGCGCAGGGGGGCCGTGCACCAGGGGCCCAACAATAATTATTCTTTAGAATAAATAATGTTCAACAACAACAATTACTAGCACGTGGGGACACTCCGTTCTCACCAGTGCCAGGGTTTTTCATAGGAGGCGGGCAATACCCCCACTTTGTGGGGGGGCCGGTTCAAGCTCTACCAAATTTCCAAACGACTCTTCGCCACCACCCACACCCAGCTTCCCGCCCTATGACGTTCGGACACTTCACTTCGTGGCATGCGGACGACCGTGGCTACTATTCATGCCCCGCGGCCGACGACGACGGCGTGCGCGCGCGAAGAAAAAACGAATGTGTCCCGCATGGTATTATTTGACAGGGATGATGGCCCTGGCAGGTGCGCCACCGTTGTCGCAGAAGTTCGAAAAAGTTGCTCGCAAAAGCCCGTTTGACAGAAATGTTTAAAAAGTGTTGGTTTTCCTACGAATCCGCAAGATCGCGCGGGATGAGATTTTGACATATTTTTGTTGAAAAACCATTGGTTTTTTGATGTTTCCAACAACAACACAACATTACTAATCACGTGGGGACACCCCGTTCTCACCAGTGCCAGGGTTTTCATAGGAGGCGGGCAATACCCCCACTTTGTGGGGGGGCCGGTTCAAGCTCTACCAAATTTCCAAAACGACTCTTCGCCACCACCCACACCCAGCTTCCCGCCTTATGACGTTCGGACACTTCACTTCGTGGCATGCGGACGACCGTGGCTACTATTCAGGGGCCCGCGGCCGACGACGACGGCGTGCGCGCGCGAAGAAAAAACGAATGTGTCCCGCATGGTATTATTTGACAGGGATGATGGCCCTGGCAGGTGCGCAACCGTTGTCGCAGAAGTTCGAAAAAGTTGCTCGCAAAAGCCCGTTTGACAGAAATGTTTAAAAAGTGTTGGGTTTCCTACGAATCCGCAAGAACGCGCGGGATGAGATTTTGACATTTTTTTGTTGAAAAACCATTGTTTTTTTGATGCTTTTATGTTAAAATCGCTCCGAACACTAAGCTTTTGGAAGGATTTCGTCTTGCGCGCGCGAATGTCCACTTTACCTTATTTTTTGCAAGGGATTCTTGAAGTTTGGTTATGTTAGAACAAGAAATGTCCACTTTGCCTTATTTTTTGCAAAGGAAAACCGCCCGTAACAAAACAACCGGATCCGGACCAACCCGTTTTGCCTGAGACTTCCTCACGAAAATGATGAAAACGTGGCTGCGGCCTAGGCGCGGCGGGGGGGTCGTGCACCAGGGGTCCCAACAATAATTATTCTTTAGAAGTAATAATGTTCAACAACAACAACAACAACAACAACAACAACCACAATTACTAGCACGTGGGGACACTCCGTTCTCACCAGTGCCAGGGTTTTCATAGGAGGCGGGCAATACCCCACTTTGTGGGGGGGCCGGTTCAAGCTCTACCAAATTTCCAAACGACTCTTCGCCACCACCCACACCCAGCTTCCCGCCCTATGACGTTCGGACACTTCACTTCGTGGCATGCTGACGACCGTGGCTACTATTCAGGGCCCCGCGGCCGACGACGACGGCGTGCGCGCGCGAAGAAAAAACGAATGTGTCCCGCATGGTAATATTTGACAGGGATGATGGCCCTGGCAGGTGCGCAACCGTTGTTGCAGAAGTTCGAAAAAGTTGCTCGCAAAAGCCCGTTTGACAGAAATGTTTAACAAGTGTTGGGTTTCCTACGAATCCGCAAGAGCGCGCGGGATGAACTTTTGACATTAAAAAAACATTTTTTTATGTTTTTATGTTAAAACCGCTACGAAAACTAACGTTTTGGAAGGATTTCGTCTTGCGCGCGCGAATGTCCACTTTACTTTATTTTTTGCAAGGGATTCTTGAAGTTTGGTTATGTTAGAACAAGAAATGTCCACTTTAGCTTATTTTTTGCAAGGGAAAACCGATCGTAACAACACAACCGGATCCGGACCAACCCGTTTTTGCCTGAGACTTCCTCACGAAAATGATGAAAACGTGGCTGCGGCCTAGGCGCGGCGGGGGGGTCGTGCACCAGGGGTCCCAACAATAATTATTCTTTAGAAGCAATAATGTTCCAACAACAACAACAACAATCACTTTACCCGAACGCTCAGTGTTCTCACCAGTGCCAGGGTTTTCATGCGACGCCAGCCAATCCCCCCACTTTGTGGGGGGGCAGTGCAAGCTCTACCAAATATCCACACGACTCTTCGCCACCACCCACACCCAGCTTCCCTCCCTATGACGTTCGGACACTTCACTTCGTGGCCTGCGGACGACCGTGGCTACTACACTGGCGTGGAGTACACACCCACAGAAGTTGTTAAGCCTACGTTCGTACACCCACAGAAGTTAAGCCTTGTTAACCCACAGAAGTTGTTAAGCCTTCCACAGAACATCTGTTGCATATGATGCATATGGTACATGATACACATGATACACATGATACGTACTCACAAGATAGTTGATCACATCTTTAGGGCAAATTCCTGAGGGATGTGGGAATACACAAGAGAGAGAGGATATGTTTGTCCCGATGGTTGTCTCGATGGTTGTCCCGATGGTTGTCCTGATGGTTGTGGTTGTCCCGATCGTTGTCCCGATGATTGTCCCGATGGTTGTCCTGATGGTTGTGCTTGTCCCGATCGTTGTCCCGATGACTGCCCCGATGATTGTCCCGATGGTTGTCCCGATGGTTGTTCCGATGGTTGTCCCGATGGTTGTCCCGATGGTTGTGAGCGATGCCGGATCCTCACGCCCCCCGCCGGAGGAGGCGGGAAATTTCGACAGGGATGATGGCCCTGGCAGGTGCGCAACCGTTGTCGCAGAAGTTCGAAAAAGTTGCTCGCAAAAGCCCGTTTGACAGAAATGTTTAAAAAGTGTTGGTTTTCCTACGAATCCGCAAGAGCGCGCGGGATGAGATTTTGACATTTTTTTGTTGAAAAACCATTGGCTTTTTGATGTTTTTATGTTAAAATCGCTCCGAACACTAAGCTTTTGGAAGGATTTCGTCTTGCGCGCGCGAATGTCCACTTACCTTATTTTTTGCAAGGGATTCTTGAAATTTGATTATATTAGAACAAGAAATGTCATTTTATAGTGTTTTTTGCAAGGGAAAACGGATTACAACAAAACAACCGAATCTTGATGACATCGTATTACCTGAGGCTTCCTCACGAAAATAATGAAAATGTAGCTGCGGCCTAGGCGGCGCAGGGGGGCCGTGCACCAGGGGCCCCAACAATAATTATTCTTTAGAATTAATAATGTTCAACAACAACAACAACAATCATTTAAGACTGGGGACACTCCGTTCTCACCAGTGCCAGGGTTTTCATAGGAGGCGGGCAATACCCCCACTTTGTGGGGGGGCCGTTTCAAGCTCTACCAAGTTTCCAAACGACTCTTCGCCACCACCCACACCCAGCTTCCCGCCCTATGACGTTCGGACACTTCACTTCGTGGCCTGCGGACGACCTTGGCTACTACACTGGCGCATGGGTACAGTGACTTGTTGTGGTAACATTTTCTGGACGCTAGCTTAGTATACGACTTTTCCCCCTGTTCCAACACTGGACACCTGTACTGGTTTTTGGTGGTAACGTGTTCCTGACGCTAGAATAGGAAACCGAATGTGTCCCGCATGGTATTATTTGACAGGGATGATGGCCCTGGCAGGTGCGCAACCGTTGTTGCAGAAGTTCGAAAAAGTTGCTCGCAAAGCCCGTTTGACAGAAATGTTTAAAAAGTGTTGGGTTTCCTACGAATCCGCAAGAGCGCGCGGGATGAAATTTTGACATTTTTTTGAAAAACCATTGGTTTTTTATGTTTTTATGTTAAAATCGCTACGAAAAATAAGGTTTTGGAAGGATTTCGTCTTGCGCGCGCGAATGTCCACTTTACCTTATTTTTTTGCAAGGGATTCTTGAAGTTTGGTTATGTTAGAACAAGAAATGTCCACTTTGCCTTATTTTTTGCAAGGGAAAACCGCCCGTAACAAAACAACCGGATCCGGACAACCCGTTTTGCCGGAGACCTAGGCGCGGCGGGGGGCCGTGCACCAGGGGTCCCAACAATAATTATTCTTTAGAAGTAATAATGTTCAACAACAGCAACAACAACACCACCACCACCACCACCAACAACAACAACAACAACAACACCAACAACACCAACAACAACAACAACACCAACACCAACACCAACAACAACAGCAACATCAACAACAACAACAACAACAGCAGCAGCAACAACAACAACAACCATTTTAAGGCTGTGCGCTCTTACTTGCCCGCGAGTCATTCAACACGTATACCCTACACCCTCGATGCCCGCCCTCTTCGTCTTCGATCACACCCCTTTCGGGGGGATTATTTCTATTTGCTGGGGCCGGCGGGCTTAGACGTACGGGCAAACCGGAACGGGCGGACAATCCTTCGGGGGCGTACATCTCTCTGCCCGCCATTGGAATTGGCGCGGGCCCTGCAAGAGGAGGAGGGGAAGAACGAGGGAGAGTGGGAGGAAGGGGAGGGGGAAGGACGAAGGAAGAGGGAAGATACCACGTTGTGAAGGCGTCCTTGGCGCGTGCGTGGTTCCTGAGCGCCGAAACGCAATTCCAGAATAATTTGTGAGGACGTCGCACGCGAGAGCGCAGTCCTGAGTACATTGTGAGGAAATCTCGGGCGGGAGCGGGGGCCCTGACTAAGTTGCGAGGAAGTCTCAAGCGGGAGCGCCGTTCCTGAGCAAATTGCACGGAAGTCTCAGGCGGGAGCGGGGGTCCTCACTAAATTGCGAGGAAGTCTCAGGCGGGAGCGCCGTTCCTGAGTCAATTGCGCGGAAATGTCAGGCGGGAGCGGGGGTCCTGAGTAAAATTCGAAGAAGTCTCAGGCGGGAGCGCCGTTCCCACGTAAATTGCACGGAAGTCTCAGGCGGGAGCGGGGGTCTTGATTACATTGCGAGGAAGTCTCAGACGGGAGCGCCTTTCCTGAGTAAATTGCGCGGAAGTCTCAGGCGGGAGCGGGGGTCCTGAGTAAAAATCGAGGAAGTCTCAGGCGGGAGCCGTTGTTGTTGTAGCCCGGGGGGCAGGGGCACAGTTTGAGCAGGAAGACTTTCCTTGAGAAAAAGCAAGGTGCGAACCCCGGGGGGGGCACTTCAATCGAACAAAATCAATGTGCACCGGTGGGGGGGGATCAACAATAATTATTCTTCAAGAATGAGAGTTCAACAACAACAACAAGAACAACAACAACAACACCAACAACAACAACAGCAACAACAACAGCAACAACAACAGCAACAACAGCAACATCAACAACAACAATAACAGCAACAGCAACATCAACAACACCAACAACAGCAGCAGCAGCAACACCAACACCAACAACAACACCAACAACACCACCATCACCAACAACAATAATAACACCAACAACATCAACAACACCAACGCAACACGCATAATCCTTCAGCCACGCGCCTAAGGACAATGAATGACCGTTTGGCCCCCTCACGCTGATATGTGTTGTTCGAAACGCCCTCCTTGACCGTTCTTCCATCCCTTGCGCCCGAAACCCAATGCGTGGAACTTGTGCGGAATGGCAGTTGGGGTGCTGCATAGTGCGTATTGTTATTTTCCAAATAACCCTGGTCTCAGAAGCACTGCCTACATCAGCACCCCCAAGAATATGTGTTCAACACCTCTGGTAATCACACAGCGTGCTGTTAAATATGAGAGGCACGACGTCCCTCTCCACCGTGCACGAACTGCGACTACAAGAACACATCATACCCTACTGCGCTGTGTCAACACGCACCGCCTTACGGATCCTGGCGAATCGCCGCTGAACGCAAGAGGATGGGGAGACGTAAGGATACATACAGTGCGGACGCGGCCTCGAGAAACCAGACCCCGCGGATCCACGAGCGGGGTGCAACTGTGGGGACACCCATGGCACCCTGCATGCGGCAGCCTCCCGGCGCCCGCGGGAGGTCACCGCGCAGGGCGCGGGGCGAAGACGCCCAGGGGTGCCCTGACGAACAGCGCCTGGCTCCTTGATGCGCGTCTCTGCTGTAGGAGACAGTCGCGCTCCACTGCTCGCGAGGTAACTGCTCGCAAGTGGCCTGGATCCGCCATGGAGGCTGTGCGGCACATCACGTCGAGGCAAGCGTGATCTTCGGGCGTTTGCGAGTGGGCCTCTTGCGAGTAGTGGAACGCGCCGGGTGATGCAGGGGGGACCGACAGAGGAAACACTGACAAGCACGAACAGAAGCTCGGCGCGCGGGCCCAGGCCGCCACGCACGGGCTCGCAGCCACGGCGGACGTCGTCGTCGTCGTCGACGTCGTCGTCGTCGACGTCGTCGTCGTCGTCGTCGTCGTCGTCGACGTCGTCGTCGTCGATGTCGTCGATGTCGTCGTCGTGGTCGCGGGTCGCGGACGTCGTCGTCGACGTGGTCGCAGGTCGTGGACGTCGCCGTGGTCCCCGAGGCAAGCAAGAGGCTTAAAGGCAGCCATGGGCCCGCCAAGATGCCCCCCCCCAGACGCCCCAGGGGGCCCCCGAGACCGCCAAGAGGCATTCAAGACAGCCTAAGAGGCCTCCAAGGCAGCCGCCAGGCGTCCAAGAACTTCTGGCCTTCTGCTCGCTCTCTTCTCCTCCTGCCTCTCGTCTGCCTATTCCTTCTCCTAGTATCTCTTCATCCTCCCCCTCCTCCTCCTCCTCTAGTGGCTCCTCCATCCTCCTCCTCATTCGACAGATAACGGCTGCACCCCTTACCTTGCTCTTACACTTCCCTGGTCACCCCTAACTCTGCTGGGCATCGGTTCTGGATGGGCTGGTGGGGATACACGCAGTGACAACAATTATTCACTGCGTGGAGCTCCCCATATGTGCATCTACTCGCATGGACCTGTCCGCCGTGAGTGTCTAGGCGCAAGAGCTTTCGAATATTAACGGGCTTCAGTTGTGACGGTGTGGACATCAATCTAATTGCGAATGAATTGGAGTGTGAATGAGCCTCAGTAGTACGAGCGCGTCTCTGTGCATGAGCCTGGGGCCTCCTGGGGCCTCCTGAAACCTACTGGGGCTTCCTGGGGTCTCCAGGAGCCTCTTGGGACCTCCTGGGACCTCCTAGGAAGGTTTCGTGCCCCAGGGGAGGCGCAATCTATAGCAACAGACGTACATAAAACATTGCGGATTAGAGCCACAGGAGAAGGGCAATCTATAGGAACACGCGTAAAACACCAAGGACTCGTGCCCCAGGAGAGGCCCAATACATAGGAACATGAGTAAAACATTTAGGATTGTGTACACAGGAGAAGGACCATCTATAGAAACATACGTAGAACATCAAAGAATCGTGCTCCAGGTGAGGCCCAATCGATAGGAGCATACGTAAAACACATGGGATTGGAGCCACTCCTGTTGCCTTCTGAGGCCTCCTGCTCCTGGGGCCTCTCGGGGCCTCCTGTTGCCTTCCGAGGCCTCCTGGCGCTTCCTGTTGTCTCCTGGGGTCTCCTGTGGTTTCCTGAGGCCTTCTGGAGCTTCCTGGGGCCTCCTGGAGCCTCTTGGGACATCCTGTGGCCTCTTGAGTCTTTCTGTGGCCTCCTGATGCCTCCTGGGACCTCATGTGGTCTCCTGGAGCCTCCTGGAGCCTGTTGGAGCCTCCTGTGGCATCCTGAGAAGAATCTGCGCCCACGAGCCTGGCCACCAAAACTAGCAAACCGATCGAGACATCCTCAAAATCTGGCCCACCTGGGGGGTGAAAATGAGCGCCTCGCTCGAGACATCCTCCAAATCTGCTCCGAAAGCGAAGGATGTTGGGCACAGAAACAGGCAAACCGCCTGAGACATCCCCACAAAATGGCCGCGAACGAGCCCGTGCAACCACCCCTGGCGGCTCCCCTTAGGGGTGCTGAAATGAGCGCCTCGCTCGAGACATCCTCCAAATCTGCTCCGAAAGCGAAGGATGTTGGGCACAGAAACAGGCAAACCGCCTGAGACATCCCCACAAAATGGCCGCGAACGAGCCCGTGCAACCACCCCTGGCGGCTCCCCTTAGGGGTGCTGAAATGAGCGCCTCGCTCGAGACGCTCCCCTGAGACATCCCACAATCTGCTCCCAAGCGAAGGATGTTGGGCACAGAAACAAGCAAACCGCCTGAGACATCCCCACAAAATGGCCGCGAACGAGCCCGTGCAACCACCCCTGGCGGCTCCCCTTAGGGGTGCTGAAATGAGCGCCTCGCTCGAGACATCCTCACAATCTGCTCCGAAAGCGAAGGATGTTGGGCACAGAAACAGGCAAACCGCCTGAGACATCCCCACAAAATGGCCGCGAACGAGCCCGTGCAACCACCCCTGGCGGCTCCCCTTAGGGGTGCTGAAATGAGCGCCTCGCTCGAGACATCCTCCAAATCTGCTCCGAAAGCGAAGGATGTTGGGCACAGAAACAGGCAAACCGCCTGAGACATCCCCACAAAATGGCCGCGAACGAGCCCGTGCAACCACCCCTGGCGGCTCCCCTTAGGGGTGCTGAGTATGAGTAAGTCTGTGTATGAGTAAGTCTGTGTATGTGTACGTCTGGGTATGACTAATACTGTGTATGAGTAAGTCTGTGTATGAGTAAGTCTGTATATGAGTATGTCTGAGTGTGAGTAAGTCTGAGTATGAGTAGGTCTGAGTATGAGTAAATCTGAGTATGAGTAAGTCTGTGTATGAGCAAGTCTGAGTATGTCCGACAGGAGGGGAGGAGAAAAGAGGAGGAGGAAGGAGGAGGAGTAGGAGGCGTCCAAGTAATAACAATAACCCCATCTTAGGATATGGGGAATTATATGGATTCGCAATGTGACGGGGAGGAAGGGAAGGATACGGCACAAGAGTGGTCACACGACGCGGGGAAGAAAAATAACACCACAAACAACAGGAGGATAATCATCCAGCACGCCAGCCGCGTCATGGCTGCAAATGTCAATATCCCCCTTACAAAAGCACGCGCTGAAATTTATATTAGGGGTGCAGGCGTCCTAGTCCCTGTATCACTCCATATGCGGATGGTTTCGCGGGCAGTCCCACCGACGTCCTTCTTCTCTTGGGTCTTTACGGTGATATCATCCTCAGTCTTGTCGATGACTGTCTTGCACGACTCCCACTTCTGGTACTCCTCCAGGGCCGGCGCGTGGGGACAGCGGGGACGTCATGGGCAGAGTCCAAGATCAGCGTGAAAGACTGTGAAATCTTCTCTGGCCCTCGTCTGGTTCCAGCCCGTGCAATCGGGATGTCGCTGCCACGGCCTATACTACTGGCACTGCCGGCACTATTGCTACTGGCTGCTGACACCACCACGCCAGCGACCACAACGACAATATTTGCCAGCGTGCGCCCCAAACGGTGACACCTGTTGCACTGTGGATGCGCGAACTAGACATTAGAGAGAGCGTGATCCACCGCTGCTTTACTGTGGAAAATTCCCCCCCTCTTCCTCCAGAACCCGGAAATCCCCCCCTTTCCAAAATCCCCGACCCCCCCCCCCTACTGGACCACCTCCCCTTCCCCCTCTCCCCCCCCCCCCTAAACCCCTTCCCCCCTAAACTTCCCCCCCCCCTCCGGAAAACCGTGAGGGGTCACTACCGGTTCGAACCCCACCCTTCCCTCCCCCCTCCATAAAACTGGGGGGGTCACTACCAGTTCGAACCCCTCCCCCCCCCCCTCCAGAAGGCCGGGGGGGGGTCACTACCGGTTCGAACCCCCCCCTCCTCCAGAAAACCAAAGGAGGTCACTACCCCGATCCCCCCTTTAGAAAACAAGGGGGGTCACTACCAGCTCGAACCCCCCCCACCCACCGCCGGCAAACGACTCCCGTGTCCCCACCACCGTCCGCACCACATCCTCCACTGCTGTCCCCAGCACCACTGTCCCCAGCACCACTGTCCCCACTGTTCCCACCACCGTCCTCACTGTCCCCACCAGTGCCCCCATCACTGTGGGACTGTCCCCACTCTCCCCACCACTGTTCCCACCACGGTCCCACTCTCCCCACTTTTTTCACGGTCCCCACCACTGTCCCACTGTCCCCATTGTCCCCTCCGTCCCACTGTCCCCGCCGCTGTCCCACTGAGCTGTCCCACTGTTCCCACCACTGTCCCCACTGTCCCCACCACTGTCCCAGTGTACCTCTGTCCCATTGTCCCACCACCGTCCTCGCCACCGCCTCCACCACTGTCCCACTGTCCCCACTGTCCCCACCACTGTCCCACTGTCCCCACTGCCCCCGCCACTGTCCCACTGTCCCCCCGCCACTGTCCCCACCACCACCGTCCCCACCACTGTCCCACAGTCCCCACCACTGTCCTAGTGTCCCCACTGTTCCCACCAGTGCCCCCTCCAGTGTCTCACTGTCCCCACTGTCCCCGCCATTGTCCCACCACGGTCCCATTCTCACCATTGTCTCCACTGTCCCCATCACTGTCCCACTGTCCCCACTGTTCCCCCCACTGCCCTAGTGTCCCCACTGTCCCCGCCGCTGTCCCTGTGTGCTGTCCCAATGTCACCACTGTCCCCACCGCTGTCCCACTGTCCCCACTGTCCCCCACACTCTCCCCACTGTGCTACTGTCCCACCACCGTCCTCACCACCGCCTTCACCACTGTCCCCACCACTACCGTCCCCACCACTGTCCCACTGTCCCCAATGTCCCCACCACTGTCCCGCTGTCCCCCCACCATTGTCCCCACCACCACCGTCCCCACCACTGTCCCACTGTCCGCACCACCGTCCCATTGTCCCCGCACCACTGTCCCCACCATCACCGTCCCCACCACTGTCCCAGTGCCCCCACCGATGTCCGACTGTCCCGAGGAGCGGGGGTCGTTTACCGGCGGCGAAAGGGGGGGATTCGAACCGGCAGTGACCCCCCCTATTCATGACATGATTGACTGTAGGGGGGTGGTCTCGAACTGGCAGTGACCCCCCCTGTTTTCGAGGGGGGGCGGGACGGGTTGGTTAATCCTGCGGTGAAGTGTAAGATATGTGGCACACAATAAGTGGTGCAGTCTGTGGTGCAAGCTGTGCGGTGCAAGCTATGTGATGCAATCTGTGTGGTGTGAGCTACGTGGTGTAAGCTACGTGATGCAATCCACATGGCAGAATTTGAAATTGTCGACCCCACTGTTCGCGCAATCGTCCCGTCCTCCCGCCCGCAACTTGTTTTGCAGAACCCATGCGGCGGCGATTGCGATGACTTATTTTGGCCATGGCTGGCGCATCTCTGCGGCGGCGCTGGCGCGCGCGAGCTCTCGCGAAGGGCGTCAGCTGGTTTGGCGCCGCGCTGGGGGGCAGCGGCGCTGGCTGAATGCCCCCCCGCGGCTCGGACGGCGCCCCGGGCTGCTGCCCGGCCCCCCCCCGCCCGCGCAACTGCGCCAGCGCGGCTCTCATCTCATGGAGAGAACGGCGCGTCGCCTTGAGCCAGCGTCGACGGAAAGCGCGCGGGGGGAAGGAAGGGCAAATCGGCCGTTCGGCCAGGCGGCGGCGCCGCGCGCCCCAAACGCGGAATGGCGCGCCCGTTGATTATCTGAAGACTCCGAGGTCCGAATCGACAGCCCGCGGCCCCAAGACGCACTGTTCGGCTCGCCGTGCCCAGATGGGCAATTTGAGGCCGTGGGCGCCAGATTCGCACCCTGGGCGCCAAATCGACAGTCGGGCTCGCGGAAGCCCCCCCCAAATATCACAAATGTGAACGCGGACCGCCTGAACCGGCAATTCGCCCGCTGGGGCCCCGAGATCGGCAACCTGAGCACTGAAGCAGCAAACCGTACAATCGCTCGAATCTGCGACCTGAATGCGGGACGACGCGAGCCATCTGATCTCCTGGGCGGCCCGACCGACAAATCGGAAACCCAATCGGCGGTCCGAGCACCCAGGTGCTCCATTTGGTAATTCTTGACGCTTCGCGTATCCCCACCAGCCCATCCTACACCAGGCGCTCGAACGAAGAGCGCCGATGATCGGCAGCTGTTCTCCTCCCCCTCTTCCTCCTCCTCCGCCTTCTCCTCCTCCTCTTCTCCTCCTCCTCCTCCCTCACCTCCTGCTCCTCCTCCTCCTCCTCCTCCTCCTCTTCCTCCTCATCTTCCTCTTCCCTGGTGGCGTCTTGGAAGTATCTTCGAACGTTTTGGTGGGCTCTTGGGCCTTGCGGGCGGGCGGGCGGCGTTCCGCCCGCCCGCGCGCAGGGCCCAAGAGGGGGTCCAAGACGTCTCTCGGAGCCATCTTGGAGGAGATCGATCAACGAAGGGGGGCTCCTAAATTTCAGCCCCCCCCTCAGGAGCCACGATCCTCGTGAGGGGTGTCGAATTTTAGCCTCCCAGGGGTCGATCTTGGACGCTCTGACCGATCGCGGCCCCCCCTGTCCAGGTCAGTGGGGAGGGGGTAGGGGGAGGGGTAAACCCCTCCCCGAAGGGGAAGAAGGAGGGGTGGAAGAGGAAACGCTCTAAACCACCGACGCCCTAAAGAGCTGGTGGGATTCGAGCGTCGCGCGCTCCAGACAGGCGCCGCGGAGGCCTGGGGCCGTCTCTGGTCTCGGCCGCGCAATTGCGACGCACGCGCTGCAAAGGCTCAAGGCGCGCCGCGTCGACGATTTCACGGCATCGCGCATGGATGCAGCCACCCCCGTGGGCGAGGCTGTCCATCGTGACGGTTTGGGCCACTTTACGGCAGTCCTGCGCGAGGTTATCCTTGCCAGCGCTGGTGGGGCCGCGCTTCGGAGCGAGGGTTTCGTCGGTGCGTTGATGGCCCCGCCCCCTGCGAGCTCGCGCCTGCCATTTGTGGTGGCGAGTTGGTGCTCGGCCGAGGCTCTGGGGCAGGGGCCCCTGCTTCTCGGTTCCCGTGCCGGCGCTGTCGCGCCCGCGTGCAACTGGGGGCGTTTCGGCGCTGCTGCCCGGGCAATTTTAGCCGGGTTGTTCTCGGCTGTCTCAACCGCGTTGCGGGCGAGCCCCCTGGGGCCGACGGGGCCCGCGCGGGGGCGCCGCGCGCGGCGGCGCCAGCTGGCGCCAGCGTCGTTGCCGAAGAAGTCGTCGCAGATATGTCGGGGTGGGAGCTGGGCGTCTCCAAGCGAACCTCTGGCCCCGCCCCCGCCCCCGACCCTTGCCTCCTGGCCCTCGCCAGCCGGAGACCTAGCCGCGAGGGCGCGCGCGTCGCGCGGTGGGGCGCCGCCTAGCACGGCAGTCGCTGGCCACTTTCTTGCATTGCGTGCGAAGCGCGTCGTTCACCGACTGCTCCGCAGCGGCAGGCCGCCGCGCGCGGCAAAGCTTGGGGGCGTTTAGCGCGGGCGCCTGGGCTCGCGGAGAAGCGGCTATTTCGGCGCTGTCCGAAGGGGGGCGTCGGCGGCGCTCCGCCGCGCGAGATTTGGCCCAACGCCCAGAGCACATTCTGCAAGTCCACGAGCAGCCGCGAATCTGGCCAGCCGAAATGTCTCGGGCATCTCCGCCAGCGCTCGCAATGCCTCTCAGGGCCGAGAACGCCGTGGGCGCGCGCGGGCACGCCGCGAATTTGCGCGCCCGAAGCGGGCCCAGCACGCGCGCGCGCCGCCGCTAGTGCTCGAGACCCCTAGCGCTGGCCTCGGCCACAGCGCGCCCGCCCAGGGCGGGGGAATGGCCGAGCGACGCTGCAATTTCACAAGGAACCTCCGGCAATTCGCCACGACGGAAGACCGATGGCCCAGCTAAAATGATCGAGAGGCGCTACATCCCGCAGCGCGGGGCCCCTCGTGAAGCGGCCCCGATCGCCCTCGCGCGTCGCGGCGACGCGAAGACTATCGGAGACATGCGGATGGAAACGCGGGTTCCGACGGGCTCGAACAAGCCGGCCTGGCCCCCGAAGCGCCAGCGTCGCCGTCGAACCGGGCTGTTTCGTCGCTGGGGCCGCTCTGGCCACCCATCGCCGAAACCTCTCGCCCCCTCTTCTGCCTGGCGCCCCGGCCCTGCTGCCGGCCCTCGCGCCGCTGGCCGCCCCGCGCGCGTGCGCGGGGGGGCCAGCGGAGTCCTGGGCGCGGGGGTCTGCGCGGCTGAGCTGCCTGCGAACCCGTGGCCCGAGGCGCCATTCTGGCCGTCGGCCTTGCCAGTCTTGCCCCTTGCCGCTGCCCTGGCCGCGCGCCATCTCGCCGGCGCCCGACGCATGTGCGGCGACCTTGCCCTTGGCTTCCTGGGCGAGGTCACGGTCGACGTTGGAAGACATAATTAGTTCCCCATCCGATTCGCCATCTTCTGAGCTCTTGGCCATCGCGTTCCGCGCCAAAGCGACGCGCTGGCACGCGGCGCGGGCCCCGCCGCGCTCCTCCGCCACCTTCGCGAGGAGAATGCTGCGGCCCAGGATGTCCGGGGGGGCGGCCGTGCTCGCGAGGGCCAACTTGGGCCCTGGCCCAGCGCGCGGGCCTGCGCCCTGGATAATCGATCTCGGCCGGCGCCTGGGCGCGCTTCCATTCGGCCACCTGCCTCCGGGCGCCCGGCGCAGAGCCCGCGCCGAAATGGCCCCGCTCCGCGGGCAATCTCGAGCACGATGGCCGAAAGTGCTTCTGGAGGTCTCAGCCCTCCACGCTGCCAGCGCGCAAGAGGCTTCTGTCGTGGGCGACGCGACCGGCCGCTTCGAAGACCGCAAATTCTCCTCCGAAGAGAGCCCGCCCCCGGGTAAACTGCCCATCTCATGGGCGATCAAAAAATCAAGAACGGATCTTGCGCGAGATGACATAGCGACCTTGCGCCGTTGCTCACGTTGGCCGCCAGCGCGGCGCGCGTCATTGGAGACGAAGGCGCATGCGCCTGATTTTACGCGGGCAGCTCACGCGCCAATGTCGGCGCAAACGAAACGACCCTGTTTTTTTGCGCCGCACATTTGGGGAACGGCAACCCGGTCCGAAAGCTCGAAGGAGAGCGCCTTGGCCGCCCGCTTGTGCGAAGCCGCGTGGGCCTCCAAATATTCCCGCATCGCCGAAGCCAGCGTGGCGTCGGGCGTCGGAAGAGGCGGCTCTACGGACCCGCGCCCCCGCTGAAAACGGAGCGCGAATGCGATCTGCGCTGGCCACGCGGCCCAAGCGCGGAATATAAGGCTCACGCCCTCCTTGTCGTAAGGCTTCTTGCGTTGCTTGATCGCGCCACTGATGACGTCTCGCATGGCTGGCTCGGCCAATTCAAGCGGGGGAAAGGAACCCATCTTCTCTCCGAGCTAATGCCCGACCGAGAGGTGCTGGAAAAGATCGTGCTTCGCCTTCGGCGACTGATTCCACCTTCAGCAGGAACGATAACCAATCCGCGAAATTCTCTGCCGCCGCGCCAACCAAAGCGCCCTCGAGCAACCCGGCAACGAAAACAAGCACCTCGTCGCGCGCGAACGCCATGCCGTGACAGGCGCAGCACGGACAAGGACAGCGGTGCAGGCGGAACGTCGAGGCGAAGCGACAGGTATAGCCCAACCGACTACGGAACGCAGAGGCAGCGGCAACAAAAGGGCCAGGACAAACTTTTCACACCAGGGGTAGTTGCGATGCGCAGAACACTTGGGATGGCAAAGCATCGCGCGAACACACCTGGGCTCACAGACTCTGTCACGCCCGGGGGCATCAGTGATGCGCAGCACACCTAGGCTGGCACAACACCGAACAAACACACCCGGGCCCTCAGACTCTGCCGCGCTTGGGGCAATGGTGCTGCGCAGCGCACCTGGGCTGGAACCGAACTGAACGAGCACGCCTGGGCCCGCAAACTCTGCCACACCTTGGGCACTAGTGCTGCGCAGCACACCAGGGCTGGCACGAAACCGAACGAGCACACCTGGGCCCGCAGTCTTTGCCACGCCTGGGGCAGTGGCGATGCGCAAAACACGTGGGCTGGCACAAGAACGCATGAGCACACCTTGGCACACGGACGCTGTCACACCTGGGGCAGTGGTGATGCGCAACACTTTTGGGCCGGCACAACACCGAACAAACACACCTGGGCCCGCAGACTCTGCTACACCTGGGACAGTGTTAATGCACAGCACACCTGGGTCGGCACAACACCATACGAACACACCTGGACCTGGGTCCGCAACGCAAACCAGCAGCAACGAGAGAGCGCGCCAGCACGAGAAGCGCCAGGAACCCACACACTGGCGACGAGCAGCGCCGGCGATCCACAGAGTTGCGACGAGGACCACAGGCAACCAGAGTGGCGATGAGAAGCGCCAGCAGCCCCAAGCAACATGGCGACGACGAGCGTGCGGCCAGCCAAGCACTATACGCGATGCACCGTGCACCGTGCACCGAGGCCTGGAAAGCCTGTCACACGATGGGCAGTAGTGATGCGCAGTGCACCGGGGCTAACGCAACACCACACGAGCACACCAGGGCCCGCCAAAGCCAGCCCGTGGCGACGAGACAAAACGCCGGCACAGTGGCGACACTGAGCGCCAGCGCCAGCGACCTCCTCGCCCTGTCTGCTATTGGCTCGGCGAGCGGCCTTGGGCGCGCGTGCTTTTGAGCACGGCGACCCGTCCCATAAGACTGCAGGGCGCCCGCAGACACAGAACAGCCAATCAACCAACCAACCGCCAGCCAGCCAAGAGAGAAGGAGCGCAAAGGGCAACAGTGGCATCCCCACGCCGAGTCCGCCGGCCTGCGGCCACCGACCGTGAGAGTAATGCGCTGCGCCGCAAGGGCACTGCCAGGCAGTGAATCCGCTTCCGTTGCAGCCACACGGGCCCGTGCCCAGGATTCTCCTGCCCCCGGAATCGCTACCAGATTTTGTTTTGCTGCTGTCAGGGTGGATTCCTGGAGGAAATCCTGACTGGGCCCCTGAAGCCCCGACCTGGCTTCCCAGAGCCGGTTTCATCCCAGGTCGCTCCCTGACAGTCCTGGGGCTCGGGGAGGTCTCCCAGAGGCCGAGAGCGGCCGAAAATCATCCGTCGTGATGTTCTTGTCACGACGCGAACATGTCAGGGGCGGACCGTGGAGGGGCCCCCGACGATCACCGACCGCGGGGCCCCCACCCCGAATCCCCACTGGATCACCAAACCGGCCCTCCTCCCATGTTTGGTGTTGAGTCCAGAACTCCTCCCCCTCCTCCTCCCTCTCCTCCTCCTCCTCCTCCTCCTCCTTCTCCTCCTCCTCTGGCCGTCCTTCGAGGTTTGCAGCGGCCGTGCGGGACGATCTGGGCACCCCGGGAACGCCTTCGACGAGGCGCAGCCGCTGGAAGACGTCCCGCTTTCTTTCACGGGGCAACCGTTGAGGGAGCGGGATTGGTAACGGCATGCGTTTGCACATGAGACCATCGCCCACATCATGAACACACGATCCCACTCACAAACAATCTAAGACCAGCGAGAGTTACAACCACCTGCATGTGCAACCAGTCATTGGTAGCGTGACGACGCACGCTACCACGATTTACGACCGTAGCAAGACCACAGCGACATGTTGTGACACTAGCGCTCGTAAGGATGTGCAACATCGTCATCGAGGCCAGAACTGTCATCACTACGCTGTTCGCAGTCATGGCCTCATTGCAACATTTCGCTTGTCATCCGTCGACGCTGTCGGTAACACGCTTCTCTGCTAAGACCCCCAGGGGACACCTGTTTCTGTTGCGCCTGCAGCTCGACCATCATCTTGTCCATTACTTCAATGACCTTCCAGAAGGGGGGAGGAAGAGGGAGGCTGGAGGAGAGAGCAGCAAGCAAACTCGAACGCTCAGCGTCGGCATGGGAACAAGCCGTGCTCGTCCACACACGCAGCTGCCGAGCGCACTGAGAGACACAGCAATGCAACATGACCCCCGAGGGGAAACGAAACAGAGAGGGAGAGAGAAAGAGAGAGAGAGAGAGAGAGAGAACAAAAAAGAGAGAAAAGAGAGAAAAACGAAAAGAGAGAGAGAGACAGAGAGAGAGGGAGAGAGAGAGAGCGCGGCGCCTCGCCTCTGCACGATGGCCCAGCGTCGAGCACCGACTACATTTCGCGAGCGGCCCCTTCCCAGAGGCCCTGCATTTCCGGGCGAGGCCCGCAGAGAGATGGCATGGGCGGGCGGGACCCCGCCCCAGAGGCGCCGCCTGCAGACGCTATGGCGGCCCGCACGGAGGCGGCGGGCCGCCTCCCCTGTTGGCAGCAGTCCTGGCCTGCTGAGGGGGGGCGAGGGGCAGAGGGGCAGGAAGGGCAGGAGGCAAGGGGGGAGGAGGGAGGGAGGGCAGGGAGGAGGGAGGGGGGCGGGACGAGAGAGGAGCGAGCATGACGCATGCCCTCTGCAGCCCAGCACTGAGCTGCCAGCGGCGCTGCTCTCTTGCACCAGCTGGGCCGCGGCTCGCGAGGAGCCCGATGCAGAGGCGAAAGAGAAGCCTGGGAAACCGCAGGAGCCCTTTCGAGCCAAACGTGCTCCTCGCTCACAGCCCTCGGCATCGGCGCTCGCCTTGCGCCGACGTCCCAGAAGGCCCTGTGAGGGGGAAAACGTCAAGGGGGGACTGTCTCAGAGGAGGGAGACTACAGCTTGAACTGGCGCTAAGTCGCCGATGGATCGTCGAAACTTGACCCTCCTGGGCGGAGTGGACTGTCAGGCCCCTAGCGGCGATGAGTGGGCGGTTCTCACCATCGATCGGACGCAAATCCCCCGTGCATGTGTCGATTTCGTGCGCGAGTTTTGTCTCAAAATGAAACTACTTGCTCCTCGATGGTCTTCGCCGAAGGGAAAATGCACACGTCCGAACGATGCGAAGGGGGCCGATGCATCCCCCCACTGAGCCTACCCCTTCCCTGACGTTGCCCCGGACCCTGGGAGGGGGGGGCTTCCTGGGCAAGACAGAGGGGGGGGGGGGGGCGGAACGCGAAGAGGGCGCGCGGGAGCAAAGGGACCGAGACCAGGAGCAGGCGTAGGATTTTCGTTGTTTGGGCGTGGGTGGGTCAACGCGCCAACCCTGTGAAAGCACCAGCGAACAAGGGCCCGAGGGGCCGATCCGAAACAAATGGCGGACCAATGGGCCCAGAGCGAAGCGAGCGAACGGGCCCGACCAAATAACCAGGACCGAAAACCAAGGCGACGTGGGAAAGGCGCCGATGAGGAAGAAGGCGTAGGAGGATAAGGCCGACGCCGACGACGACAACGGCGACCACCACCACCACCCCCACCACCACGACCACGACGACAACGACGGCCGCAACCACGACGACGACATAGACAATGCGAGAGCGGGGATGACCACAACGACGCCGACGAGATGCAGAGGGAGGAGGTAGAAGGGAGGAGGGTATAAAGGAGGGAGTATGGGGGGATGGAAGGAGTGCGACGGGAGCAGGGAGGCCTTTCGATGTCTTCAGAGGTCCCCGAAGGCCTCTGGAGGACTCCAGAAACCTCTGGAGACCTAAGAGAATGGTAGCCAGCGTGGGCCCCACACAGTGTGGGTTTCTAACGGTTTATGTTGAACTATATGGGTGGGTCAACCTGCTTGGTGTAATCTACGTGATCAAGTGTATGCGGTGCAAACTATGTTGTGAAATATAAGTGTAGTGCGATGTATGTTGTGCAGTCGGTGTTGTGCGATATAGGTTGTACCGTATATGTTCTGCAAAAAACGGTGGCACCTAGGGCGCGCAACGTAATATGTTGCGCGATGAATTTTGTCCAGTGTATGTTGCCAAATTTATGTGGTGCATTCTATGTTGTACAATCCGTGTAATACATTTTGTGTGGTGAAATATTTGTGGTGCAGTTGATTTTAACAAACGAGCTGACACATCCCACGCTCCAGCAAACATCCCACCCACCCACCCGCAACTTGCTTTGCAAAACCCATGCGGCGGCGACTGCGATGAGTGTTTGGCGTTGGCTGGTGCATCCCTGCGGTCGCGCCAAGCCAAGATCGCGCGCGCAGCGGCCAGCTGGTTTGGCGCGACCGACGCGGCCGCGGTGGCGCTAACCGCTGAGCACATTCCAGCGGGCACTGTAGTGCGAGCCGGCGATTTGGAAGGGCGCGGTATCATGGCAACGTCGACAACGGTAGACACGATGATGATCGTAGCGATGCTGGTAACGATGTTGACAACGACGACGGCGCGGCCAGTGCGGGCGCCGATGCTGATCAAGCCGACAACGATGACGGCGTCCCCGCGTCGGTGATTGAGGTTTTGGAAAGAGTTCGACATGCGCACGTGGCCGACTGGCGAGAGTGGCCTGTATGGTATTATTGGACACGGATCGTGCCCCCCCAGCACGCGCGCAAAGGCGTGCGAATGATGTCGGCATGCGGCGCCAGAGGCCCCTTTGGCTGAATCCCATGAACAGGTTGAGAAACCGACGGTTCTCTGAGGAATCCGCAAGAGAGCAAGCGCATGCTTTTTTGAACATCTGATGTTGCGAAACCTCTTTCTTATAAAACATGGTTTGTGGACACTCGGGTGTGACATCGCTACGCAACCGAAGTTGATTACTTATATATATATATATATATATATATACATACATATATATATATATACTAGAACCACGCGCGCGCTTCGCGCGCGCTTAGGTTCTAGTCACTCCCGCGACCACGCTCAACACCGCCAGTGCCGCCACGGCTACCACCGCCGTTTCCGCCATCACCGCGGTCACGACCATGTCTGATTCCATGTCCATTCTGGGCATGACCACCCCATCCACAACGATTGCACTGTCCACGACCGCTATAACGGCCATTGGTTCAACCTCTGCCTGTACCGCCACCAACACCACTACCATTGCCACTGCCACTGCCGCGAATCCACGACCACTATCATTACCACCACGGCAAGTGCCATCGCCACGACCACCCTAATCGTCGGTAGGACCACAATCGGCGCACGAACTGAAGCCAACTGCAGCCATCACCACCACGACCCCTCCAGGGCTGTCCTGGGGGCGTCTTCTGGGCCCCTTGGCGCTGTCTTGGGAGCCTTTTGGGGCTCTCTTGGAGCCCTCTTTGGCCGTCTTGGGGCTCTGATGAGATGTCTTGGGGCCCTCTTGGGCCGTCTTGGAGCTCTCTTGGGCCCCTCTTGGGGGCCTCTTGGCCGAATTGGGGATCCCACTGCTTCTTCTCACATCCTCGTTATTCAGTGTTCACTTCTCTTCGCATATGCTCGTTTCCTCGCCCTTCCTCCCCTCGTCCTTCTGCGCACTTTTCCTGCTCAGCCTTCCCTGTTCTTCCTCCTCGTCCTGATCTTTTCTGCATCTTCCCTCTATCCCCCTGCTCCTCCTCCCTTCCTCCTCTTCCTTCTCCCTCCCCGCCGCGTGGATCTCCGCTGGAGAAGCCTCCGGAAACTCTGGGAGGCCAGGTTCGTCTGGGGCGTTTTGGGGGCCTTTTGGGGCCTCCTTGGGACCTCTGGGGGCGGAGGGTTTGAACTGTTCGTAAGGCATCCTCTCTGGGCCCCTGCTTGGGGCCGTCCTGGGTCCCTCTTGGGCCGTCTTGGAGACCTCTTGGGCTAGCCAGGGGCCCTTCTGGGCTGTCTTGGAACCCTCTTAGGCTGTCTTGGAGCGATCCTGGCGGCCTCTCGGGCCGTCTTCGTTCCCCTGGAAGGGCAAGAGGCGAATCCCTGAAAAATGTACGTTTTCCGACGGGGACGGGGCCATTTTTGCATCTTGGAGCCCTCTTGGGAGGGCTCTTGGGGCCCTCTTTGGGGGCTCCCGGGAGCCCTCTTGGAGCCATCGTCGGCATCTTCACGCTACATTTCGAGGCTCGTGCGACCTCTTGATCTGTTTGGCGGCCTCTGGCGCCCTCGGGAGCCGTCCCAGGGGCGCCCCAGAGGCCCCGGTACCCCCATGCGCGCTCGAGGTCGCGGTCCCGAGCCCCCAGTCGTAGCTAGGCTTGATCGGCCAACTCATGTAATCGCATCTTGGTCGCTTCCTACGTCCAGGGACTCCCTTGGAGGCCCTGCGTAAGCCTCGGAATCGTATAGAAGGGGAAGTACGGAAACGCAGAAATCATTAATTTATTTCCTTTAAGTCTTCAACGATTTGAGGCCCTCAGTGGTTTCCTGGGTTTTTTGGGGGAGGTGAGGGGGTCTGAATTGTGGTCTGTTGTGCAGGAGTAGACCGGGGGCCAAACTTGAAAAACCAAAAAAAACTAAATTGTGGGATGCCAATTTCTTCCAGTTCCTCGGCGCTGTTCGGCGCTGTTTTTTGTTTGTGCCTCGCGGGTTCTGTTAGCCGGGCCCCCAGGGGTGTGGCTTCCGGACCCCCTGGGGGTTCTGGAGGCCTCCTGGAGGCCTGGAGAACCGTCGGAAGGGTGTCTCTGGCTGCGCGGGAGCGTGTTGGGCCGTTCTTTGCGTTCTGGGGGCTCCTAGGGGTCGTCTTGGGCTGTTCTTGGGCGTCATGGGGGCCCCCCCGAAGCCAGGAGACGCGGTACCGGCCAGATGTCAGGGGATGTGGAGGATCTCCGAGTCGGAGTCCCACTTTGAAAAAAAAGAGGGAATTCTGGGAATTCCTTTTTCCCAACCCTCCTTGGTTGGGTATTCGTTTTGAATGAAGCACTGTGGTCGCATCCCTCCTCCTCCTCCTCCTCCTCCTCCTCCTCCTCCTCCTCCTCCCGCCTCCCGCCTCCTCCTGCCCTCTCTTCGCCGACGATGGGGGCTGCGATCTGCGAAACTGTCGCCACTTACGAGGGCTGCTGGTGGGTCCTTCGGAGTGAGGCACCGCGCAGATCTGAGCGAGACCTCGCCGTCCCTGGGGGGCTGCGATCTGCGAAACTGTCGCCACTTACGAGGGCTGCTGGTGGGTCCTGCGGAGTGAGGCACCGCGCAGATCTGAGCGAGACCTCGCCGTCGTCCCTGGGGGGCTGCGATCTGCGAAACTGCCGCCACTTTCGAGGTCTGCTGGTGGGACCTGCGGAGCGAGGCACCGCGCAGATCTGAGCGAGACCTCGCCGTCCCTGGGGGACTGCGATCTGCGAAACTGTCGCCACTTTCGAGTGCTGCTGGTGGGTCCTGCGGAGTGAGGCACCGCGCAGATCTGAGCGAGACCTCGCCGTCCCTGGGGGGCTGCGATCTGCGAAACTGTCGCCACTTTCGAAGGCTGCTGGTGGGACCTGCGGAGTGAGGCAGCTGCGAGAATCTGCGAGACCTGCTGCCGTTCTGAGCGAGACCTCGCCGTCCCTGGGGGGCTGCGATCTGCGAAACTGCCGCCACTTTCGAGGGCTGCTGGTGGGTCCTGCGGAGTGAGGCACCGCGCAGATCTGAGCGGACCTCGCCGTCCCTGGGGGGCTGCGATCTGCGAAACTGTCGCCACTTTCGAGGGCTGCTGGTGGGTCCTGCGGAGTGAGGCACCGCGCAGATCTGAGCGAGACCTCGCCGTCCCTGGGGGGCTGCGATCTGCGAAACTGTCGCCACTTTCGAGGGCTGCTGGTGGGTCCTGTGAGGCACCGCGCAGATCTGAGCGAGACCTCGCCGTCCCTGGGGGGCTGCGATCTGCGAAACTGTCGCCACTTTCGAGGGCTGCTGGTGGGTCCTGCGGAGTGAGGCACCGCGCAGATCTGAGCGGGACCTCGCCGTCCCTGGGGGGCTGCGATCTGCGAAACTGTCGCCACTTTCGAGGGCTGCTGGTGGGTCCTGCGGAGTGAGGCACCGCGCGGATCTGAGCGGGACCTCGCCGTCCCTGGGGGGCTGCGATCTGCGAAACTGTCGCCACTTTCGAGGGCTGCTGGTGGGTCCTGCGGGGTGAGGCACCGCGCGGATCTGAGCGGGACCTCGCCGTCCCTGGGGGGCTGCGATCTGCGAAACTGTCGCCACTTTCGAGGGCTGCTGGTGGGTCCTGCGGAGTGAGGCACCGCGCGATCTGAGCGAGACCTCGCCGTCCCTGGGGGGCTGCGATCTGCGAAACTGTCGCCACTTTCGAGGGCTGCTGGTGGGTCCTGCGGAGTGAGGCACCGCGCAGATCTGAGCGAGACCTCGACGTCCCTGGGGGACTGCGATCTGCGAAACTGCCGCCACTTTCGAGGGCTGCTGGTGGGACCTGCGGAGTGAGGCACCGCGCAGATCTGAGCGAGACCTCGCCTTCCCTGGGGGACTGCGATCTGCGAAACTGTCGCCACTTTCGAAGGCTGCTGGTGGGTCCTGCGGAGTGAGGCACCGCGCAGATCTGAGCGAGACCCTGGGGCCCCCCTTTGGGCCCCCCTCGGGCCTCCCTTCGGGCTCCCCTTGGGACCCCCTCAAGCCCCCTCGGGCACCCTGGAGGGCCCCGCTCGACACCCCCCCTGGGGCCCCCTCGAGCCCCCTCTGGGGCTCCTCTTCGGGCACCCTCGGGCCGCCCTCCTGGGCCCCCCCTGAGGTTGTCGTCGACTGGGCCCCCATGGGGTACGACGACGACGAAGACGACGACGACGACGACGACGACGACGACGACGACGACGACGACGACGACGACGACGAGGACGAGCGCGAGCGCGAGCGCGAGTGCGAGTGCGAGTGTGAACACGAGTAGGAGTGCGAGTACGAGTACGACGACGATAAAGAGGAGGTTACAGGCGGCGAGGCGCCCAGACGTGTCCCAGGGCGCGTTCTGGCCAGGATCTTGCGGGGAACCTGGCCGAGGCCACGAGGAGCCTCAAGAAGTCCAACGGTAACAACAAACACCAGACATCTCGGTCCCCGAGCCAAGGAGGACATCAAAATCGGATCCCCAACACCTGGTCTGCGTCGATTCGTCGGGGCGAACCGGCCGAACTGGCCGAACCGAACCCGCCAAACCGAACCAACCGAAAATCTGAAAACCGACCTGGCCGAACCGAACCGGACGAACGGGTCCGGTCTGCGACGCGATCCGAACAGGCCGAACCGAAGCGGTTTTGGACGCGAGCCAGAACGGGCGAGCCGGACCAGGCGCGCGCCGAACCGAACCGAACCGATTCGCGGCTTTCACGAGAGAGCGGGCGAGCGCGCCCTGCGCCCCCCCTGCGATGGACGGCGCGACGGCGCGTTGACGTTGTGGCGTCGCAGCGCGGCGGAGACAGTCCGCACGCGCGTACGCGCAGGCCAGGTGACGGCATCGCGAATTGCCCGGACGCAGAGGGGGGAAGGAGGGGGGAGGGAGGAGCAGCCGCGGGAGGAGGGGCACGCGACGGCACAGCCGACGACGCATAACCTCAGGAAACCATTAAGGACCCCCCTGGGGGTATCATTAGCACCGCACCGTAAATTCAATAATTATGAAGGGGGTTTTCGCCGAACGATATAATTAGCACCGCGCAAATTGAAGGAACATAAATAATTCCCGCGCCCCTGCTCGGGTGATGTCCTAATTGGAATTGGAAAAAGAATAAGACAAATAAGAAATAATACGAATAATAATGCGACAGCTAATGATCAGCATAACAATAATAAGAAGAATAAGACTCCCCATCGGATTCCCCCATAGGACTCCCCCATAAGACTCTCCCACAGCAGACGCGTCTTCGTTCAGAGCAGTTTCTGAGGATGTCTCAGGCGAGGCGCCTGTTTCAGAACCACACGGGGACCAGATTTGCGAGAATGTCTCAGGCGGTTTGCTTGTTTCGGCGGGCAGACTCGTCTGCGTTCAAAGCAGGTTGCGAGGTGCCAGGGTAACGCTTCCAGGGTGCCAGATGCGTTATACTTTCGCCGGAGAGGGGGGGCTCTGAATTGCTTACTTGGTTTATTCTGACGATGACGAAGAGGACCACGCAGACGACCGCGGCGGGGCAGTGACGTCTGGGCGCGGCAGCGAAGGCGGCGGCGACTGGCGACCGGCGACGACCGACAACGACGACAAACGACGACGAACCACGCCCGCGACGAACACGACGGAGGCGACGACGAACGACGATGACCACGACGATGACCATGACGACGGCGGAGGCGTCGACGACCAGCGGCGGCGGCGGCGAAGGTGGCGGCGGGCAAACGCGTGCCAGAGCGCAGAGCCTTCGTGAAGGAGTCCAGGCGCGTGCGCACGGCCAGGGACACCAGCGCCCAGTCCTTGTGCTTCTGGGCCACCTCCGCCCCGAGACCGACGACAACGACGACGGCGACGACGACGACGATGCCGGCGACGACCACGGCGACGGCGACGGCGACGACAGCGGAGGCGGCGGCGCGGACCGACGGAAGCGACGCCGATGACAACCATGGCCATTGACGAAGGGAACAAATACGACGACGGCGGTGGCAAGAGCGGCGGCGGCGGCCGCCACCCGGACCACCGAACATCGCTCCCTCGCGCCGCGCGCAGCCGAACCGCGGCTATCGTGGCGCCATCACGCCCCCGCGCCGCGTATGGGGCCTTGGCGGACACAGGCGCGCTCCACTCATCCTCTTCCTCCTCTTCCTCCTCCTCCTCCTCCCTCTTCCCTCCCCCCTATCCTCCCTCAACACCTCATCCCACATACTCCTCCCCCTTGCTCCCCCCTCGTCCCCACCCCATTCATTCTTCATGCCCCATGCTTCATTGTCCTCCTCCTTCTCCTCCTCCTTCACTCCCTACCTCTTCCTCCCATCTTCTTCCTTCACCCTCCACACTCCGCCCACAATCCTACTCAACCACCCTTCTCCTGTGCCTCCGTCCTGCAATTTTCCTCCTCCCTTCTACTCCCCCTCCTCCGCCTCCCCCTCTTCCTCCTTCCCATCCTCCCGCCCGCTTCCGAAGCCACTCCCAGGCGGAGCCGTTGCACCTGGGAGGAGGAGAACAAGGAGGAGGAAGAAGAAGACGGCGGCGACTACGACGACCACGGCAGCGAAGATGGCGACGACGACGCCGACGTCGACGACGACGACGATGACATTGACGACAACGGCTGCGAAATCACGACGAAGACGACGGCTGCGGCGGCGGCAACGGACATTGCCGACGTTGACGACATTCACGACCGCAACGACGACGATGGCGACGACGACGATGTTGACGACAACAACGACGACCACAACGGTGACGACATCCGCGAGGATGACAACGGCAACGACGACGGCGGCGGTGGCAGCGACGACGACGACGACGACGACCCTCCGCGACGGCCTTCGCGATCCGCTGCATCGCGCGCTCCGCGGCGCGGTCCTGCGCCTCCAACTGCGAGTCCAGGCGTCCGGCGTCGGCGACGGACTTGCGGGCGCCGGCGCCCGCGCGCGCAACGCCGCCGTGGCCGCCGCTGGAGTCGTCACCGTCGCCGCCGTCGTCGCCACCGCCGCCCCCCTTGTGGAGGTCATGATCGTGGTCGTGGTAATCATCGTCCTCGCCGCGCCCGCCGGCGTCGTCGCCGCCGTTCCCGACGTCGTCGTCGTAGTCCTTGCCGTCGTCGCCGCCGCCGTTTCCGCTGTCGTCGACGCGCACCGTCGTCGTCGTCAACGCCGCCGGCGTCGTCCTCGCCGTCCCCGCCGTGCCCCTCCGAGAGAGAGGATATAGAGAGAAAGATACAGAGAGAGAGAGGATATAAAGAGAAAGATAGAGAGAGAGAGAGAGAGAGAGACAGAGAGAGGGATATCCGCCGCCGTGCCTGTGGGCACGGAGTGGGCATGTACCCAAGTCATTTGCCTAATCCCTTAAGCCTCAGTCCTCACTCCTGAGGAGCCTGTACGGGGCCAAGAGCCCACATTGCCAAATCTCCCAGGGCTTCCCGCGTGCTTCCTGGGCTCTGGAAAATTGTTCCGCATGACTTTTTCGGGCCCCAGATGCCCCAGGACGAGCCAACATGGCGCCAAGCGGCCTCCAAGACGGCCCAAGAGGGCCCCGAGTCGCCGAACGATCGTTCCAAGACGCTCAAGATGCCCCCCAGACGGCCCAAGAGGCCTCCAAGACGCCAAGAGAGGCCTCCAAGAAGCCTCCGAAGAGGCCAACACCGTTGACGTTCCGAAGGTTTTCGGAGGTTTTTGGCGTTCTCGCCGTTTCGGCTTCCCGACGCTCCCAAATTGGGAAGACGTAAGACTCGAGTTCGGGGGACTCGGGTTGGCCTGACGGGGCCATCATGACAATGACGAGACCCATCTGAGATCTGACGCGAATTCCCGCTGCAAACATCCCACGAACATTGGACCTCCAAAATCCAGGACGTAGTACAGCGCCCGAGGAAGGGATCGACCAAGGCAGGGCTGTTCAGTACACGCCCAGGGCCGTTGAGTAAACGCCGATTATCGGGGTCGGGGTGGTGGTTCCTGCCTTGATGCAAACGACGTACGCGCCCAACCACGTACATGAACACGGTCCCCCAGTCCGCGAGACCAGCCGCGTGACACGAACGTTCGCGCAATGCGTACTCTCGAAACCAACGTGGATTCATGTACATGTACGTCCTTCTTTCGCTCCCGACAGGGGGGCTCCTCCACGGGGGGGGCTCCTGCACTCGCCATCGCTCGGACGTCCATTCCCCGTACATTTTTTGACTCCGTGCGTGTACTTTTTTGCTACACGATCCGAGGTGCTCTTCGATGGCCCCCGCCGAGAAAGAAACGCACACGTCCGAGCGATGCCCAGTCCACGGGCGCAGCCAGAACGCATCGCCCCCGTGGCGGCCGAGACGGCTGACCCGGATCTGCTCCGGCCGAGGCGGCTCCGGCGTCTTTTCGGCGGCCGCGGCGGCGGCGGAGGGCTGCGGCGGCTGCGGCGGCCACGGAGCAGCGGGAGGAGGAGGCGGAGTCTCCCGCCGAGGCCGAGAGCCAGGCCATGAGCCTCCCGCCGCGCGGCCCGAGCGGGCGGCCCCGAGGGATGAGGCGTGCGCGCCTCGCCGCGGGAGAAAGGCGAGGGGCGGCGCCCGAAGTGCCGAGACGTTGCGCGCTCGACCACGGCCCCCCCCCTCTCTCTTTGCTTGAGCGCCGGAGATGGGTACCGAAAGCATGGGCACGGTGCCCAACAGCAGGTGCTGTTCAAAACCGACGGCGGCTGCTGGTGGGCCGGCGGCCTCCTGGCTCGAGTGGGCAACGCCCGCGGCGGCACCGACAGCGAGTCCTGTTCAAAATGAGCCAGAGACTCTGTCGGTCTTTGCACCATTTATTTTCCGTACACACTCCGATCGCCCCGATCTGTCGGCGACTCAGAAGGGCGTGCTCTTGAAAGGGTGCTGTTTGCAACTCGCGCCTGGGGGGCGGGTGAGAACCTCGAAAGAACTCTCTGCTGCGCCCCGGCGAGGGCTCCCCAAAATTCTGGCGCAACGTAATGACCCCTGAGCCCCAACCGTGCCGATCTCAAACCAACCCCCCAGCGTAACCACGCCCATTGTAGACGCCGGCTCTTGTTGACGCTTGGCCTTCCCTGGGATCCGGGCTCTGCACCTGTGTTGACCGAGTGCTTTCGCCCGCTGTCGGGCCTCAGGACAATCACAAATCGATCCGGCCCGAAGCATGCAGCAGAAAGAGGGGGTCCAGGGCTCCAGCTGTGACTTCTCACGACGGGGCAATTTTTCGGCGACGCCGGATCTCAGGGTTCGGCGGTCTTCGGCGACTCCCCGGGCGGCCCTCTGGCGGCTCTCCTGCGTGACGGGCTGAGCCGCTGCGCCTACGGTGAGGAGCTTCTGCTTCTCGCGTCGCGGCGGCGGCCCCTGCGACGCGCTGTGCCCTGCAAGCCGCTAGCGCGTCGCTCTGCTTCGCGGGGTGGGGGGCTGGCAGAAGCCTCTGGACTTTGACGCTTGGGCGCCGGGGCGCGCTGAGCGTGGGGCGCCGAAGCGTGGTGGGCCAGAACCCGCGGCGCGACACGCCTGGCACCAGTTCCCGACCGTAACTAAACTGGGGCTCCGCGATCGAGCGCCTGGGAGACCCGCTTCGGCAACGGGGTCGGACCGGCGGCGCGCAAAGGCGGGCAGGGCGAGGGGGGAAAGAACCCGGTGATGCGACGTCCTGATTTTCCAGCACGGGGCCCCTGGAAGTCTCGACCCCGTCCCCAGGGGCGGTTTTGACCGCGAGACTTTTGGTTGCCGGTCCTGGGGCCTGGCAGGGGCCCCTGGAGGCCGAAAACAGCAGGAACTGACCGTTGTGATTCCCTGGCTGTAGAAGTGGTGGGTCAAGACCACAGAAGAGTCTCACAGGCTGGGACGGTGAGCCCGAGAACGCTGGTACTGGCAGCCGTTTCGCCCGAGCCGTCCTCCCATCTTACAGTCGGGGCGTTGACCTAAGGAACGAGAAATAAGGAACGAGGCCCCTTTCTCGAGAAGTTAAACTTCGATTTCCGATCGAAAATATAAGGAACACCTGAGGCAAGCGGTCAAACAAGTAAGGAACACGGAGCCCCTCCCCAACGAACAGGGTTCCTTCTCCAGCGCCCCGACTGTATTCCGGAGTCGTGCCCTCGCCTCAGTGCCAGCCTCCTGTGTGGTCTGGACGGCCACGATCCCTGGCGAAAGATACACTGCGGTGCACATGGCCGTGCGCTCACCCGTCCCGGCCACGATCCCTTGTCAGAGATACAGTTGGGTGCACATGGCGGTGCTCTGGCCCCTGTCCCGTCTGCATCTTTTCTAAGGAGCCCCTAGGCATACATACGAACGCACGTTTTCACGAGCCGACCTCCTAGTCCTCGACCCGCCTCTCCACCCTTGCTGTCATTGGGGCTCTTTGCTGGGGTACTTTCTTTACGACGCGAGCATGTCTGGGAAGGCACCCCCTGCCCTCTTGTCAAGAAAGACTAAATTTGGACGGAGTAAATCCAGACGGAAACCGAGCACTCCCGGACTTAGCACAAACGCCACGAGAATGTATGCACAAACACCCGCCGACGAGTTTTCCCTGTGCCTTCAGGTGATGGTGGCGGTGTATCGAATCGCTGGCTCTTCGCGGTTGATCTATACGCACCGCCGTCCTCCCCATGAGACCCAGAAGCAATCCACTGCAGGGTGTCTGTGCGTATTTTTGCTGATCCTTCGATCAGGCCAGGAGGCCCGAGCACACGCGCGCGGCTGGACCCGCGCGGGGGGCCGAGGACCCCGCAGCCCGCGCCGAAGGGCCAACGTGCCTGTGCGGGTGAGGGCCGAACGCCGAGAAGACGCGCGTCGTGCGCACGCTGACACGGGTAAGGGATCCGTGGATCTGGCGCGTTGGCGCCAGATCCACGGATCAGAGAGACCCCGAAACCATGAGGCCACCGCCGCCGGATTTGGCGACGGGGCGCGCGGATTCCGTACGGAAGCGGGACGCGCCGCTAATCCACGCGTTGCTAATTCCCTACCTATGCTCTGCCTAGAAGGGTTCTTACTCTCTAGCTTAAAAGGGCCGGGCAGTGGAAAGCGCCCCAGGCGGTTCCCCCAGTCCCCGCCCCGCGGTTCCCCCCAGTCCCCTGGGAGCTTTAGCTTTAGCTTTAGCTTTAGCTTCGCTTAGCTTTTCGCTTAGCGTTTAGCTTAGCTTTAGCTTAGCTTTAGCTTAGCTTTAGCTTAGATTTAGCTTAGCAGTAGCTTAGCTGTAGCTTAGCTTTAGCTTATATTTAGCGTAGCTTTAGCTTAGCTTTAGCTTAGCTCTAGCTTAGCTGTAGTTTAGCTTTAGCTTAGATTTAGCTTATATTTAGCTTAGCTTTAGCTTAGCTTTAGCTTAGCTTTAGCTTAGCTGTGGCTTAGCTTTAGCTTAGCTTCAGCTTAGCTTTAGCTTAGCTTTAGCTTAGCGTTACTGTTACTACTAATGCTGCTTTCCTAGGGGTTCCAACTCCTAGGTAGGGTCGCACTGGGATGATACATGTTTGCGGTTCCTTGCGTGCGGCTACGCGTGCATCCGCTCCTCCCCCAGGCTGGCTGGTTCCCTACAAGCGGTTCGCTAAGAGGCCCAGGCATGCAACGTCCTGGAAAAATCAGGACGGAGGGGGTTCTAAATTGTTGGTCTCTGGGGGCCCTTGCCGGGCCCCAGGACCGTCAAGAAACGACTCAGGATGAAAGTCTGGACCTGGGGGAACCCGTCTTGAAAAGATCAGGGCATCGCATGTCTGAGGGGTTCTACTACTTGTGAAAAACCAGAAGGGGGGACGGGAAGCCCGAGACCACGCGGACCAGCAACCGTTTGGCCTGAGACTCCCTCACAATGCATTCGGGAACCGTGCTCGCCTCAATGCCGGCCACATTTTTGGTCCAGACGGCCACGGCCCTAAGCCGCACACCACAGCGCACATGGTCGTGCTCTCACCCCTGTCCCAGCTGCATCTGTCTCATAAGCTCTTGAGGAATGCCAAGCATGGACGTTCTAACTTGCCCACCTCCTACTCCTCGACCCGTCTCTTCACCTTTGCTGCTACTAGGGTGCTTTGCTGGGGTAGGTTTGGCTTCCTGGCGTGGGGTGTGGGGTGTGCGGCCTCTGTGGCGCAGGACCTTCTCCAAGAAGACCTTCGCACCCTCAGACGGCCACCCCTCCCCCTCGCCCTACCCGCCATGGTGACGCGACGCGAGACCGACCATGGCGGGCCAGCCCAGAGCAGCAGCGGGGTGCGGAAGACCGCACATTGGCACAGATCCTAGATGACTGCCGCGCCCCACAGCTCGATCGGTCGACGGAGGAGTAGACAGAGGTAAGGTGTGGGTGATGCTGGGGGAAATAGGGAGGCTAAGGATAAGGAGGATGAGCGTCCAATCACGGACTCCGATGCCTACAGCCGCAGCCAGGACGTCAGCACAGGAAGATGGGGGGGGAGGAGGAGCACAACGACAACGAGACCGAGGTGGCGAAGCCAGGATCATGACTAGGAACGAGGAGAAATACGACGACGATCTCTCGGCAGCCTTACCTGCAGTTGAAACTCGATCAAGGTGACTAAATTTGATAA
>CAUYUJ010006302.1:479612-482112 GCA_963575745.1 Prorocentrum cordatum | reverse complement strand
GGAAAGTGGGGACAGTGCGACAATGGGGACAGTGGGGACAGTGGGCCAGCACAGTGGTGGGGACAGTGATGGGGACAGTGAGACACTGGTGGGGGCATTGGTGAGCGCAGTGGGACAATGGCGGGAACAATGGAGACAGTGCGACAGTGGTGGGGGCAGTGGGGACACTGGGACAGTTGTGGGGACGGTGGTGGTAAGGACAGTGGTGTGGGGACAGTGGGACAGTGGTGGGGACAGTGGGGGCAGTGGTGGGGACAGTGCAGTGGGACAGTGGTGGGGACAGTGGGGACAGTGGGGAGAGTGGGACAATGGTGGGGACACTGGGGACAGTGAGACACTGGTGGGGGCATTGGGGGGCGCAGTGGGACAATGGCGGGAACAATGGGGACAGTGCGACAGTGGTGGGGGCAGTGGGGACACTGGGACAGTTGTGGGGACGGCGGTGATAAGGACAGTGGTGTAGGGACAGTGGGACAGTTGTGGGGACAGTGGGGACAGTGGTGGGGACGGTGGTGGTGGGGACTGTGGTGCGGGCGGTGGTGAGGACGGTCGTGGTGGGGACAGTGGTGGGGACAGTGCGGACAGTGCGACAATGGCGGGGACAGTGGGGACAGTGGTGGGAAGAGTGGGGACAGTGGGACAGTGGTGGAGACAATGGGGACAGTGGGACGGTGGTGGGGACAGCGGGGGCAGTGGGGAGAGTGGCACCGTGGTGGGGATAGTGGTGGGGACCGTGGGGACAGTGGTGGGAACAGTGGGGACAGTGTGACAGTGGTGGGGACGGTGGTGGTGGGGACATGGTGAGGGCAGTGGCGAGGACGGTGGTGGGGACCCGGGAGTCGTTTGCCGGCGGCGAGTGGCGGGGAGGGGGTGTTCGAACCGGTAGTGACCCACCCCGGTTTTCTGGAGGGGGGGGGTCGAACAGGTAGTCGCCCCCCACGGTTTTCCGGAGAGTGGGGGAAGGGGTTCGAGGACGGGGTTTTGTCGGGGAAAGGAAGGCTTCGAGCAGGGGGAGGAGTGTCGGAAGGGTGGCGAACCTCAGGCTATGGAGGAAGAGGGGGGACCTTTCCACTTTTTTTGTTTTCTCTCTCTCTCTCTCTCTCTCTGATAACAATAGCAATGTTCTTTGAACATAATTAAGATGTGCTAAAACGAAACAATATCATCAATACGTGTTATCATATCAATTCGCGGAAAACGCAAAACGGTTCTTAGAATATTATTTGGCGGGGGTATGGGCGAGCCAGGACGCTTCGCCACTGCTTGACTGGAGGCCGCGGGGGCCTCTTTGGCCATCCTCTGGGCACCTTGGGCCACGAGCACACTTCTGGCAACGCCCGGAGGGTGGGGAGGCTGGCCCGCTCGAGAGTTGGCCTGGCAGCGAATTCGGGTGGGGCTGCAGCCAGCGCCGGGCGCTGTGCAGCCCGCCGCGAGCTGGGGAGATTCATTCCTCCTCCTCATCCTCATCCACCTCCTCCTCCTCCTTCTCCTGCTCCTCCTCCTCCCCCATCCTCCTCTTCCTCCTCCTCCTCACCATCATCATAATATCCTCCTCCTCCAACTCCTCCGCATCCTCCCCCCTCCGTCATCATCATCCACCCCATCCACCTCGCGCTCCCCCTTCTCATCCTTTCCCTCCTCCTCCTCATCCTCATCCTCCCCCTCCTCCTCCAACCTTCTTTCTCATCCTTCCATGTCCTCCTGTCTGACGTTGGCCGAATACGAAGACTGCGTTGCCTGCGTCCTTTTCTTGCTCCTCCTGCTCCTCCTCTTCATCCTTTTCCTCCCCCTTCTCCTCTTCCTCCTCCTTCCTCCTCCTCCTCCTCCTCCTCCCCCTCCTACTACATATCCCCATCCCCCTTCCAGCCTCCCTGCTCCTACGCGCCCTCGTCCTCCTCCGTGTCATCACCTTCCCCATTATTATAATTTTCTTTGTCCTCCTGGTCCTGCACCTTTCCTTTTCATCACTAGTTGCATGTATCATCCGTTTCCTCCCTTCCTCACCCTTTCATCTCCTCCTCCTTCCCCTCCTCCTTTTCCTTCCCGTCCTCCTCCTCTTACCCTTCCGTCTACTCCTCTCCTCCGGCATATCATTATTATTGCCATTCCTCCTGTTCCTCTTGTCCCTCCTTCTGCTCCTCCTCCCCCTCCTCATCCTCCTCGTCCTCGTCCGCTTGTCTTTTCCTCCTTTGTCTTCTCCTCCATTCATCCTGCCTCTTTCATTGCTTTTGTCCTTCCTGGTTTTCGACTTCTTACAGCAATGGAGGAGGAGGAAGAGAAAGAGGAGGAGGAAATAGAGGAGGAGGAGGAGGAGGAGGAGCAAGGAAAGGAGCAGGAAGAGGAGGAGGAGGCGGAGAAGGAGGAGGAGGAGGAGGAGGAGGGGGGCGTGGAGGAGGAGGACGAACAGGAGAAAGAGGAGGAAGAGGAGGAGCAGGAGGAGGAGATGGAGGAAATGGAGGGGGAGGAGGCGGAAGAGGAGGAGGAGGGGGAGGAGGCGGAG
>CAUYUJ010006302.1:457833-477833 GCA_963575745.1 Prorocentrum cordatum | reverse complement strand
CCATCGCGCTAGCGTTGACGCGCGGCTTCCCGTCTGTTATTTGCACAATGACCTCGCGCGTTCTTGAGAATGCGGGTACCCAGCCGCATCGGCGGCGCCGTGGCCGTCGGCATCCAGCTAGGCGGCCGCCGCTCTTCCCGCTCGATTTGGTCATCAAGGCACGGTTGGCACCAGCACGGCGCAAAATGGTGCATGCCGCGAGGATTTCGGTATGTCCGCCGACCCCTTGTGGGTTTCTGGGCGTGTCACAGCGTGAGATAGTTCATCCCCCCCATAACCCCCCCCAGGGGCCCGAAACCGGAGATTTGACCCCCCCCCCCCTCGCCGACTACGACCCCCCGCCGAACGCGCCAAGGGGGAGCAGAGGGCCCAAAAACAAGCCAAGAGCGCAACAAGGGGTCTCCGAGACGGTCCAAGAAGGCCTTGAGTAGCCAAACGAGCGGTCCAAGACGACCAAGATGACTCCAAGACAGGCAAAAAGACCTCCAAAACGGCCCAAGAGGCCTCCAACATGCGCCCCAAGAGAGCCCCCAGACTCAAAAATGGTCCCATTCCCTTCGTCAAACGTATAGTTTCAGCCTTCTCGCCTTTTCCGCTGTCCGATGCTCAAAGTCGGCCCAGGAGGCTCCCAAAGCCGCCACAAGACGGCCCAAGAGGCCTCCAAGAGGACCCCGAGACGGCGCATGAGGGCCCCAAGACGGCCCAAGGGGCGCCCAACACGGCCCAAGAGGGCCCCAAGACGTCACAAGAGGGGATCCAAACAGGATCCAAGAAGGCTTTAGATGCCCCCCAGAGCTCCAAGAGGTCGCCGAAGAGGCCCCAAGTGGTTCCCTTGGGGGCTCCCCAAGAGGCCCTGCGAGGCGCCCCAAAAGTCCAAAAGAGGCCCTGCGAGGCGCCCCAGAAGCCCAACATAAGCCCCAAAAGGGCTCCCACGAGGCCTCCGAAGAGCCACTCGTTGTCGTCGTCGCCATCGCCGTCTCCGTCTTTTTCTCTCAGTTTTCTACTCTCCGCCCTTCTCCTCCTCTTCCTCCTCCCTTTCCTATCCCTCCTTTTTTCATCCTCTGCTCCTCATCCTTATCCTCATCCTCATCCTCCTCCTCTGCTTTCGCCTTCTTTGCGTTCCTCGTTTCATCGGCCTTCTCGGATGCTCCCTCTCGCTCGGACCCCGTTGCTCCTACTGCTACTGGTCATGGCACGGGTGCCCTACTGGTAACATGTGCACGCATTGCCTGTCAGTGTGCCCTCTTTCTCGTCACGCGCGACATTCCTCGAGTTCACGGAGAAAGCACATTTTGGAAATTTCCTCTGGCACGTGCCGAGGACTAGAGACCAATAGGCTCCATGTGCCCACGAGGCGCCCTTCGAAACAAAAAATCCTTCGAAACAAGGGGTCGACGGATGTGGCGCAAGCCTGAAGAGTCTTCCCGAAGCGGTCGGGGGGCGCGGTTGCCATAGCTTGGCCACGGATGGCCTCGACGATGGCACTCCAGGGCGCCTCGTCGAGGGCCTCGGCGATGGCTCCCTCGTCGCCTACATCCGAGGACAGTGTCCCGGGCGGAGCGGCAACGGGATTCCAGGCTTCGAAGGCAGCGGGTGCCAACTCATCCAGGAACACATCTGCTTCGCAACGGCCTCCTCGACAGTGATGGGCACCAACACCAACGAAGAATGTCGGCGCAAGCGGACACCAAAACCACCTATAAAACGGAAGGGGATCGAAAGGCGGCACACGACCCTCGGCGACCCGCTTCCCACGACCTCCAATTCCGAACGTGGCAGGCTCCGCGACGCAGATCTCCACGGAGATGTCCAAGTCCGTCGCGTCTCCAAGCCGCCCCTCCGTGAACTGGCGGCTTTCCAGGCGGTCGCTCTTCCGCAGGCGGCGCAAGTCCTCGCATGGCGCCGTAGCGGTGGACACTCCCTCAAAGGCAGCCGCATGCAGCGCCACGTTGCGCCGTAGCGCCTGAAGGCGCCTCCCCCCGCAGCAGGGCGCTCGGGGCTGGCGCGAGGGCGGCGACGCGGTCGGCGCGCTCCGAGTCGCTGACGACGGCCTCGAAGCACTTCCGCACCGTGCACAACTCACTCTGCGCCACGTCGCGCTCGGCCCTGGCCGCAACCAGGCCGTTATCGGCAGCCTCCAGCGCCCGCCGCCATGCGGCCGTGCGCTCGGCCCGCGACCGACGCTGCTGCCAGCCTCCAAGATCGCCGTCCAGCAGCCCCGCCCGTGCCATCATGCCCGTAAGCCAAGAACCCTGCCCCACAAAGGCCCTCACGCCCGCCCGGGATGGGGGTGCGCCGAAGGACAAGGTCCAGGAGCAAGAGACCGACGGAAAAGCACGAGCCAACATGGCTACGGAGAGGAGAGGAGAGGGAAGAGGAGGAGGAGAAGGAGGAGGAGGAGGAGGAGGAGGAGGAGGACGAGGAGGACGAGGGGAAGGAGGAGAGGGGGAAAAGGAGGACGGAGAGGAGAGGAGAGGAGGAGGAGAGGAGAGGAGAGAGGAGGAGAGGAGAGGAGAACAAAGGGAGGATGAAAAGGATGATGCTGCTGCTGATGATGCTGCTGATGATGATGATGATGATGGTGATGGTGATGGTGATGGTGATGGTGATGGTGATGGTGATGGTGATGATGGTGATGATGATGATGATGATGATGGTGATGATGCTGATGATGTGATGATGATGATGATGATGATGTGATGATGATGATGATGATGATGATGATGATGCTGCTGATGATGATGATGATGATGATGATGATGATGATGATGATGGGGGGATGAGGAGGAGGAGGAGGAGGAGGAGGAGGAGGAGGAGGCGGAGGAGGAGGAGGAGGAGGAGGAGAGAGGAGACGGAGAGAAGGAGGAGGAGGAGGAGGAAGTGGAGGAGGAGGAAGAGGAGGAGAGGAGGAGGAGGAGGAGGAGGGGGAGGAGGAGGTAGGAGGAGGAGGAGGAGGGGAGGAGGAGGAGCGGAGGAGGAGGGAGAGGGGGGAGGAGGAGGAGAAGGAGGAGGAGGAGGAGGCGGAGGGGAGGAGGCGAGAGAGATGAGGAGTAGGAGGAGGAGAAGGAGGAGGAGGAGGAGGAGTAGGAGAAGGAAGAGGAGGAGGAGAAGGAGGAGGAGGAGGAGGAGGAACAGGAGGAAAAGGAAAACATGAGAGAAGAGGAGAGGAGAAAGAAAAGGAGAGAGAGGAGAGGAGAGAAAAGGAAAAATGGAGAGGAGAGGCGAGGAGAGGAGAGATGAGAGAGAAGAGAGGAGGGAGGAGAGGAGGGAGGGGGGAGGGGAGGAGGGGAGGAGGAGGATGGAGGGGAAAAAGGGGAAGGAGGTGGAGGAGGAGGAGGAGGATGAGGAGGAGGAGGAGGAGGAGGAGGAAGGTGAGGAAGAGGAAGAGGAGGAGGAGGAGGAGGAGGAGGAGGAGGAAGAGGAGGAGGAGCAGGAGGAGCAGGAGGAGGAGGAGGAAGAGGGGAGGAGAGGAGAGGAGAGGAGAGGAGAGGAAAGGAAAAAAGAGGAGAGGAAGGAGAGATGAGAGGAGAGGAAAAATGAGAGGAAAGGAGAGGCAGGAGAGAAGAGAGGAGAGGAGAGGGGACGGGAGGAATGGAGAGGAAAAGGAGGAGGAGGAGGTGGAGGAGGAATAGAAATCACGACCCTGGGACCCTTACGTGGCAGTTTTTTTCGCAAAGGGCGAGCTTGCCTTGTTTCGCGTCCACTGTCCTTCATGGATCGACCTGGCCGGAAGCGTGCAGCAGAAAGATTGGGCACAGAACTTTGGTCGAGGTTCTGTTTAGATGTTGCAGCTTCCGTGACAGCGGAGCGCCCGGCCACCCGGTATGGCTGCCGTTTCGCCTGAGACTCCCTGAGGATGTATTCAGGAATCACGCTCTCGCCTTAATGCCCGCTATATTTGGGGTCCCGACGGCCACGATCCCTGGTAAGGCACACACACACACACGCACACGCACACGCACGCGCAAACACAAAAAACACATTCGCACAAACACACAATCACACAAGCACACACAAACACAAACACAAACACACAAACACATACACACAAACGCACAATCACACATACAACATACACACATACACATATACACATTCACACACACGTATACGCAATCACACACATACACACAACACACCTATACACACACGCGCCGTGCTTTTCCTCTCCTCGACCCGCGTCTTCCCTCTGCTGCTATCAGGGTGCTTAGCTGGTGCATTTTTCGGATCGCAAGCGACATCGGAAGCCTGGGGAGGGCGGCTGGGGGGTGCGCCCCGGCTGCTCTGCAGCCCGCACCGCGGTGCCGGTGCCGCAGTCGGCGTGTCGGACCCTGGGCTTTTTGTAGCTTCCCCGACCCCCCAACCAAGAGCAAAACAGGATGAGGACAACTCCAAAAGAAGATGAATCGAACAGCTCTGAGAGCTGGTGCGCCTGGAGGAGGCATCGGGCGGAAGTGCCTTCTCGGAGCGTTCAGGGATGCTCTGGACTGGACCGACCTCTCCCCTTACGGTGGGGGCATTGGACCAGGAACCCATAGAGAAGGAACCCAGGGTCTAGAGTCCTGTGGAACTCCAATCGAAGCTTGGCCATGGATACCACCGCCGCCCTCATCAGATAAGGAATCCCCCAGGACAGTCTCCTGAGCGCATTCCTTAACGAACGCCCCCACTGGGGCCACGAAGCGCTGTCCAGGGCGGGGGACCCGCATGCGAACACCCCCACTGAGGCCTTCGGTGGAGCCCCCTATGGGGCCACGAAGCGCTGCCCTGGGTGGGGGACCCGCATGCGAACACCCCCACTGAGGCCTTCGGTGGAGCCCCCTTATGGGGCCACGAAGCGCTGCCCTGGGTGGGGGACCCGCATGCGAACACCCCGACTGGGGCCTTCGGTGGGACTCCCTATGGGGCCACGAAGCGCTGTCCTGGGTGGGGGACCCCCCTCGACCTCTGATGCGGAGGCCCAAACGTTTTGCGGCTCGAATAAGGTCGGGGCGGCAGCTCTTTCGCCGTGTGCAGGGCGAGACACATGTCATGATGCGATTGATTCGTGATGGTCTGTATGGTTTTTTTCCACGGCCCGTGGCCATTCTTGTTCGGCCGTTCGTCTGTGGCCACGCGGGGCGGCAGGACAACCTGGAAGTTTGGAGCGTATCGTGATCGCGGGGTATTGCTTCTCTGAATGTTGGGCCTCCGGAGTTCAGGGGCCTCGCCAGTCGCTTCAGCCTTGCCGAGCCTCCGAGCAGCGGTGCCGCCATGCACTTGCAAAACTTGTTGGCCGCGCACTGCAGGTGGGGAGCGCCCTGTGCCATGAGGCTGAGCCGCGCGCGCGCAGAGACTGGTACCTATTGTGCTCCTTCTCGCCCTGCTGCGGGGCCTCGTCGTAGTAGGTCGCGCCCTTCTCGGTCCGGGTGGCACAGCCTTCGAACCCATGCCTTCCCAACCCAACTAATGCGCGATGACCTCCGCATGCCTGGGGCCCAGTTCAATCTCGATCCTGGCCCTGTCACGGCCCTTCGCATCCACGTGGGCGACCTACCTGTTGAGGATCAACGCGTCCGTGTCGCATGCTGGGTCTGGTCCGAGCAGAGCCTTCGCTGGAACATCGCGTGCTTCCGCAACTCGGCCCACATAACATCGACCTGAAACTCCTCGCCCTCGAAGACATCATCATCGCCGTGAACCACTCCCGAAAAAAAAACATGCCAGTTGCTGAACGCGCACGGGCAGGAGGTCCCTGCCTTGTACTGAGCCCCCAGCTGCTTCTCCTGATAGAAATCCTCCCAACTGTTGGTCGCGTCGCGCATTCTACGCATCATCCGCAAGAGCTGGCCGATCTTGCCCTTCTCCGCGTCCTCGGCTGGAATGTGGATAAAGATCTCGAGCTGCGCCGGCGGGTGGAAGTGCGCCCTGGGGATACCCAGGATCAGGATCTTCTTCACCTTCGGCTTTCCACTCGCTCCACTCCTGGATATTGTCATGGCCCTGCCAACCACCATCTTGATTCATTCACGCGGTGGTGCGCCCGCGAAGACATCCTCCATCCATGGGCTCTTCCACCGAGCTCCTTCGCGCAGATCCTCGAGCGAACCTGCGTGTCCGTGATGTTACCCCAGTTGACGTCGACCCAGCGCGCGCCAAGGATTTCGCCGCCCGCTGCCTCGCTGATGTCCACCCCCTTGCACGCGGGGGAGCTCGTCAAGAACTCGCGGCCCGGCCACGCCGCGTCGGCAGGGGCTGGGGCTGGACTCCACCGCCGTCCCCGCCACCACCCTCACCACGGCAGTTGTCATGCAGCGCACTGTTCCTTGGTTCCGCATCCGTCGCCCTCTCGGCTCCTCCTGCGCCCCCATTGGCCTCTCCAACCTCCTGCGGTGTCCATCCGCCGTTCTGCAGCCCGTCCTCCTCCTCTACCGCCTCCTCCTCCTCCTCCTCCTCCTCCTCCTCCTCCTCCTCCTCCAGCTCTTCCTGCGTCTCCTCCTCCTCCCCCTCCTCTACCGCCTCCTCCTCCTCCTCCTCCTCCTCCTCCTCCGCTTCCATCCACCCTCAATTCGCCTCTTCCTCAATTCCTCCTCTTTCTTCTCCCCTCTTTCTTCTTATCCTCCTGCTTATCATCGACATCATCATCATCATCATCATCATCATCATCATCATCATCATCATCATCCTCATCATCATCATCATCATCATCATCATCAGCATCATCAGCATCAGCATCATCATCAGCATCATCATCATCATCATCACCACCATCATCATCGTCATCATCATCATCATCATTATCACCATCCCCATCAACCTCGGCATCGTCATCGTAATCGTCATCGCCATCATCATTTTCATCAGACTCACCATCTACACCGCAATCATCACCGCCATCGCCATCATCACCAGCATCACCATCAACATCGTAATAATCATCATCATTACCATCATCAGCAACACTAACATCATCGTCATCGACAACACCATCGTCATCCTCATCCTCCTCATCATCGTCAACATCATCATCAGCATCGTCATCATCATCAACAACATCATCATCATCGTCATCATCATCCTTATCCTCATCCTCATCCTCATCCTCCTCCTCCACCTCCTCCTCCTCCTCCTTACAATCATCCTCGTTCTCATCGTCGTCATCATCTTCAACATCACCATCATCGTCATCACCACCATCACCATCCTTATCCCGATCCTCATCCGCATCAACATCGTTACACAACAAATGCAACCAAACCGCCCCCTCGAACAAGCCGCGCGAACGCGCCGGGGCGACCCTTCTGTAGTCGAGCCGGCCCGGGTGAGCTGTGTCAACGCCAGCGCCCCTGAGGGAGGAGGACGACGTGAGGAAGAGGAGAGAGAGACAGAGAGAGAGAGAGAGAGCGAGCGAAATGGGGAGGCAGGGAGGCAGGGAGCGGGAGGGGGGGAGGAGGAAAAGGGGTAGGAGGAGGAGGAGGAGGACATCTGTTGGGACATCTGTTGTACAAGTAGACGGTCACCCGTGGTGCCGCCACCCGCGCGTGAACACATCGAGCATAGAGGGTGCAACTCGCCACGTGACTCGCTGCCCCGACGACGGCCCCCCGCAGCCATGGTTCACGCGCATTCTGGCGGGGGCTGCGCTGGCGTGGCTCACCTGCCTACGGTTTTCAGCCGTATGCTCAAAGAGCGGCAGGGCCAGCTAGGGATATCAGCCGACGGGCACGTGCATACGGGGTCCGCGCTGGGCGAGATTAACAGATCTCGAACCCGGGATCCCCGTCCGGGAGTGGGCGCAAGCCCCATGGGGTTCACGTGCCACACGGCACCACCTCTCCCAGAAATGCACGATCGTGGCTGCAGCTGACGCCACGGCAGTGGGCCAACGTTCAGACCACACTGCTTCGGGTTCAGGGGAGCCAAACTCATCCCTGCCCGCGCAAAGTGACGGCGGCCTTCCCGCTCCCGCATGTCCACTGCGATTTTCCCTGACAGTATGCTCGAGGGCGAGTATGGCACTGACACCATGAGAACAGGTGCCAGGCCCCCGCCTGGGGCAGGAGGAGGAGGAGGAGGAGTGAATGAATGAAAGACGACTCTGGGCCCGCATCTCTCCCTGTCACTGCTATGCCGAGGCGGACTGAACAGCGTGCGGCAAGCTCGCATATGTAAAGCGTGTAAAACTCGTGGGTTTTCAAGTGAAACACACAGGCGTGTAAAATGTCTGAGAGTGCACCCGTCGGACGACTAAAAAAGTCACGTGGTTCAGAAGGGGCCCAGCGGGCCCCGACGGGCCTGTAGGCTGGGCCCCAGGGTCACGCGCACCGACGCGTAAGGCACGAACAGACCCCAGGGAGCAAGGACAGCAAGGGCGTCAGCCATATTCGCTACACGTATGGGCCAACAGGGGGGGCGGACCTCGCGGTAGCGTGAAACTGGTGAGAGGCAACAGCGATCCGTCATCAGGGGATCACATCACGCGGTCGCCATCCGATACGGAGCGCAGCGTCTTGGGGAGGAGGCCGAAATTGAAGATGAGCCAGCCCCACGCTGCGGATATGGAACGAGATGCGCACGATGGCATCCTCACCTGCTATTTTTTGCGTCTACCGCGTTCTGCAGTATCTCCTCCATTGCGCCTGGCGGCGCCGCGCCCAGAGCCCTGCGCCCGCCGATCTCCTCTAGTGCCTTCTGCAACAGGCCGCGGACCATCAAGGGCGAAGGCAGCGGCTGCTCGTCTGATTCGGGCGGTGCGCTCGGCTGCGAGACGTCCCTCATCATCAGGTGGAGTTTCCTCTTGTTCTGATCGTAGCACTTCGTGACCCGAAACAGGCGCACCATGTCGTACAGGTCGCGAGGCTGCAGCTCGCACCACACTCTGCCGTGCCAATCTTTGAGCATCGCGTGAGTCCTCTGCCCCAGCGCGAGCCCACGCTCGAGCAACTTGGTCACGAACCCATTGAAGATATGTAGGTGAGGTGGACCTAGCTGGTGGCCTTTGCCTCGGGCTCGGACTTCGTGTGAATACGTCGCCCCTGCCTCCTGCGCGGCCTCGATCTCTGGCAGGTCGGCGGTCAGGAAGTACGTGTCCACTCCCGCTGCCCAGAGCTCGCGCACCATCTGGGTCGTCATGAGCGTCTGCTTCACCAGCACGTTGATGAAGTTGGCCTGCTTCTTGGTGAAGCCCATGTCCTTGATCTGCCCGGGGCGCCGATTGCGCTGCTGCTTGCTGTTGGGCCCGTTGGCCGCGGCCGCGTCGGAGGCGGAGCCTGGGTTGGGGTTGGAGCTCTTGCCGCCCTTGTCCTTCTGTGGGGGGCCGCCCTTGGCCTTGGCCTGCACGGGGGCGCCCTCTGCCTCTGCGGCGCCTGGCGGCCGCTTCTCCAGCATCCACTTGGGCTTGGGGTTCGCCATCGCCAGCCCGTCGCTCAGGTAAGAAAGGCAGGTGCCGCTCGCAAATGTGATCCTGGAGCTGAGCCAAATCGAAATACGAAGACGTGGCGCACACTGGGCAGACGAGCTTGGGGACGACCACAGGATGTAGTGCATGCGCGCTGTGAATATCACATATTCCCCGACGAAAGGCCCGACAGAGATGAGCTTTCGCGGTCTTCTGAAAAGCAAAGGAAGTACGACACGCTGGACACTGGTTCGTGACGACACATCTGGCATAGTAGGAGAAGTTGCCATGAGAGCCGCCCTGGGTGTGGGTCTGGTGCGCGACGAGAGCAGCATGGGTGAAGAAGCGGGCGCCACAAACGTTTCCATCTTCTGTAGTGCATCTGCAAACGTGCACGCAGCCAGAGGGGCCCAAGAAGTCCTCGATCCCATCCTGAGTGGCGGAAAGGAAGGCTCCGAAGTCGATAGTGTCCAGCTCAGTCTTACCGCTCTGCCAGATCTTGCGCAAAGCAGAAACATCAGCAGCAAGAAACTGATGTGATATGTAGTCGTCATGGAAGAGCGCATGGATGTCCTCGCCCCAGACGGAGCGCCAGTCTTCATAATCAGTTAGAAGCTCGAGCCTGTAAACGTCAGTCACGAAACGAACGGCGAACGGGTTGGCATGAACGGCGAGGCGGCCCTCGGACAAGGCGGGGGCATTCTCGAAGCCGAGGCGACCGAAGAGGAGGCTGATGACCTGGGAATGTTCTTCGGGCCATTTGACCATGGCCTGGTACCATCGAAGTCTCTGCATCAACAACTCGACCCCCGACGGAACAATATTCATCCACTTCCAGACGGCCCGAGAGTCCTTAACAATGGGATGGTCGCCAGATCGGTCACACAAAGCCCGCGCGGCAATACGTCGGATTTTGCCCAAGAGCGCGATGTCCAACTGGGCCTCTTGAGAGCTCGTGAGGAGATACGGTGTAAGTCCAGACAGTAGCGCACCTTGCACCACGGATATGAATACTAGCCTCTTCACCTTAAACGGGGCCCCCGAGGTCCACAAATACTTGAAAGACATCCACCCCCTGTTGGCCGCAACTTTACTCAATGCAAGCTGATGAGAAAAAAGCGCCAGAGGGCAAACACTGCGGTCCCAAGTACCTGGTGTGCGGGGCAACGCGGGCCCCTCCGGCCTCCGCCGCATAAAACTGGCGAGTGGCCTTGTCGCCACAAAGGCGGGGGACCAAAACTTGTTTCGACGCGTTTTGCTTGTGTCCGTACGCAGCCAGGGCATTGCCGAGCTTAGACTGGGCGTCGCGCGCTGTGGCGACGGCCTCGGAAAGTGCCCCCTCCTGGAGTAGCAAAAAATATGCCAGGTCGTCCACGTATTTGAAGAGGCCCGCATAGACCTCGCGCCCGAAAACGGGGCACGACGCGCACAGAGCTGGGTCCTGAAACTGGGCGAGCCACTCCTGGAGGGGGCGAGCAAAATCAACTCGAAATTCGTCGGGCGCACTGGGATCCCCCATCAAGGCCCCGCTTTGGAGGTGGAGGGTGGTGGGTCGATCAACGCCCTCGAGGTGAAGAAGGTGCGTAGTGCGCCTGTCGCTGAGCAGGTCTACATCCCCTGCTGGCAAATACTCTAAAAGTCCTTGATTCATGCGCTTGTGCTCGCAACAACCGAAAGCGTTAAACATGTCATCGAAAACAGCAATGTGCCACACACGTGCGCTGCGCAAACGATCCGCCAGGATGTGTGTGCCCAAGATTGCATTCTCTCGCCTGCGCCGAGGGATGCATCCATGATCGTACTCGGCGGGCGCAGCGTGTGGGGCCGCCCGATAGATGCCCCTGGCGATCGCTCTAAAGAAGGGGCAGAGGCCGTGCAGAAATCGGGTGCCGCCGTCAGGTTTGGGAGTCTGCCATCCGAGAGAAAACCCCGCACACGTAGGAAACCTCCCCACCGCCCGCCAACGCGTGGCCAGACTTCCCAAACCTATCTTGATGGCCTCTACCTCAGGGGGCTCGGGCTTCCCGCCGACTCCGAAAGGAGAGATACGAGGCTTACTATAATACTTGGGCATGAGAAGCATGAGCCAGATCTCGCCTGGGAGAGACCAGGCAGGGACAGAACGTCTACGCGAAGCCTTGCGGAGCACCCACGAAGCTCTTCGAAGGTCTCTGGCTCCCAACTCCCCCGCCGAATCCCGCTCGCCCATCCCTTGAGGAGCCAAAGAGGCCCGCTGCTGCAAAAAGTTGTCTAGCTGGACTGGGACCGCTGATTGACCTCCCTCAGAGCCAGGAGGGCCCAGAGAGCCCGCGAGTTCATCCGCCGATGCAACGTGCCTGCGCACCGCCGCGTAGCTACGCCGTTTGGGTCCCAGTCCAGTGCCCGCCAATCTACGAGAGAAGCATTGTACGCTGGCAAGGTCACGTTTGCGCCAGGCCTCATGGATGCCTTCAGTCCAGGTCCTGCGCAGCGAGCGTGTCCACCGTCGGACCTCCCACCTGATGCGATTCGTGAAGTCGCGGATCTGGAAATCATAGTGGCGATGAGGGAGGCCCATGGCGCGCAGCACAGCGCGCCCACGGAGAAGGCGACGAACCTGGAGACGATGTTGCGCCAGCTCGGCACCAGGAGTCCGCCTGGCCATGCCGAAGTGCTTCTTGGCGACCGGTGCCAGCGCGTCCATGAGGGCAGAGTAGCCCGCGTCGATCATGTCGTTTTCAAAGAAACCAAGGTACGAAGGCGCCGCGCGCTGCAGGGCCAGGTTGGCCTCCTCCAGGAAACCCTCGCGCAGGCCAGGCGTCTGCAGCGCGGTCTCGATGGCATCGAAGTTCCAGGGCGCCGAGATCTGCGAAGACCGCAAGCTCGGGACACCCAGGTCCGCCTCCAGAAGTACAGGGGAGTGGTCACGCAGTGTCCCTTTGGATGGGTAGAGCTGGAGCTGCCTGGCCGCCTTGGCCATGGTGAGCAACTTCGAGACGCGCGGCAGGGCTCCAGCAGGCAGGGCGAAGTGGTCGATCCAGGAAGACGCCTTCTCGCCATTGTAAGTAGGAGCTATCTTGTAGAAGGTGGTTGCGCAAGCAAAATGGTGGCGGTGCAGCACTTCGCGGAGCCCTCGAGCCGCGTAGCCCATGCGCGCCTGCACGTAGGGCCCGATGCAGCTGAAGGAGCCACTGGTCTCGTCCTCCGCGAACGAGTCGTTCAGATCCGTAAAGATGATTGGAGTAGAGCGCTCGGGGGTGGTGTCCAGCAATCCGTTGAGCCACTCGAGGAGCACGTCGACCGTGCGCCGCCAGGTAGCCGTCCCCGAGCGCGGGCCAGGCGGCGGGAAGTAGAGCGCGATGGCTGTAACATCAAGAGATCCAGTGACCACTCGCACCATACCAGCGCGGCCCAGCGCGGCAGCAGGCCCAGGTAGCACACGATGCACTCGCAGCCCCAGGTCTCGGCGGCGTACTCCAATGGTGACGCCCGCAGCCCTGTTGGTGAAGGGCCCCCTGCCGTAGCCGAAGTGGTAGTAGTCGTGCTCTCCAATTTGCGCCTGCCGACGCACCGCCTCCGTCGGCACCGCGCGCAGGCGGGTGCCCAGCAAGAAGTGGAAAGGGAAGCCGCGCGCCAGCAGCGCGATTTCGTCCAGCCTCCGCGGCTGGATCAAGCTGCACACATTGGACCCAAAAAACTTGCAGCGCATGAATGTACCCTGGGGAGTTCGATAGGGCGGTGCAGGGCCCCTCCTGAACTAGGGTGTGTCGTTGGGATGTTCAAAGCGGGGACCCCCTGCATGGGCCCACTGAATCGCGGCTCGACACAGAATGGGGCTGGAGGAGGAGGAGGAGGAGGAGGAGGAGGAGGAGGAGGAGGAGGACAAGGAGAAGGGCGGGGGAGGAGTGAGTAAGAGGCAAAGGAGAGGGACCCAGACATGCGATGTCCTGATTCCATACGGGCCCCCCATGAAGTCCGCCACCCCCTCCTTCCCCACAAAGGAATCGACTGGCCACCCCCAGGGGCGCGACGGTCACCTCGCGGCGCGGGTCATGGCCGAGCCCGGAGAGGCGTCATTCGCAGAGTGGGCGGAACGAGGGCGCGAAGACAATCGCGCGTCGCGCATCGCGTGGCGCGCGGCGGGAACTGAGGGGACCTTGCATACTCGTGCAATTGGGGTTCATGCCAAGAAACACCTTGGTTCCCTCCAGGGTACTCTGCGTTTCTTGGGTTCGGCTGGCACTACCAAGGGAAAAATACAAACCACCAGGCCAAACCTCCTAGGGGACTCATGGTTGGGTTTCTCGGCGAAGGTTTCTTGTGGCCGAGCTCCTGCTCCAGTCGCCGTCGGTCCGACGCCATTTGCCCCCCGAGCTGGCCTTGGCTTCTTGCCTTCCGGCGGAGCTGCAGCCCGCGCGCGCGGCCTTCCCCGCTCGGAAGCCGGACGCGCGCGCGGCCATTTGGGCCCCCCCCCCCTCCCCAGGCCCGCCCGCTAGGGTCCGCCCGCCCGCCCCGACCCGACCTGCCCGTCAGGCGTTAAGATCCGCCCGCCCGTCCCGACCCGCCCGATAGGGCACGGCCCTGCCTACTCGATGGCGTACGGGCCCCCGCCCGCCCGCCCTGCCCTGGCCGGTAGAGGGAGGGGAAGAGGGGCGGATAGAGTCTGTTTGTTTACTTCCCAGGATAACGGCCGTCATCGCCCCCGCCGCCCCCCCCCCCAATAATGTCACGTTCCGCGGCGGCTGCGTCTGGGAATGCCCAGGGATGACCGACGCCAAGTAGGAACAGCATGTAAGTGGCGATCTGCACCACCGAGCCTGTGTACACCACAGTGCTCGCGTGCACCGCTGCGCGCGTGTACACCACAGCGCCTATGTACACCGCCCGCAGCAGCCGTGTGCAACGCAGCGCCTGTGTACAATAGGGTGCTTGCGTGCACCACAGCGCCTGCGTACACAGCGAATATGTACACCACAGCAGCCGCGTGTTTCACAGCGCTAGTGTGTGTGTGTGTGTGTGCGTGCCAACACCACAGCGCCTGCGTACGCCACATCAGCCGTGCGCAACACAGCACCTGTGTATATCACAGTGCCTGCGTGCACCACAGCAAACGTGTGCAACATAACACCATTTTAGCATGTATAATTCCAGAAGGAATCCTTGTGACGAAATGGAGCGCCATTGGACTCCCACGGAAAGCGCTTGTTTTATCTAGGATTTGGAAAACATATTCATGGAGCGTAAAGCGCCGCTGGAATCTACGAGTCCTCCCGAGTCCTCCCGCATCATCCTGACTCCTCCCATCAGCGCCCGGGAGGCTCCCGCAGAGTTGGCTGCTATCACCCGTGGTCGGTCATTCCTCTGGATTCCCGGATGCCAGCGGCGCGAAACCTGACGTCATCGGCCCCCTCCTTACCCCCCAAGATGACGGCCGTCATCGGCCCAGAATACGAAAAACAGGTTCATGGAGGGACTGAGCTCGACGTGGAGTGGCTCAATACGGGCCTCGAGCGGAAAGAGGGAGTGAATGAGGCGTCGAGTGGGCAGGGCCCCCATGGCAACCGTATATAGATACCCTGGACACTTCTGTAATGGACGGCGACGCCCGCACAGCAAAAACGGCCCTGGACCATAGACGCCCCTCCCCGGCCAGGCGCCTGCACTCCCCCCCGAAACCCTCCATCTCCAAGACGGCACAAAACACCCCCCCAAAATGACCCTGACCCTAGACCCCTGAGTGTTGCTAGGGGTGGCGAAGCCTGCAGTGGCCAGGGCGACAGCAACAAAGCAATGCTATGCAATGGAATGCTGCCATGGAAGGTTGGGCGGCTGGGCTACGCTGCCGGCGGCGGCAGCTCGTCGTCGTCGCCGTTGTCGTCAGCGCCGGCGCCGTCGCCGTCGTCGTCAGCGGGCGTCGCCGTCGTCGTCGGCGGCGTCGTTGCTGTCGGCGTCGTTGTGGGCGTTGTCGTCGTCGTCCTGACGACGTCGGCATCGTCGTCGCCCCCTCCGCCCACCCCCGCATTGCGCGCGCGTTTTGCACGCTTCTGCGTGACCTTGCGGTGTCCTCGCGGTGACCCTGAGGTGTCCTCGCGGCGATCTCGGAATGGACCCAACGGACCCACCGTGAACTGTGTAAACATCCGATGGCATGGTTTTGTTGACGGCGCGGCCTACTTCTGGTCAATGATATTCGTTGCACCAAACATGAATGATTCGTTTTTGTTTTGCATATGGTTTCAATGTTTTTTCATAGAAACAGAATATTGGGAGGTGTGATCAGCGAAACGATTTACAACTGTTCCGTGGGGCCCATCAAAGAATTCGAAATCCAGTGTGCAAGTGCTAGCCGACCGCTCTGCGTGTGCTTGTGGGCGAGAGGAGAATAAGCGGGAGTCGGTGATGCCGCGGGAAGATATGAGGAGAGGAGGATGAGGAGAGCGAGGCTCGCCCTCCTGATCCTCACCACCTCATTCAACTCTCCTCCTCCTCCTCCTCCACTTCCTCCTCCTCTTCCTCCTCCTCCTCCTCCTCATTCCTATTCTCTCCTCCTCAAACACTTCTGATCCTCCTCCGCCTCCCCCTCCTCCTCCTCTTGCTCCTCCTCCTCCTCCTCTTGCTCCTCCTCCTCCTCCTCCTCCTCCTCCTCCTCCTCCTCTTGCTCCTCATCCTCCTTTTCATCCTCCTCCTTCTCCTCCTCCTCCCCGTCCTCCCCCTCCTCCTCCTCCTCCTCCTCTCCTCCTCTCCTCCTTCCAGCTCCTCCTCCTCCTCTTCCTTCTCCTCCTCCTCCTCCTCCTTCTCCTCCTCTTCCTCCTCCTCCTGCTCCTCCTCCGTTCTTCCTCACTCCTCCTCTCCTCCTCCGTCCTCCTACGTCTTCCTCTCTGATCATCCTCATCATCTGCCTCGCCTCCCTGGGAAGCCGAGTTGGCGCTTTGCAGAAGTGTCTCGCGCGGGAGCCCTGGACTGGGACATGCTCGGGTCGACTTTGCGAGGATGTCCCGAGCGAGAGCCCCGGACTAGGACACGCCTGGTGCGACTTTCTCGTGCGCCAGGGGTCGACTTTGAGAGGATGTCTCGAGCGAGAGCCCCAGACTGGGACACGCTCGGTCCGCCCCGGCCCGCCCTGCATGGCGCTCGCTGGCAGTCCCTCGGAAATGGTCCGGGGTCGACTTTGAGAGGATGCCCCAGACTGAGACACGCCCAGCGCGCTTTCTGAAGATATCTGATGCGAGGGCGCTAGTTTTGAATTCGTCGCCAGATTTCCCAGATTTCCCCGAAACGGGCTTGGCCGGTTTTCTAAGGATGACCGGTGCGAGGGCGCCAGTTTTGAATTCGTCGCCAAATGTGCGGGATTTCTCGGAACCGGAACAGGGGGGGCGGTTGGCGGGTCCATTCCCTCGTGCGCAGGGGGTCAGGATGACGTGAGTTCTCAAGACGAGCTCCTTCAAATTACACGGAGAGGGCGGGATATGTTCGGCACGTCGTCAGGAGAGAGAGAGGGAGAGAGAAAAGAAAGGCAAGCCTGAGTAGTTGTGGAGGGACGAGGGCGAAGATGGACACGAGGGAGGACGAGGAAGGGGACCAAAGAGGGAGGGGATCCCAGACATGCGATGTCCTGATGTATTCTGCACATGTACGGGCTCCTTGAAATCATGGTCCGGGGCCAGGACTTCGGGGACGGGTGTTCATGTGTTCTCCCCCAGGGCCGGTCTTTCATCCCAAGCAGGTTTTTGACCAGCCCGGGGCCTGGTAATGGCCAAAGAGGCCCAAACTTTTGGAGCAAAGCCCAGTCCTGATTTTTGTCAGGACGTTCCATGTCTGGGGCAGCAATGGACATTTGAGGAAGGGGGCGGCTGGGGCGCCAGCGCGAGAAGCGCGCATGGGGTGTGGGCTGGAGCCGAGGCCGGCGCAAAGAGTACCAACAAAGAGACCTGCAGAGACGGCGGCGCCAGGCCATGCGCCCAGGCAGAAACAGCCACTCGGCGCAAGAACTAGAAGCGCGCGCGCGCCCGTCACGCAAGAAGGGGCTCGAATAAGGCGGGTTCGTGCCGTGTCGACCCTAGCGCTGGTTTCTGACACCGCCTAGCTCATTCGTCCTTGAACAATCGGCGAATTTCCGGTCCCAACTTCTCTCGTGTCCAGCGCAATCGGGCAATGCCATCCTCTCCCCTCATGTTTTACTTGTTTTACTCAGGCCAGTCTGAAAGGGGGTGGCGTGGTCACCGAAGGCTCACCCAGCTTGAGATCGTCATTCGTTACACTGTGCAAAGACCCCGGCAATGGTTCCTGACATCGCGTGGATCGGTCTACCTTGAACGACCGATGATTTCCCAAACTCCGTATCGTTCTATAGTGATCGATTCTGGCAGAGGCCATGAAGGTCTGTGTACCATTCTGGGGTTCAGGATGGCCCTGGCCACACATGCTGGGGATGTACAGCTGCCCTCCGCGCGCCCAAGCATCCGACGACATGGTAATTTCGAATCTCTGGGCCTCGATCCTCTCAACTCCTTCCCTGATGACCAGTCTCTCATCCGCGGACCGTCCCTTGACGGCTTTCGGGGCCCGGGACAAGCTCCCGCAGAGACCAGCAATTTGGATTACAACGATTTCGATGCAACTTGCCAGCCTCCTACGGGGGCAGGAGGCGAAGGATCGGGACACAACGGTGGTGGAGGAGGAGGAAAAGGAGGAGGAGGAGGATGAGGAGGAGGAGGAGGGAAATGGTGAGGCGGGGGAAGAGGGGGAGGAGCAGGAGGAGGAGGAGGAGGAGGAGGAGGAGGAGGAGGAGGAGGACCCATCCCCGAATGGGAAGGCTTCGGGCTGCGCACATACAGCCCCCAGGTGGTCCCCACATACAACAGGCCCCCCCAGTAATCCCAGCTGGCCTGAAAAAGGCCCCCCCGAATAGCTCAGGGCGGTCTCAAAACCCTGTCACCAATTCCGCTGGCGCCCCTGGGTCGTTCTGCGCCCCAGGGCCGATGTATTGAGGCCGCCCTGGACCACTCGGGGGGGCCTGTTGAAGCCAGCTGGGACTACTTCGAGGGCCCTCTGAGGCCAGCTAGGACTACCTGCAGGGGGCCGTATGTGAGCACCCCGAAGCCCCGACGGCGAAGGCATTTGTTTGTTATCTGTCCGCGTCCGGGGACTTGCACGCACCACGAGAATTCTCACTGGCGGCCGTTGCGCTCTCAGCGGGTCACCACTTCCCCGCCTGTCCACGCGCTCGCTCTCACTGGTGGCCCTTGCGCTCTAAGCGGGTCGCCACTTCCCCGCCCGTCCAAGCGCTCTCATCGCCGCTCACTTGCGTCTTGCCCGAAACTCGGCCCGCTCCCGCTGGAGGGCACGAAGCCAGGCGTTATGATCCCAACCAGGGGCGCGGTGCTCCAGCTTCACGGAGTCGCCCATGGGCTCCCAGCCTGCCCCCTGAGGGGCAGACCTGGATGGCGGCGCAGCCGAGGGCCGCCAGATGGGCCACCACCCCGCACATTCCACCCAAGACGTCTGACGAAGCACCGTGGGAGTACCGCACCTCAGCCCCACTGCCCGACGCACCGTCGGCACTGCCGCCGCCGCCGCCCGCCTACACGCGCTGCATAAAGCCATCGCTGCTGCCAAGTAAGGGCTTCGAGGTCGTGGCCGGCTTCGAGGTCGTGGCCCTCCTCCTCCGGCGCGCGCGAGCTCCGAGACACGCCAGCTTCGATCCTGAGCTGCTCCGCCCTCGGATCCTTCAGTCAGGCGTGGGAGACGGCAGCCCGCGCCCGCCACCAGGCCGCACTCGAGACAGCTATGGGCGCAGCTCCGCCGACGGGATGCAAGCCCGCCTCGATGGCCACATCAGTGACCCTGCCGTGCTGCTCCGCGGCCCCCTCGCACCGCGCGCCGTCGACTCCGCCGCACAGCGCCCAGAGACCCTCGAGGTCAGCACGCATGCGCGGCGGCGGCCGCGACTCCACGACGTCCGCCGTCTTGGTCGCATCGTCGCCTGCGGCAGTCTTCTCGGCATCCTGCTTCCCGACGGCGTCCTCCAAGACCTTCCAAGAGGCTTTGTGGTTGGTGTCCTCCAGGTCCGCAGAGGCCTCGATAGCCTTCTGGTCCTCGGGCTCGTCCGCGGACTCCTCCTCCACGAACGTGTCGCAGGCAGGGTCGGGGGGGACCGTGCCGCCCTCCGACTCGTCACCCCCCCGCGCCCGCTCCAACTCAAGCCGCTCCTGCATCTCCTCCCCGTCAACATCGCCGCCGTCGAGGCCGTCACCCCCGGTCCCCGCGCGGTGACCGCTGAGGAGAGCCGCCCCATTCGCCATCAATACATCTCGACTACGTCCCCGCCGCACTCGCCGTCGCCGACGGTGTCGCTGCCCGACGCATCGCCTTGCCCTGCGCCTGCGCGGCCGCTCCAGTCCCCTGTGCCCAGCCGCGCTGCGCATGCCCGTTGCAGCCGCCTTGCGCGAACTCCACGCCCTTGGCTGCGCCTTGGACTGCCCGTGCGGGCGCGCCCGATGGCATCGGCGGCGGGCGCCGCAGGCCGCCCGGAGGCGAATGCCTGGCGCCACTGCTGTCTGCAGGCGCGAGCTCGGCCTGCAGCATCGCCTCCCCGCCGAGCCCGAGGAGTCGGACTGCCGCCACCTGCTCACCCATGGCTGGGTAG
>CAUYUJ010006302.1:410333-452833 GCA_963575745.1 Prorocentrum cordatum | reverse complement strand
CCTCAGGCTGCATCCATGAGATCTACGACGGCGGCGGCTGCAGCTACGCCAAGTCCAAGTTCAACGACGGGCACCAGCTGCAGCACTTCGTCGGCGCGGGCTGCGAGACAGCCCAAGGGGGCACACTCCAAGTCGAATAACGAGGTTATCAGCATGTCTTTCGCCATCATTCCATTTGCAGGGAAGCAGGCATGAGACTGCAATCCCGACTACTCAACATAAACGGTGTCACTACAATAGGTGTGGTCGAATCTCATGTGGACGCACTTGGCGTAAGATGACCCGTAAGGCAGAACTCAGACTGCTGGTGAATCCAGCCCGTCCATGAAGCAAATCATTTTCATTTACAGATGATCACCGAGTCAACGAGGGAGGCTGGCTGCTCTCCGAAGGGCATCGGGGCGCGCATAAGTTGACGGGGGCGTGAAGCGAGCCTCGGGCAGATGGGCATCAGGCTTTGAACGGTCTCCTCGCGTCGATCAAATGCTTCTCTTTCGCTGCGATACTTTTCCATGGGTGCTCAGGCAAAGGCTGGTCAGGCCGCAAACTGCAAAAGGTCTCTCGCCTGGTCGCCCTGCTTCTGAGCCTCCAACCTCCATGGATGATTAGCGTTTTCCGATTGGAACACATGGTCCGCTTGTCCGTCAAAGTGTTGTCCAGCAGGTTGAAGGATACGTTGCGACAGCTTCCAACGCATCATGCATGCCAGCTGCAGAGAGTGCTGGCACAGAGAGTGATGTTGCCATTGCGAGCTCAAATGTACGACCATCTGTTTTCAGCGGCGCAACAATTCTTGGCGTGCCGTGGATAACACATTGCGGTCGCCTCATGCGCTTTCGAAAGTCAGGCTCTCGGCACTTAACTCGTTCTTGAGGGCTCCCGCCTAAACTTCCGCAGACACCCCGTCTCTCCTCCCTCATCTCCCCAGGTGCAATGCGCCTGCGGCGAAGAAGGAGAGAGCGAAGCAAGCTTATGTTGCCTCGGATGAGTCACGATCCGAGTTCGCTCAGCTGTTTGGGGATCTGGCTTCTTCCACGCCTGGTGGGGTCGGCTCACAGGATAGGAGGAGCCGCCCCAGTCCCTGTCCAACCCTGTTCAAGGGGGGACGTTTCGTTCTTAAACGAACGAACGAACGAACGCCGGATCCGCGCGCGCGCCGCATGGGCGCCCGCGCGCGCCCGTTAGGGCGCGGCGGTGGAGGCCGTGGCCTCGATATGGAAAATAACAACTCAATGCTGTGAAACATAAGTGGATTCATGTCTTCTCCACCAATCAGCATGCGCGGCAGCCCGAATCCATCGCAAGTCGTCGGTATTGTTGTGCTCGTGTTGTCGGGGAGCAGTCGCTGCCAAAATGTCTCCCTGCCCATCGCTGTCGTCGTCGTCGCAAGTACTCCCGTTTAAGGTATGTAGGAACTTCCGGATGTCATCCTCCCAACGTTTATGTTGGCCTCCATGCCGTCTCCACCCTTGTTGCTTAGCGTTGGTGTTTGGATCCCATCCTAGTGCTCGCTGTGTCCAGCGTGTCGTAGGGTGGTTCGCCACAGTGGTTGCCCATCGCCAAACCATCCGTCGTTGTATGTGTAGCACGTCGGGTATGTCGTGCTTGAGCATCATTGTTTCCGCAATCCGTGTGCTCCTCTGAATATATTCCGACCATGGCTCAATACCGTCGTCGGGCCCCGCTTCCGGCTGTGTCGCCTCTTCGCTGTCGTAGTCCTGAGGGTCGTCGTGGTCGGTAGGTGGGTTGCTGCATACGTCTGATTCGCTGGTGTCGTTGTCGGTCGTCACAGTGTCGCCGGTGTCGTGCCCATTGCTTTGGCTCGTCTCTGGGTTAGGGCGTGGTGTGGGTGAGGGTGTCGTCCGCCGACGTGGCGTTCCGATAACCATTCTGACCATTCGACGTTGTGTTCTGCGCAACTGTTGTTTGAGGGGTTCTGTTAGAGTCCACGTTTCGGCGCCATACGTCATTGTAGGTATTACGGTTCCTCTGTATAGTCGTAACCGGTTGCCCAGTGGATAATGTCTGCTGGTGAGCTCCTGTCGATAGCTACTGAAGCATGCCCACGCTGCACGAATGCGGTGTTTGAGTTCTGTCGCAATGGCGTCGTGAAATGTAATGGCCTGTCCCAGGTATTTGATAGTGCCGGTGTGTGGTAGCACTTCGATGTCCGTGTCTGCGACTCTGACCAGGCGTGCGCGGTGGCGGGACTGGTTGGTCAGGACTTTGGTTTTGGTGGGGTGCAGTTCCAGACCGTGCGGCCTGGCTGAGGCGATCAGGTCGGAGAGCATGGCCTTCAAGTTGGGCAGCGATTGGCTGACCAACAAGATGTCGTCGGCGAAACGGAGATTCGTCAGTATTGATATATCCGTAACACCAAGTTGGACGCCCCGGTTGCGGCGCTGCCAGTCCTGGATGACCGGTTTCAGCACATGCTGCAGCAACGCGTTGAACAGTAGTGAACTCAAGGGGTCACCTTGTTTTGTACCGCGGCTGAGGTTGAAAGACTTGCTAGTAGCGTCAGTGCGGACCACAGCTGTCTGGACGTGATACAGACGTCGTAGAAGATCCACATATCCAGAAGACACGCCTTGGTGAAGTAACGCTGTCCATAAACTGTCGTGCTCCACTGTGTCGAAAGCCTTTTTGAAATCCACCGCTGCGATCCATAATGTGCGATTCCATTCTGCTGCCCGCTCTCGCAAGATGTTGAACGTGAAGAGGTGGTCCCGCGTGCCCCGTCCGGGTCGGAAGCCGGCCTGGTCGTCAGGTTGTTGCTGATCCAGCGTAGGCAACAACCTGATGTACAATAGGCGGCTGAAGAGCTTGTACAACATTGGTATTGTACAGATCGGGCGGTAATTCTGAGGATTCGTCAAATCACCCGCTTTGGGGATCACTGTGATGACAGTTTTTCGCCAATTTGCTGGTGTCGGAGCGTTCGGTTGTATGATCGTGTTGTACAGCTGCAACAATGCGTTCTCAAGCTCAGGGCCTGGCTGTCGGAGCATTTCAGACCGGATCCCTGTCGTGTCAGGGGCCTTGCCGCCCTTGAGCTGTGATATTGCCATCTTCAATTCCTTTGTCGTGAAAGGTGTGATCTGCTGTGGCTCTGAATCCACGGCTGGCGATGTGCAGCGAGCGTCAGAAGCGTACAATTGAGCATAGAAATCCGCGAACGTGTCCGCGATGCCCTGTCGCGTTGTCTGCTTTGTGCCATCGGTCCCGGTCATTTCAAGAATCAGCGTCTTCTTCCGCCTAGTTTTCGTGGAGCGCATGTGTTTCAGACCCTTGTACTGCCCCAGGATGGTGTTGATCCGATCTCTCCTGTCAGCACGCTTCTGTCGTCGAAGCTGTTGTCGAATTGCTTTGCTGATTGCCTTCCGGGTGGCGGTGTCGGCAGTTGGGATGTTCTGGCGTTGTTTGATCAGGCCTGAAACAATGCTGTCGTTATGAGCTTGCTCGACGCTGCGAGCGGCAGCGGCCGCAGCTGTTTGTGTAGACGCTGTCTTAGTACCACCACGCGTCATGGAATCGCACGGGCTTTTCTCGATAGCGTGGCAGAGCTCCTCAGGGTCTGTCGGCAAAGCCCCGGGTTGTAATTGGCGGCCCAGGTGCTGCTGGTAGTCGTCGAAGTTGACGCGCGTCCACTGTTTGCTGCAGGAGTCGTTGGTTGACGGCGGATGTCGAGATGAGCGCTTGGTATCTCCATTCGATTGTATTGGAAAACGAATGTGGAGTACCACGGCTTTGTGGTCCGAGTTGAGATCCGCTATGTTGGAGGCTTCGGCGTTGATGCACATAGGGAGTAGAGTTCTGTCTACAAAGATGTAATCATACTGCCGTGGCTTGCCTTTGGTCGTGGTGTATGCGATCTGCTTGTCAGGGGGTTTCCGGAAGAACGTACTCGCGATTGCGAGTTTCTGTTGTGTGACCCAATGTCGTAGCCATTGACCTCTGGAGTTCTCGTCGCCAAAGCCGTGGGGGCCCACAAAGCGAGAGGAGACGTCGTCGGAGGACGTCTGGTCGTCTTGCGGCCGTTCAACGATCCGCCGCTGTGCGCCAACCTGCGCGTTGAAGTCTGCGGCCAGGATGGTTCGTATTTTGCTGACGCGGGCTTCCTTGAGCACAGCGCCAATGCCATCATACATGTGTTGTATGTGTACATCAGTGTACCCAGCATGCGGGAAGTACGCTGAAATCAACTGTAAGCGAATTCGGCCTCTCTTGAGCGTCATCGTGGCCAATCTCGGAGTGATGGCCCGGAACTCCCGCATGTATCGGCCCCATCGCTTGTGCAGAAGGATGGCGACTCCGTGGCACCGGCTGTCGTTTCCAGATCCTGCAAAGGTATGCCCATCAGCTGTGATCCAAATTTCTTGTCGTGTTGTCCTCCAAGTTTCGTTAATGAGGATGGCGTCCCAATGGTAGCCACCCACGTCGCGTAGAAGTTCTTCGATGCGGTCCATTGATCTCACATTCTTGTGTATGATGACGAGATGGTTGTTGCTGATGTCGTCGCTAGTTGCCGGTGGTGTCGGAGATGGCTGCCTGGAGAGAGTTGGCGGGTGAAGAAGGCATGCGGGAACATCGCCGTCGAAATTGCTGTAGTCTGCCCTTCCTCCGCCAGAGCTGCGGCAGAGTGGTCGGTGAGATTGCGGGTCTCGTACTGGTCGTTGGATGCCGAGCTCCGTCGTCGAAATAGTGCTGGATGGTATTGTTCCTGTGGGTTGATTCGCAGATCCTGCAGAAGCTCCGTGAAACCTGAGAGACGCCTTCGGGAAATCGCTGTCTATAGTGCTGTATTTTCCGCGTCCGCCGCCTCCTGTGGGAGGTGGGGCGGGGCAGGGACGAGAGTGGTGGGACGGGGAAGGGTCAGAAGACAAACTGGGGCACATGGAGTGTGATGGTTTGTCGTCCCCCTTGGCGCCGGACAGTCCGTCGTAGTCCAAATGGGAGGCTGGGGTCGGGAGCCGGATAGGAGGAGTCGGTGTGGGTGTGTCCAAATAGGAAGCTGGAGTCGGAGTGGGGGATGGGGAGGTACTGAATGATTTTGGGATGGGAGCTGGAGTCGGTGAGCGTCGCCGTTGTCGTCGTCACTCGATGTCGCGGTTCTTCCGCCATTGCTCCATGAACGTCATCACGTCCTGTTTGACTGCGTCTCCGTCCCCGTACGTCTCGAAGCTGCCGTCTCCCTTCACCTCAGCAACCTTGACGCCTTTCATCTTGATTACCCCCGTGTCCCAAAAGATGCGTATCGTTTTTTGTTCGAAGCCCTTGTTCATGAGGTGGTGTTTGATCTGACCCATTGTTTTGTCGATGATGCGTTTCTCGATCGTGTTATTACTCGTGAACCACATCTTCCTCCCACACTCCCACTTGGTCTCCCTCCCCCGCATTTTCTTGAGGAAACCCCGCTTAGTAGAATCGTTTGTAAATTCCAATACCCCGATCTTCGCTGGGTCGATGAAGGTCGATATGTTCGCGATTTTGTCCTTCATGCCGTTCTTCTCCACCACGTCGCTGATCTGCTTCACGATGCGATCCTCGTCCTCCTCGTCCGTCAGGCCTCCCACGATGACCTGGAGCTCCCGGTCGTCATGTGGATGCTGGGGTTGCTGCGCCTGCTGATCATCTTTGTCTTTCAGAGCCTTCTCGATTCCGTCTTCCACCATGGCCTGCAGCTTGTCCCCGATTTCTTTTTTAGTCAAATACATCTCCTCAAGGTCGTTCCTGATTCCCTCCACGTCCATCTCCACCTCCTCCATCTTCTCCTGAGCCTCCTCTGCTGCCCTTCGTGCGTCCTGCGCCTCCATCCTCGCCTTGTCAATCATGTCTTTCATTCCGTTCAGGTCGGTCGTAATGCCTTCGATTTGCTTCGACAGGCGGGCATCGAAATCTTTAAACCACTGCGGGGGCGAAGCCGCAACAAGTACACCATCTCTTGACCCCCTGGCTGAATCGATTGCCGAATCTGCTCCACCATCGAGCTCCTCCTCTTTTTTCTTCTTCTGCTTCTCCGGCGTTGAGCCTGTAGGGCCACCGAGACGTTTGCCTTTCTCCTTACCCGACATACCTGCCCAGAATGGTGCGAACAGCGTGAGAGAAATTGGGAGCGTAGTAAAGGTGAGTCAGTAGGGGGAGTTGAGTATAGAAATGTTGGGGGAAAAGGTGGTGACGTTAACCCGGCCGGCTTGAGCCAACTTGAGCCTTGAGCCAAAATGGCTACGGAGTGGAGTTGCTGGAGGAGGAGGGCCCCTTGTCTTAGTCATAGAAGACAACACCCCCCTGGTTGTTTGTTCACACGATTTACACTTTCGTGGAGAGCCGAACCTCCTCCTCCTCCTTCTCCTCCTGCTCATTCCCCTCCTCCTCCTCCTCCTGCTCCTCCACCTCCGCCTCTTGCTCCTCCCCCGAGCGAGCGCCGCATCCGACGAACGCCAGGCGCGAGCCACCATTGGTCGGAGCGTCCAGCGGAGCGCCAGGCGAACGACAGAGCGGGCGAGGTGAAGCACAGCGATGGGGTGCGCCTCTTTCGTCCTGGACGCAGCACGAATTAGTCGACCTCCTGTTTGGCATCCACGGCTTATCAACATCGTTGCAATCCTGGCGATTGTTCCTTCATTTCCGCATCCCGTGGCGGCTCTCGTGCCCCGGGACAGTGCGCATCTGCTCGGGGCGGAAGGCTGCCCCCGCGAACACGGCCACAGAGCTCTGAGAAGCCCCAGATGGCAAAAAACATGTCGGGTGCCTGTGGACATCGAAGTCCAGGGAGGAGCGGGGGGAGGACCAGTGTAAACCCATCAGCGATGTTGGAATAAACCGTCTCTCCAAGGTCCCTTTTCGTAGGTCCCGGAAATGATGTTTTCCCTTCGCGGGGGGGGGGCATTAGAAGACAACCGCCTGAAAACCTTCAATATTGCCCAAACGCCGTTCCTGGGAATTCAACGCAACGGATCAACATCACTGCTGCGTCCTGCCAATCCCAGCGAATGTGCGCAACGTTAAAAGCGAGAACCACAGCTTGATAAGGAGCCGCCCTCCATCCTTGAAGCTGTGGCGAACACACAAACGCGCGGCGCAAAGGCGAGAGCCACAGTTTGAAAAGAAACCGTCCTCCATCCTTGAACCTGGTGCAAAAATCTGAGGCAAATCTGCGCCACGCGAAAAGCCACAACCACAATTCGAAAAGGGAACCGTCCTCCATCCTTGAAGTTCCTGCGAACGCTTAAGACGAACGGTCGCTGCGCTACAACGAGAACAACACATTCAAACTGCTGAAACACATGCGCACGGCGCTTCAACGAAAGCCACATGCTGACCGCCCTCCACCCGTGAACCTGCTGCAAGCTGCGCTAAAGCGAGACCCCCGTTCGATCACCAACCGCCCTCCAGCCGCGAAGCGGCTGCAAGTGGCAAGCTTCAGGATTGTACATATGGCGAAGAAACCCCAAGCGAGGCACCCAGCCCACCCTACGGACACGCTCAGGGATGCGGCAGGGAAGACTGATTCATAAGGAGAAGGAGTGGATGAGGAGGAAGACCACATTTAACACAAAACGCATCAATGATGCTGCAATGCGCCCTTTTTGTTCGAAGTCTTCTCCTCATGAATGAAGTCCCATACAAGCTTTCTGATCATTGCAGGAAGCGTCCTCTTAACAGACCAACACCCCATGGACCTGCCCTTCAGGCCAAAGACCGTCTTATACGGGAACAGCACTGCATCCTTCTAGCGCGGTGTCAGGAGGGCAAACGAGTACGCAGCATCCCGCAATTGCGGTCAAGCGTGATGGAGCGGGCACGGGCGACGCGGGCGTCGAGCCGGCGGACCTCTTGGCCCTCACCTTCCCTGTCGATGGCGCCCTCCTCCTCCTCCTCCTCCTCCTCCTCCTCCTGCTCCTGCTCCTGTTCCTCCTCCTCTTGCTCGTCCGCGTCCTCGTCCTCATCGTCGTCGTCGTCGTCCGCCTCCTCCTCCTCCTCCTTTTCGTCCTCCTCCTCCTTTTCCTCTTCCTCCACCTCCTCCTCCTCTTCCTCCTCCTCCACCATTTCCTCCACCTCCTCCTCCTCCTCCTCCACCATTTCCTCCACCTCCTCCTCCTCCTCCTCCTCTTCTTCTTATTGTTATTCGTATTATTTTTAGTCAAATACATCTCCTCAAGGTCGTTCCTGATTCCCTCCACGTCCATCTCCACCTCCTCCATCTTCTCCTGAGCCTCCTCTGCTGCCCTTCGTGCGTCCTGCGCCTCCATCCTCGCCTTGTCAATCATGTCTTTCATTCCGTTCAGGTCGGTCGTAATGCCTTCGATTTGCTTCGACAGGCGGGCATCGAAATCTTTAAACCACTGCGGGGGCGAAGCCGCAACAAGTACACCATCTCCTGACCCCCTGGCTGAATCGATTGCCGAATCTGCTCCACCATCGAGCTCCTCCTCTTTTTTCTTCTTCTGCTTCTCCGGCGTTGAGCCTGTAGGGCCACCGAGACGTTTGCCTTTCTCCTTACCCGACATACCTGCCCAGAATGGTGCGAACAGCGTGAGAGAAATTGGGAGTGTAGTAAAGGTGAGTCAGTAGGGGGAGTTGAGTATAGAAATGTTGGGGGAAAAGGTGGTGACGTTAACCCGGCCGGCTTGAGCCAACTTGAGCCTTGAGCCAAAATGGCTACGGAGTGGAGTTGCTGGAGGAGGAGGGCCCCTGGGCTAGCGAGGGCACCCTTGGGGCGAATGACCGGATGCCTGGCACTGCGGATGGCTAACACGGAGGTCCGCATTCTAGAGGCTGTCCCGCTAGTTCAGACCCTGCTGGCTTAGAGCTTAGAGGGCCCTCCCTAGCCTCCAACGGGACCCTTGGACAGGCCTAATGCAAGCACGTCTCCGGCAGCAGACAAGGACTTTGAATGACTCCTCGGAGCCTCTCATTGGAACCCCTGCTGGTACTGGTGCTGTCCCCATCGAAGCTCTCTCCCTGGACCTCTGCATTCTGTCATCATCTTGGCCCGAACTTCGCCGTCAGGCTCTTGCTCCTTTCGATTGTGCCTGGGCGGCGGGTCGAGACTCCCTCGCTTGCGAGATAGGCGCCCGCTACGTCTCAGCGCTCAGCGAGATGTTCGCGACATGGATCACGACAGTCGAGTCCACAGTCTTATGCCCACCTTGGGCGGAAGCGGCCTGCGCGAGGCTCTACCAGAGGCTCGGGGCCCGGATTCCAGGTCAAGGACGTTCACATGGCAAAGAAGATGCGTGCCCCGCCACTCAACGACCAGACGTGCTCATGATGGAGCAGGGTGCACACGGTCATTTCCAGCATGCTGAAACATCGTGAGCGTGGGAACGGTCAGCGTCAATGCAAGGCCCTTCCAAGAGGCGGCCACATGCTTTGTCAACGATTACCCCACGCACGCTCATGCTTATGCCAATGGAGGTTGTGATTGACAAGTTTGGATCTATCATCTTCGGGACCTTCTCCAGCCTCCTTACAGTTTCGAGAAGGCTGGTCGTCGGGCACGTGGGTGCGCACTGCACAGCTCGCTGGATGAATCTCGTGGCTGGATGGTCACGGAGGAGGCTTTACCCGTGTTGCACAGATAACGAAGGCACAGTCGGTGCCAGCAGAGAAGCTGACCTTCCAAGGACGTACTTTGTGTCAAACCAGAGATCTCATAGACTTCAAGATGTCCAAAAGGCATCCAAATGGCATTCTCTGCGGTGCGAGGAGGAGTTGGATGGCGAAAAGCTGCTTCACACTTTCGACCGTATCCGAGAGGCTGCCGAGACGGAGTCATTGCAACCGTTGACGGATCCTTTGCTCCAAGCCAGAGCACGGGCTGTGAGGCCAGGAACCGGGCAAGGGATGGACCGCCTGTCGCCCCTGGACGTGGAACGTCTCCCGCCCGAAGGGTTGGCAGAGTTGGCCGTCATCTTGAATGGAGTTGCGGAATGTCTTACATGGCCTTGGCAATTGGTGACCATCATAGGACGCATGCTGCCCACGAAATGTGGAGGAAACCGTATTATCTGCATGACCGGCATGATACCTCGCTTGTGGCCGTTATCACGTGAGCCATGGGTCAAGAGCTGGACTACAGAGTCCCAACCCAAGTAGGACACTGTGGGGGCAGGAATTCCTCCCATAGCCAGAAGGGTCAATTGGCACCTGGGGGGGAGGAGGTCAACGATGGTAGAGAAAGATCACGTTGGGGCCCCTGTCAGCCATTGCATTCTTTCACATGCAACTGTGTATCGGTCACATGACTTTGGCGCAGCATGATTGTCTCCCAGAGGCGGTCCAATCGACAAGAAGTATGATTCAAGGGTTGTGCAGGACTCGTTTCGCCCGCGTCATGATCTACTACATTCTTGAGAAGGGCACCCTCTCACCCGATGGTTGGCCTGAGATCGTGGGTTGAAGATTGCTCTCAATTGTCAAGAAGACGCTTTTCCAGGTCATCACTCGGACTACCAACGCGTTGGAGAAGGTCGACCTTCGGATCGCTCCAGAGAGCGCTGTTTTGCTCCCATCATCGCGACGCTCGGGAGGTCGCTAGTCGGCTGTCACGACAGGGAGGTCAAGGTGATGGCGGTGTTGCAGGCGGGGCACCTCGGAGTTGGCTCGGGAGCAGTTCGCAACGCGATGAGCACGGCACGCAAGAGAGTTCCCAACGCTTCGAGCATGCACGCCAAGATCAGGCGCGTCGTCTATGCGGCCAGGCGCTACCACCCAGCTGTTCGCCTCGAGCGAGCTGGGGCCCAGCCTGCTGTCACGATAGGCACCAGATCTACGGAGTGGTCGGCAGTGCGTTGCTCGGGATGAAGAGGCAGCTCGAGCACGGTGCCAGCTCCGCTCGTCGTGGAAGGTGCCTGACATCAGTGCGCGATGTGCGTTGCCAGTGATCCTGGCACTCGGACTCCCGTGGACTGCATCAAGCCCTGGCTCAATCACATGGGTGTCAGAACCTATGCTTCACGGTGGAGTCAAGATGGGTTGGCAGAAGATCGCCCACAAACTCAGACAGGCTACTGTGCAACAGCGCATGAAGCACACTCGCGGCCCGCAGGTGCAGTCAGCCACACTTCGCCGACGGAGTGAGGCACTAGGCCCGCAGGGTGTGAGGACAGCGAGGCGTTCATCTCCGACGGTCTGGGACCCCACGGCGATATTTCACATCGTGCGCACGAGCTCGAACACAGGGTCCGGACTCAGCAGTGGAGGCCAGCCTCCACGCAGTTCTCTGCGTTTCAGTGGGGCAGGACTGGAAGGTTTGGTCGACGGCGGATCCTGCCCTAGAGAAGGTCGAGCATGGCCACCAGCTGGCTGAGACGACGTTGGGCGCAGCCGTCAGCGGGATTTGGCCGAGGCACCGCATCTTAGGCGAAGTCGTGGCGGACATCGGCCTGATCAGTCCCCGACGTGGCCAGTTCCCTGAGGCAGCTTACCATCGAACTTGGGCCTGCAGGTGCCAACGATAACGATAACGATACCGATAACAACTGTGACAACGATGACAACGATGACAACGACAACAACGATCAATGCTTTTCCTCCGGCTGTACCCAAAGAGAGTACGTGACACGGGATGAAAAGAAGGCTCGCCGAGGACTTTGCCGACCCTCGGTGTGACCTCGCTGGCTCAGCTTGCTCGAGCCTGGAACTTGAACCAAAAAGGCTACGGCCACGGCTCTGAGGCCTCCAAAGGCATCAGGCGTGTTGGCCCTGCAAGCGATGAACCAGCACGAGTCAGAGGGGTGCTTCTCGCTGCGCGGCAGTTCGCCTGCGGCCTGGACCAGAGTCGAGCCCCCCGACCAGGATGTCGAAGGTAAGGGAGTGAAGGTGGTTGCCCCTCCGTCTGTCCTCACTTGCTCGGCGTCGGCACGGACTCCCATCCTTTGTTTGTGTGTTTGCTTTTGGCAATGCTAGCGGAGGCTAGGACTCGCGAGACAACCCTCTTAGGCGAGTCGCATTCGGCCTTGTCGTCACCCAGAAATGATATCCTTCATAGGATAGCTTGACCATTCAGACATCCTATCCCTGGGAAGGACCAGTCGGATACTATGGGAGTGCTGGCTTCCCTGTGTGCCGCTGTCTCTCTTAGCTCTGGCCCCCTTGAATACGTCACGGGCAACCAGGCAATCAAAGAGAAGGGTGGCAGAGCCAGCTTTTTCGCGAGCCTCGTGGTGAGAACAGAGACCCGTGGAGAAAAATCAGCCTTCTCGAAGGTCAACGCGATTTCTCTCCAGGGATTGTGCTGCGAGTGGCGCCTCGCATGTCAGGAGAGCAGCTCGACAGGGCAGCCACCCCCTGTTGGATGGCCCTGGGCAACGAGGTGGCAGGCCTCGCGGCTCAAGAAAGAGTCTGAGCTGCCTCGAAGCATCATGTTGCAGAGGCCGAGTTCAAGGCCCGCCTCGTGCGCAGACGTCTTCTGCGCGCCATTCTCGAAGCTGTTGCCGTGGAAAAGCGTTCGCCTCACAGGCCTTCTGTGGGTCCCAGCACCCTCTCACGGCCGATTGCAAGAGTTGCCGTCGGTGTTTTATCGATGCGTCCAAACGCAAGTTGACAGAATGGAGGGCAGCCCATGTTTCGAGCTGGCGTCTCAGTCTAATCCGGCGCTCATGAGGCTTCCGAGGAGTCATTGCATGCACATAGGATGAAGGTGGACCCAATCTTCTCACAACTTGCCCGCCAGTCGGAAGAAGTGGTAGAAACATACGATACGAAAGCGTTGGAAAAAGATTGGGCTTCCGCCCGCCCCGTGAAGAGGTGGGGAGAGGGACAACCGCTCGACTCTTGAAGTAGGAAGGCGCCTAAAACAATAGAGGGATCCCGATAACCAAAAATTCAGACTTTCAACCTTTCCATGACCAGAGTGTACCGTCCCATGCGAATATTAATGGTTGGTTCTGCAGCGCAGGGGGAACTCAGGCCTGGACTGGCCGAGCCGTGCTCAGCCTCTCCCACACCCGCGCGGGCCAGCCACATTCAACAGCTCATACAGGCCTGTGGCCTACGTGCTGATGCCCCCAGCCTAAGTACGACCGAGCAATGGTTCGGTCGGCGGTTAGGTGATGACACTTCGCTTCGCGATAAGTCCAGTCCATTGCATTCCTCCTCCTGCTCCTCCTCCCTTCTACTCTCCTTTCGTCTCTTCCTCTGGGGATCCAAGTCCCGCGATGGCTCACCTTCCCCCCCGCTGGGGTCGCAGGTTGGTCTTTTGTGCGGCACCGTGCTGGCCCCAGAAGTCGTTTGCCTTTCGGGTGTTGATGGCCTCTGATGCCATTTCGCTCGCGCGTGTCTCTGCGAAAGGGATACTCATCCCCCCTAGATCTGTCTCAATATCCTTCCCTCGGGTTTGTGCGCCTGGTGGAAAAACCGAGCCCGCTGTGAGAGCAATTGGGGCTGTCTTAGTCATAGAAGACAACACCCCCCTGGTTGTTTGTTCACACGATTTACACTTTCGTGGAGAGCCGAACCTCCTCCTCCTCCTTCTCCTCCTGCTCATTCCCCTCCTCCTCCTCCTCCTGCTCCTCCACCTCCGCCTCTTGCTCCTCCCCCGAGCGAGCGCCGCATCCGACGAACGCCAGGCGCGAGCCACCATTGGTCGGAGCGTCCAGCGGAGCGCCAGGCGAACGACAGAGCGGGCGAGGTGAAGCACAGCGATGGGGTGCGCCTCTTTCGTCCTGGACGCAGCACGAATTAGTCGACCTCCTGTTTGGCATCCACGGCTTATCAACATCGTTGCAATCCTGGCGATTGTTCCTTCATTTCCGCATCCCGTGGCGGCTCTCGTGCCCCGGGACAGTGCACATCTGCTCGGGGCGGAAGGCTGCCCCCGCGAACACGGCCACAGAGCTCTGAGAAGCCCCAGATGGCAAAAAACATGTCGGGTGCCTGTGGACATCGAAGTCCAGGGAGGAGCGGGGGGAGGACCAGTGTAAACCCATCAGCGATGTTGGAATAAACCGTCTCTCCAAGGTCCCTTTTCGTAGGTCCCGGAAATGATGTTTTCCCTTCGCGGGGGGGGGGCATTAGAAGACAACCGCCTGAAAACCTTCAATATTGCCCAAACGCCGTTCCTGGGAATTCAACGCAACGGATCAACATCACTGCTGCGTCCTGCCAATCCCAGCGAATGTGCGCAACGTTAAAAGCGAGAACCACAGCTTGATAAGGAGCCGCCCTCCATCCTTGAAGCTGTGGCGAACACACAAACGCGCGGCGCAAAGGCGAGAGCCACAGTTTGAAAAGAAACCGTCCTCCATCCTTGAACCTGGTGCAAAAATCTGAGGCAAATCTGCGCCACGCGAAAAGCCACAACCACAATTCGAAAAGGGAACCGTCCTCCATCCTTGAAGTTCCTGCGAACGCTTAAGACGAACGGTCGCTGCGCTACAACGAGAACAACACATTCAAACTGCTGAAACACATGCGCACGGCGCTTCAACGAAAGCCACATGCTGACCGCCCTCCACCCGTGAACCTGCTGCAAGCTGCGCTAAAGCGAGACCCCCGTTCGATCACCAACCGCCCTCCAGCCGCGAAGCGGCTGCAAGTGGCAAGCTTCAGGATTGTACATATGGCGAAGAAACCCCAAGCGAGGCACCCAGCCCACCCTACGGACACGCTCAGGGATGCGGCAGGGAAGACTGATTCATAAGGAGAAGGAGTGGATGAGGAGGAAGACCACATTTAACACAAAACGCATCAATGATGCTGCAATGCGCCCTTTTTGTTCGAAGTCTTCTCCTCATGAATGAAGTCCCATACAAGCTTTCTGATCATTGCAGGAAGCGTCCTCTTAACAGACCAACACCCCATGGACCTGCCCTTCAGGCCAAAGACCGTCTTCTACGGGAACAGCACTGCATCCTTCTAGCGCGGTGTCAGGAGGGCAAACGAGTACGCAGCATCCCGCAATTGCGGTCAAGCGTGATGGAGCGGGCACGGGCGACGCGGGCGTCGAGCCGGCGGACCTCTTGGCCCTCACCTTCCCTGTCGATGGCGCCCTCCTCCTCCTCCTCCTCCTCCTCCTCCTCCTGCTCCTGCTCCTGTTCCTCCTCCTCTTGCTCGTCCGCGTCCTCGTCCTCATCGTCGTCGTCGTCGTCCGCCTCCTCCTCCTCCTTTTCGTCCTCCTCCTCCTTTTCCTCTTCCTCCACCTCCTCCTCCTCTTCCTCCTCCTCCACCATTTCCTCCACCTCCTCCTCCTCCTCCTCCTCCTCCACCATTTCCTCCACCTCCTCCTCCTCCTCCTCCTCCTCTTCTTCTTATTGTTATTCGTATTATTGTTATTATTCTTCTGCTTCTTCTTATCATTATTATTATTCTTCTTCCTCTTCTTATTCTCCTTCTTCTTCTTATTTTTCTTATTCTTCTTCTTCTTATTCTCATTATTCTTATTATTCTTATTATTCTTATTTTTCTTCCTCCTCCTCCTCGTCCTCCTCCTCCTCCTCCTCCTCCTCCCCCTCCTCCCCCCCCCTCTCCTCCTTTAGGCCAGCCAGGCGGGCTCTCCACCTCCACCTGGAAGGGATTCAAAAACAGCCCGCCGCAAGCGCCGAAAATTTTGATTTGTACACTGAACGCGGTTTGGGTCGCGGGTGGGTCGCAGGTCCTCCACCTGGAACGAATGCAAGACAAACCCGCCGCAGGCGCCGAAAATTTTGGGTGGGTCGCGGGGTGGGTCGCGGGTGGGTCGCGAGTGGGTCGCGGTGGGTGGGTCGCGGGTGGGTCGCGGGGTGGGTCGCGGGTTGGGTCGCTGGTGGGTCGCGGGGTGGGTCGCCGGTGGGTCACGGGACGGTCGCCGATGCAGAAAGGACACGCCGCAGGCGCTGAAGTTTTGGTTTGTTCAATGAACGTAGTTTGGGTCGCGGTGGGTCGCGGTGGGTCGCGGGTGGGTCGCGGATGGGTCGCGGGTGGGTCGCGGGTGGGTCGCGGGTGGGTCGCGGGGTGGGTCGCGGGCGGGTCGCGGGTGGGTCGCCAATGGGTCGCGGGTGGGTCGCCGGGGGGGTCTCGGGGTCGATCGCGGGTGGGTCGCGGGTGGGTCGCGGGTGGGTCGCGGGGTGGGTCGCGGGTGGGTCGCGGGGTGGGTCGCGGGTGGGTCACGGGCGGGTCGCGGGGCGGGTCGCGGGTGGGTCGCGGGGCGGGTCGCGGGTGGGACGGCGACAACAAGAAATAACAACAACAACAACAACAACAACAACAACAACAACAACCATTACTAGCACGTGGGGACACACCGTTCTCACCAGTGCCAGGGTTTTCATAGGAGGCGGGCAATACCCCCACTTTGTGGGGGGGCCGGTTCAAGCTCTACCAAATTTCCAAACGACTCTTCGCCACCACCCACACCCAGCTTCCCGCCCTATGACGTTCGGACACTTCACTTCGTGGCATGCGGACGACCGTGGCTACTATTCAGGGCCCCGCGGCCGACGACGACGGCGTGCGCGCGCGAAGAAAAAACGAATGTGTCCCGCATGGTATTATTTGACAGGGATGATGGCCCTGGCAGGTGCGCAACCGTTGTTGCAGAAGTTCGAAAAAGTTGCTCGCAAAAGCCCGTTTGACAGAAATGATTAAAAAGTGTTGGGTTTCCTACGAATCCGCAAGAGCGCGCGGGATGAAATTTTGACAATTTTGTTTTGAAAAACCATTGTTTTTTTTTGATGTTGTTATGTTAAAATCGTGACGAAAACTAAGGTTTTGGAAGGATTTCGTCTTGCGCGCGCGAATGTCCACTTTACCTTATTTTTTGCAAGGGATTCTTGAAGTTTGGTTATGTTAGAACAAGAAATGTCCACTTTAGCTCATTTTTTGCAAGGGAAAACCGATCGTAACAACACAACCGGATCCGGACCAACCCGTTTTGCCTGAGACTTCCTCACGAAAATGATGAAAATGAGGCTGCGGCCTAGGCGCGGCGGGGGGGTCGTGCACCAGGGGCCCCAACAATAATTATTCTTTAGAAATAATAATGTTCAACAACAACAACAACAACAACAACATCAACAACAACAGCAACAACGACGACAACAACAACAATCGTTTTAAGACTGATCGCTCTTATCTGCTCGCGTGTCATTCAATATGCATATCCCAAGCCCTGGATGCCTGCCCTCGTCTTCGATTGTACGCCCTTTTGGGGGGTCTCTTCTTTCCTTGCCACGTGTGGTTGGTGAGGCCCTTGGAAACGAAGGGTAACAGATAACGGGGGGGAATGAGGACGAAAGGATCGGAGGAAGGGAGGAGGGAGGCAAAAAGGAGGGAGGACGATCATTTGCGCTGTGAGTGGCGATTCAACTTGCCCCATGGCTTGCGCCAGCCACTCCAACACAGGTAAACAATAAGTTTCGCCATGGGTAGCGCCATAAAAAGCGCCACGTACCACCCCTTTGAAAGACAATATCGTGGATACCCCCAGGGGGGACGTACAGCTGCGAACGGGTGTGAGAAACACTTGTCGTGGAACCATGAAAAGAAGCAGGATGTTGGGAGAGCGGGGCGGAATGGCGGAATGAGAATGAAAACTGCAACCGTGTCGAGAGGAGCGCGGGGATGTGGGCTGGATTGGGATGGGGTGGACAAGAGTAGGGTCCCAGAAGGAGGAGCGGCAAGGAGTGGAGATGAGGAGCTGGGAGGAGTGCGGAGGAGCGGGGGGCGCACGGAGGAATCTGGAGGAGGGACTGGCAATAATTTTGGAGAAATGCGGAATGCGAGCGGGAAGGGGTGGAGATTGTTGGGGTGGGATGGGGTGGCCTGGGGAGGAGTGGGCGGAATGCGAAGAACTGAGGAATAGCACAATAGAGTACGAACGAAATGAAAATGAATATAAAAAGGAGAAAGCAAAGAAGATTCGGAAAGAACGTTGATGAAAACTGGGGGCTGGTGGATACGAGCGGAGACTGGTGCGGAAACAAAGCGCGGGGGGATTGGAAGGCATTGGAGAGCGCTTCAATACATTGTAAGGAAGTATCAAGCAGGAGCCGCGATCCGGTGGTAAATTGCAAGGAAGTCCCAAGCGAGAGCGCGATTCTTCAATACATTGTGAGGAAATATCAAGCGGGAGCCGTTGTTGTTGTTGTTGTAAACCGGGTGCCAACGACATAGTTTGACCCTCAATACTTTCCCTGATAAAAAACGAGGTGCGAGCCAAGGGCAAGGCACTTCAATAGAAAAAAACAATATGCACCGGACGGGGGGGATCAACAATAATTGTTCTTCAGAAGTGAAAGTTCAACAACAACAACAACACCACCACCAACAACAACAAGAAACCGCATCGCGGAATCCCACTTCAGCCACGCACCCAGGGACAGTGAATGACCGTTCGATTCAGCCCCCTCACTCTGATGATTACACAAATCAGCGAAGTGTCCAACTGTACCTCTTTATCAGTGAAGCGGTTGCACTGTTGCACAAGCTTGCAAGTCTGGTCAACTTCGGGAAAGTCTCAAGCGAGAGCCCCATGTTTAACCAGCTGCGACACATGTTGAAGTACCTGCTGTTAATACAGGAACGTATCAATCGAGATCCCCATCTTGAAAAGGAGCTCTGCGCGGCGCGAAGGCGAGAGCCCCATTTTGAAAAGGAACCGCGAGTTGCCACTGCAGCCGATGCAATGCATCAAGAAGACTGCACAAGGCGCTAAGCGACCCACACTTTGAAAAAGCACCACCCTCAATCCTTGTAACGGTTACAAGCTTTTGAAAAGAATCGGCTCGTCGACGCTATGGCGGGAGCCCCGGTTTAAAGAACAACCAATTCGCAACTGTATCTGCTGCAAGCTGTCAAGACGAATGTGCGCGGCGCTATGGCGAGAGCTCCGCTTTCAAAAACGGCCTCACCTCGATCATTGCAACTGTTGCTAACTGAAAGCTTCAGAAGCAGAAGCGGTGAGAATGTTTCAAAGCGAGACGGTCATTCCACCCTGCCGACACGTCTGGGGGTGCGACAAAGAAAGGCAATATATAAGGAGCAGGGTTGGAGGGGGAGGAGGAAACGCAGAGAGAGAGAGAGTAAGAGGAGGCGGAGATTGGTCTCAGGGGGGCTTGGGTGATTTTGGTGATATGGGGGGGAGGAGGAGGAGGAGGAGGAGGAGGAGGAGGAGGAAGAAGAAGACGAGCAGGAGGAGGAGGAAGAAGAAGACGAGCAGGAGGAGGAGGAAGAAGAAGACGAGGAGGAGGAGGTCTCTGGAGACCTTTGGTGATGGAGGCCTCTGGAGGCCCCAAGGGGCCCGCGGAAGACGAGGAGGTCCCCTCCTGGACCTGCGCCCCGCGGCTGCCCCCCGGCCGATCCTGTGCCCGTGACGGCCGCGTTGCGGTAGTGACGGAGGTTGGCCTCGAGCCCCTGCAGGTGGGCCACGGAGACCACGGCGACCTGCGGGGCCCACGGCCGATGCAGGCAGCTCGACCCTGACCCTCGGCACGTCAGAGCGATCGTCGCTCGGCAACCAATGGGCCAGCGAGATCCATAGCTCGCCATCGCTCGGACGTCCATTCCCTGTGTTTTTCCTGTTTTGTGCGTGGTTCTTTCGCCAACTGTTCAAGGATGCTCCTCGATGGCCCTCGCCGAGAAAAAATGCACACGTCCGAGCGATGCCAGGATAGCTCTCGACCGCACTGCCGGATAGGACTCACCTCCACGGGCTGGATGTTGCCAGGCCCCAGGGCCCGAGTGCGGCCCAAGAACGCCACGACACGGAGAGGCGTATGCGACATAGCGCAATGCATTTCAGGGGGTGAGCGACGTCCTGAACTTCCTCGCGTCGTGCGAGAAGATCACGACGGAAACATGTGGCAGCTTGGGGCCTTCGGGGGGGGAGAAGCTTGACTGGGCTCCAGGGCTGTCCATGTTGTGAGCAAGCCGTGACGCTGGAGGTCCGAGGTGGACGATGCTGGCTCTGGTCGCTGCCTCTCGCCGAAGTCACCCTCCCTCTGAGAAGCCCAGTGAGCGCACCACTGCGAAACCTGGCTGAAAACCTCCCCCTCGATTGGGGACTTCAAGAGACCTCTGGCGGCCTGGAGACCTCCGTAAATCTCAAGGGGCCACCTCTAGAAGACACAATTTCGAAAACACAAACTTCCAGCACTCCGCGCAGCTTTCTCCGATCGGCACTGGACCCGCCTCCCTGGCGTGCGGATAAAGGCTGGGCGAACCTCTCGAAAGTGCAGGTTCTCGCAGTTTCTTCTTCCTCGAACCTCTGGAGACCTCCAGATGACCTCTGGGGCCCCATCCGCCTCCCCGAAGCGCAGAGAGGTGTGGGAACCAGCCCAGGCTCCGCCCGATTCGTTTGTGGTGCTTCCTGACCACCGATCGAGCCGCATAGCTTCGCAGGCGATGAATCACTCAAACTTCTGGCCTGCCAGCTTCCGTTGGCAAGGAAGGCCTATCGCGGCATTGACTTAGCGGGCGAAGAACGGTATAAGATAAACTTTTCCGTCACCAGGGGCGTTGCCCCAGGGCGGCTGGAAAGTTTATACCTTGACGTGCCACCGTAAGTGTATAAGCTTTCCAGCCGCCATGGGACAGGCGCCCCCGACAGCGAAAACGTGTAATTTATACCATTCGTCGCCCGTGAATTGACGGGCAACGGAGCATGTGGGCTCGATTCCAGGGGGAGGGAGGCCCAAGAGCAGGTCAGATCGCCAGGGCCCACTGCTGCTGGTGTAGCTCGCCGCGGCCGCGGCGGGCCACCGGGGCGGGCTCCCGCTCGCGGGCCCAGGTCGCTCGGGCGGGGCCGAACCTCGCGGAGTATGTGGGCTCGAGGGCGAGAGGCGGAGGCGGAGGAGGAGGAGGAGGAGGCGGAGGAGGCGGAAGAGGAGATGGAGGAGGAGGAGGAGAAGGAGGAGGAGAAGGAAGAGTATGAGGAGGAGGAGCCTGAGGAGGGAGGGGGAGGAGGCGGAGGAGGAGGCTGGCCACCGCCCCTCCCCCTCTCCGCGAGGGTTTTCGGTGGCCCCCGCCGCCACGGCTCGGCGCAGAGCTGGGCCGCCCATGGGCTGGCGGGGGGTGCTGAGGGGCAGCGGCAAGGGGGGGGGATAGGCACAGTGGGATAGGTACGGTAGGTGGCACTTGGCGCCTTCAATGGGAGGTGGTGGCACAGGTGCCTTGAGGTGAAGGTCAGGGCCCCCCCCCCTACGGCCGTCTTCGTTGGCCGAGGGGGACCGTAGGGGGGTCCTCGGCTCGACCCCTCCTTCGCCGCGCGCACCAGCGCAACTGCCACCGCCGTCTTCTTGTGCCCGAAACACTACATCGACCTCGAATCGCCGCTACACCGTCGATGCAGACCGCCGCGTGCCTCGTCCATACCTCGTCGACGCCTCGCCCCGGCACCAGCGATGCCTCGCCGATGCATCCACCATCAGAGGTCGATGCCTCCCCCCTTGGCCTGTCCCCCCCCTGCCGTTGCCCCCCCCCCGAGGTGCGCAGGCCAGCTCTGAGAGCGCGCCTCGGCCTTCTTGGCCTGGCGGGCGGCGGACGTCTCCGCACCCCCGCTCGGCCTCGGGCCCCGAGAGGGCCTTCGCGGGCAGAGCTGCCTCGGGGCGCCGCGCAGCGCGCTCCGGGCAACCTGGAACCCGCACGCGCTGCCGCCAGCTAAGAGGCCGACTCTTACCTCCGCCGGCTTCCGCCCACGGAGCCGCGCTCGTTCTACTTCCGCCGGCGTCCTCCGACCTTCTGCAGCCTTCCGCCGAGGAAGAGCTGCCAGCTCCTGCGATCCTCAAAGGCGAGATCCTTTCTGGAACGCCCACGTGCGAAGACGGGGCTGGTGGCCCTGGTCGCGTTTCTGCTCGTGGCGACGTGGCTGCTTCACGACGTCGGGGCGTGGGGGCGAGACGCCCCTGGGCCAGAAGCTGGTCAAGGCCGACGCGTTCTTCGCCGAGCTGCTGGTCTTTTGGCCTGAGGGGGATCCCTGCTTAGTCCTACAGTGCGGGCCACCTGTTGCCTTGTGGTTGGTGGCCCTAGTGGGCCCGCTGACAGCGTCGCTGCCCCGTGAGCCTGGTCGGCGCCCATCATCAGCACCTGTCCGAATGGTGCCTTCGAGGGGCATGGCGTTCAATCAGCATCCGCTTTGAGGACGCAAGGCAAGGATGCAGGTCCCTCGGGGTTCCGCAAAGAAACAAGTGCCAGCGCTATTGGGCTAACAACTGCAGGACTTGGGGTCGAAGAGGCGAGGAGCGCTGGAGGACCCTTAATAGAATATTGCATCCCCGCTGTACAGTCTGACTGTAGCCCCACGCGGCGCTGAGCCAAAGGACCGAACGTGGTGCTCCTCGAATCGAGAGTTCACTCTTGACCGTCTCTGGGAGTGCTCTGGGGGTGCGTCTCGGGGCCAACTTGGGCCGTCTGGGGGCGAGACACCCTGGAGCCCCTTGGGCGGCCCTGGGAGCTCTTTGGGCTCTCTTTGCCCTCTTCGGGCGATCTTGGGGGCCTCTCGGGTGGCGTCGGGCTGACGCCTGGCCCTCCCCCTCCCAGCGGCCCTAGGAGTGGGCCAGGCGCCCGCGTGACATTCAGAGGATCGGCAGAACACCCTTCATTAAAACGCAAGGCACCACATTCAGTCTGAGTGGACCCAAGCGGGGTAGCTGACCGACGGCCGATATGATAAGCGAATGCATCTGGCGAGAAGCACGTCGATGAGCGAAATCGACTGAGGACTGCACCGGCACACTCGAGCGCCAATGTCGAGTGAACCAGCGCAGATTTCCTCAGTCGACTGGTCTTGGTGGGCGTTCTGTCAGGGCCCAGTGTTCGCCTTCGCCGGATGCCGCGCAAGAGGGGGAGGGGACAGAGTAAGAGAAAAGCTGCATAAGCATAACAAAATCGGGTTATCCCTCTGCCAGGGGCGGCGCCGGAGGCGCCGCCAGGTGGCCCCAGCGCCTATCCAAGAAGGCCGCGCGGCGCCTCCCGGCGCCGGAGGCGGCCATGTTTCGAGGAATGGGGCCGGCGGCGGGGCCGAAACCAGCTGCATGCAGCAGATTTCGTACCCCCCCTTTTCCCTATCCCCCCCTTCTCAAATGTCCGACGTCTCGATTTTTTCGAGACAAGGGCCCCCGACCTCCCGACCACTTCCCCGAGACCAGTTTTTATCCCGAGTCGTTTCTTGACGGTCCCGAGGCCCGGCGAGGGCCCCGAGAGGCCAAGAACTGCGAAAAACCTCCGTTTCGACATCTTCGAGACGCCCGATGGCTGGGTTTCGTCCAGCCCGAGCCTGTGCGGGGGGCCGGGCCCCCCCGACAGGGCGCGAGCGGGCCGCCTCGGAGGGCGGGCCTCGGGCTCCCGCTCTCTGGCCGCCCGCACACGACCGCGCCAGGGCGGTGCCTCCCGGCCGCCCAAGAGGGCCGAACCACACGGTCAGGCTCCGGCCTGCCCCGAGGGAAGAAGACAGATCCAGGGGCCCAAGTAGGGGAACAAAAAGTGGCGTAAACATAAAAACTCGGAGGTCCGCGCGGATTTCTCGGATCGGCGCTGGGGCCCCCCGGCGGCGCCTCCGGCGCCGCCCCCGGCGCGCTCCGCGCGCCAGAGAGGGGGGCCCCAGCGCCAATCCGAGAAATCCGCGCGGACCTCCGAGTTTTTATGTTTATGTCACTTTTTGTCCCCCTACCCAGGGCACACAAAGAAACACACACAAGTCCCAGGATCCCCCATGTTTTTCCATCATTTCTGGGTTTTCGTCTCCCCCCCGCCCTGTTCCCGTATCTTCATCTACTTTCCTGGGAGTCGACGATTCCTTGTGTCTGTGTGTCGGCAGTGGACAAACCTCCCTTTAGTAAACCTCCCCTTAGTGAAAACGGCCTGGGACCGAAACCGACGGACCTGGACCCGCAAAAATGACGGCCGCGACGCCCTCTCGCGAGCCGAAAACGGCCAATTCCTTAATCGACGTGTCATGGTAGGAGGTCTGTCCACCTCCGAGAGGGTCCTCTTCCCTCCTGAACAGAAGAAGGCGAAACTGCATCCGCAAAACTTTCGGAGCTCCGCGCGGATTCCTCGGACCGCGCTGGCTCCCCCTCCCCAGGCGCGTAGAGCGCGCCAGGGGCGGTGCCGGAGGCGCCGCCATCGGGCTCCAGCGCCGATCCAAGAAATCCGCGCGGAGCTTCGAGGTTATAGCTCTACGTCGTTGATTTGTCTTGCCATCGCTTGGACGTCCACTCCCCTTGCGCTGCTTGGCCTCGTTCGCGTATTTTTCGCCACGGCGGGGGCACTGGATAAGAAACCCTTAGACAAGGAATCCAGCGTCTGAAGGTCAGTGGAACTCCAAGCGAGGCTTGGCCATGGATATCACCGCCGCCCTCATCAGATAGGGATCTCTCCAGGGTCTGACGCCTCCTAGGCACATTCCTTGACCAATGCCGCCGCCGTAGCTCCTCGATGGCCCTCGCCGGGAAACAAAATAGGTCCGAATGATGACAGGTTGTTCCCCGATCGATGCCCGAGGCCTTGCCCCGCCGGTCCCTGCTCTGGCGCGTGAGCGGGCGGCCGTCGAAGACGCGCACGCAGTGGGCGGCCCACTCTGGGCTAACGAAGTTGACGAAGCAGTACGCCGGGCCCCCCCGGCGATCCACGGGGGAGAGGCCTGCTGGCGCGTTCGGGGCGTCCTGCTGGGCAGAAGTTGTCATCGCTCGGACGTGTACTTACTGGCTTTGTGCGCGGTTTGTTCGCTGGGTGGTTCGGGATGCTCCTCGATAGTCCTCGCCGAGAGAATGTAACGCACACGTCCTGTAATGCCAAAGGCAGAACCGCGCGGGCACGCGCAGAGGCAGCAAACCACAGGTCCAGAGGGCGCGTTTTTCGAATCCCTTCGTCCAGGGCGTGCGCTTTGTCTGCATATCCCCTGGCGTGTGTGCGTGTTGTCCGCACCCCGCAACAATTGTGTATGTGCGCTTCCATCACGTGTTCCGCATCCCCAGTTCGTTGCTTCTGACTTGTGGATGTGACCCCGCAAACTCAAGCCCAGTGTTGTTTCCCACGTTCCCTCTGTGTGTGTGTGCTTGTGTTGTGTTGTGTTTGCGTGCGTGTGTAGTTCTGTGCGTTTATGTAAATATGTGTATGCGTATGTTCCCTAAATACATTGCCTGCACGGGGTCTATACATGTTGTCTAAGAAACGTAGGTGTGCCGCTGGATCAGGAGTCGGTCGTGCGACATTGTCTCCCATTCTCCAATTGTCTCCCGTTGTTCCCCATCGCCTCCCAATGTCACGAACTGTCTCCCGCTGTCGATCCCCATCACTATCTCTATCCCTATCTGTTCCCCATCCCTCTATCCCTGTCTCTCGTGCCCCATCATCCCGATCCCGATCCTCATTCCTGTCCCTATGAATATTTTGCCAGAGAATCCTTAGATACTGACATTCAAGCATTGTCCATACTCTGGTCCCCTATCTCCGGGAGGGCCATCCCTAGGAGTTTGTTGGCGGACGTTCCATGCACGGAATCTTGCGACATGGCTCTGTATCTTCACCAAACGGATGTGAGAGTGGACATGACGATACGCGCGCGCAGAGAGAGAGAGAGAGAGAGAGAGAAAAACAAAAAAAGAGAGACAGAGAGAGAGAGAGAGCGAGGCGTGCGCCCGCCCTTTCACCGCTACGCTTCGCGCCACGGTCAGCGGTCACATGTTATGACTCGAGCCAAACGCGCGGAAGCGCGCGCTGGCTTTGCCCACTTGAGACGAAGGGTGGCGACAGTAACGACTCCCCCCGCGGCGGGCACCCGAGCAACCAAAGCCTCTGCGCGCCAGCCTTCAGCACGCCCCGCCAGGGCGCGCCAACCCCAAACATGTGTTCACAGCGTCAAACGTTCGAGTAGCACCCAACACTGCCGCAGCCGCCAGGGCCTGGCTGCTCGACGAAGCCTTGCTTGATTCGCCAGGCCCACGGGGCATCTGGCGTTGTTCGCTCAGCCAGGGTTGTCCTTCCCGCGGCCCACCGTTGACATCGTTCATTTGGACGCCCCTGCCAGCCGCAGTCGCGCCTCCAGCTATTCCTCGGGTTCCTCTCCACATTCCGCGCTCCAGTCGCATCGCGGCCTCTTTCATCGCGGCCTCCTCTTAGTCGACCACCGGCCCATTGACCAGAGCTTTCGTTGCCCCGCCAGCACGGTGACCCTTGCCAGGGCGTCGAAAAGGAGCTGCCTGCTCCTTCGTTTCTCCGCGGGTTGTCGCGCCCTGTCTCTCCTTTTCTTTCCAGTTGCTTTGCTCGTCCACTTGTTCGCGCGATCGTCGTCGGGACGGTGTGAGCCACGCCTCCTGGAACTACTACCTTTGGCAGGGCACCGCTAGTCATCGGCATCTGTTCTCCTTTAGGCGCGATCTTGGCGACGGTTGGGCCACTTGTTGTTGCTGTCTCCCCAATCAGCAACCCCGTCGTCGCCGTCTTGCCCAGGCCGCCCTCCGCCGTCGTCGGCGCCGGCCGCAGATCCGTGGGCAACTGGATCAGCACCAGCACCTCTGGTGCCTTCTCCAGCGCCCGTCGCTGCGGCGACGTCGGCAGGGCCGACCGTCGCCACCGCTGCGCCTGAGGGGCCGCCTGGCTCAGTTGCGGCATCCATCGCCAGAAGCACCACTGCCAGAGGCAGCGCTGCGATCTTTGGCCCCGACCATCGCTTTCAGATCATCGGCCGCCCATGCCCTCTTTACACTTTACATTCCAAGAAGGGTCGCCCACGGGCGGATCCGTTGTCGGGTCAGCCAGCAAAGGCGATGTCCCTCTATTTCGGAGCACTAGGATTGCGATCGCACCCGCCAACTGGCCGTGGGCGCCAATGGCATCCCGCAGCTTTGTGATCGCGTCCAGGGATCCACATGTCTGTGAGCACCCACTTCCCTCCCAGGGTCGCAAGGACATCGGGGGACATGTCATGCCCTACCTGGTCAGACGGCAGCGACCTTGCCAGGGGCGCGCTGTCCGGGTCGAGGTATGCGATGGCCTTCTCGACGAGCATACCATCCATATATCGCCATGGGTTCCCTGAGCATACCAATCGAGCCACGCTCTGGCAGGCTCGCAGAGCACAGCGCTGTGGCGCATTTGGCGCGGGGCGCAGCATCGCTCGGCGACCCGCGCCACGACCTCAACCGCGCTGCGAGTGAGCCAGTCCTTGTCTCCAAGCGTCCGTGGGCTTCTGTCCTTGGAGAGTGGTCTGCTTCAGCCAGCCCCCGACTGCAATCGCTGTGAGCCTTGCCATGTCAATGCTCTAGAAGTACCTCTTCAGAGCAACAGACGCGACAAAATAGTCAATGGTCTTGAAATGCCCCATCAGATCATCACAGATCCACTGCGAGAGGCTTTCCGCGATGCGCACCGACAAGGACCTTCCCTGACTCGGCCAAAAGCCATTTGCAGTGCCCAAACCGCATCTCCCCGAAGCCGGGGACGCAGTCGATCTCTCGCATCGGGGCGGGCTCCACAACGTCCCTTTGAGTCTCCTCAGAGGCACTATCCATACCCCTTGCACTTTTTGAATTTCGCATTCTCGAACGCAAGCCCACGAGCAGCGCCAGGCTTGGCAAATCGGGTTCCTGCCCCGCTCGCGCGAGCCAAATCCTGTCGCAATCCAGCTTGCGATTGCTAGACGCCCCCCTAGTCTCTCATTCGCTCTCCAATGCCACAACATCAGCCATGTCCGGGCCCCATAGATCCCAATCAAACGCTCTGTGTGGTCCGACACCGGGGCCCAGAGGGTCTGGGCTCACGAGGGAACGTGGCTCGGGATACCAACTCATCGTATCCTCAGGCGGAGTAGTGGACTCGAAGGCGATGCACGCATTGGAGTTGACGCTGGATGTGGAATTCTCCCTCGCCTGCCACTTTTTCGGTGCCAACTCTGGTAGGCTGCTGACTGTCTGGCGTCTCGGGCGTTGCTCCGCTGAGACGGTTTTGGGTTGTCGAGTGGCTTGGGAGCCGCCTCCGAAACCGGAGGATACATTAGATACACTGCTGCTTCCGCCGCCGCAGCCGTGACGTCGATCCCACGGGCTTCGATCGTCTTGACGTCGGCGTAGGGGTTCCCTGGTAAATATGTCCCGTACACATTGATTGCCGGCTGCGACACTGCATGAGATCCCTCACCAGACGAGGCTGATCGCCCCGCCAGCTGAGATGAGTTCTGTGAGGATCGATCGCTTCTCCCTTCCTCAAGTAGTGGGGAGTCGCCAGGCTCTTACTCCTGACGCGGCCCTCGTAATCCTCTTGCGCGAATCCGACTCTGAAGATAGAGGTGGGCTTGGGATTTCTTGTGCCGTTCGGATTTGGTACCCCTCGGGACGGGGAAACGCACGCGGTGGTCCTTTGATTTGGTACTGTTCGACATTGTATTGCTCCCATGCTGGGTCAGAACAACTGTCATAGCTCTCCGCATGGCGCTCGTCATCATCGTGGTAATCCGTCATTGCTGCGGCTGGTAAGCGGCATGTTGCAAGACAGCCATTCGAGTCTGACATTCGAGCATTGTCCGTACTCTGGTGTCCTAGCTCAGGAGCGCCCATCTGTAGGGTCTTGTTGATGGACGTTCCCTCCACGAAATCATGAGACACGGCTATATCGTTCCGTCAAGTGGATGTGCGAGCGCATAAGGACACGCGCGCCTTGACAAAAAGGCGCGCGCACCCTTTTGCCGCTACGCTCCGCGCCACGGTCAGTTCTCACATTTTTTGGCTTGAGCCCAACGCGCGGAAACGCGCGCGCAGGCTCGCTCAAAAAAGAGCCAGGGGAGCGACAGTAACGACTCTATGCATATCCCGATCCCTGTCCCTATCCCCATCCCGTGGCCCCACGTCGTAGCCCCCCATCGTGTCCCTCATCGTGGCACCCATCGTGACTGTGTAAAGCTGTTTAGGCTCTTCTGCAGCTACGGTGTCATTGTATGTCTTTCCCCTTTGCCCCCTTCCTCCAGGAGTCCGAGCGCCATGCCTGCTAGAGGGTGGGAAGAGCAAGATGGTTCCACCAGGATGACTCCGAGATGGCCTCCAGGATGAACCCTGGAGGCCCCACGATAGCTCAAAGGTGGTCCTGCAGCCGGCCAAGAGGCCAGACGCATGAAAAGACAGCAGCTCGTTGCAGCGATTCTGAAAGCCTCGCGCTTGGCTGCATAAAACGGGACTCGGGAGCCTTGAGATCGCCTCGGGGTGGCCCCAGGGGGCTCCGCGAGACCTGGCACGGGCCCCCGCGAGAGAGAGAGAGAGAGAGGGAGCGCATGCCGGGCCCCGAGGGAGGCTGCCCCCCAGGAAGGCCCCGATGGAGCCCCCCGGGAAGGCCCGCGGACGCGCCCAGAGATCCCCCAGGAGCCCCCAGGGTGGCACACAACAGAGGAACAAAACATTGCACGAGCGTGCACTGTCGAAGGTCCGCGCGGACTTTTTGCGGTCGGCGCTGGACCCCCTTCCCTGGCGAGCGGGAACACGCCAGGGGTGGCGCCAGAAGCACCGCCAGGGGGGCCCAACACAGATCCCAGAAATCCGCGCGGACCTCCGAAACGTTGTGTCTATGTCGTCGCCCTTCTTCCACCGAGACGCCCCCGAGGAAGCCCTGAGGACAGCCCACCTCGTGCACAAACAGGAACTGTAGTAGACACGCGATGCGAAAACGAAATCGCGGTATAAGAAATATTTGGGCACATTCTTCGTCATTCTTTGAGGGGCCCACAGGGCTATGGGTCTGTGAGACGATTGGGGACAACAAATTTCTGCGGGGCACCTGCTGGCAGGCAGATTTCCGGCCGTTTTGCCGGTGGAACGCGCGTGTGCCGCTGCAGCGCTGCGCTGGCGTCGTCGGGCAGGCCACCGTGCGGTCTGCGCTCAGGCAGGCCTGTCGAGAAGGGCCTGCTCGCCGCTTCGGCGCCCGCTGCGCGAGGGAAGAACGAGGATCCGAGGAAGGGGCCCCTGCCCCGCCGGGCACTCCCCTCTCGGCCCCGGGGAGGCGCCCCGGTCGGGACGATCTGCGAGCTCGTTTCCGACAGTGCTGCAGGGCCAGCGTGGAAGATCACTGTTAGCCCCTGCCCCCCTTCCCCTGACAGCCGAGGTGGACTGGAGAGGGCGCGCGAGAGCACACAAGATACAAAACCGTGCTGACGAGACGAGACGCAATACACAGGACACCAGGGTACCGTTGATTTGGCGGGGTTGGCCTACTGATCAAACTCTACTGCATCTTCTGCAGGTCGTCACCGTGGCATGCTCTTTCCCCCCCTCGTTTTCCCCCCTTCCTTCTCCGCGTCCGCATCGTCATGCTCGTTCTCGTTCTTCTCCTCCACAATGTTGTCCTCCCTGGGGCACCGAAGCAAGCCAGAACATCGTCACGACTCCCCCTCCTCTGGGCATCGGTGGCGTGAGCCTGCAGGATAGCCAACGCTCCCCATGGTGCCCTTGTCGATGGGCACGTAGAGGAAGTCATACGAGTTCTGGAAGCCGAGCCCTTCAAGCTCGCGCACCATGCTGGCCTGCGTGAAGTGGTTCGGGATGTTCCTGATCATCATGGTCGTCGGGGGGCCCTGCTGAGCGGCCTCAGTCTCGGGATTGGATCGATCATCAGCGCAGCACCATTCCAGACGGCGCACAGGAGGAAGGAAGGAGAGGAGCAAACAACCACATGCACATACACGTTCGGATGTCCACACGGATTTCTGAAATCGGCGCTGTACCCCCTCCCTGGCGCGCGGAGCGCGCCAGGGGCGGCGCTGGAGGTGCCGCCAGATTGGGTCCAGCGCCGATGCAAGAAATCCTCGCGTACCTCTGACTAGTGTTTCCGATTGTTCGCCCTTTAATGAAAAGTCCAGGGTCACTCTTCGTGCGCACGGCTCCGCAATCCGCGTGGACCCAGGCGGGATAGCAATCGACGTCAAAAAACAAGCGAATGCTCCTCGCAAAACGAAAACGCCGTTCGCGAAACCAACTGGGACCTGCACCAGCATACTCGAATGCCAATGTCGAGTTAGACAGCGCAGATTTCCTCAGTCGACTTGCCTGGGTGGGCGTTCTGTCAATGCACAATGTTCGTCTTCGGAGGATGCCGCGCAATAGGGGGAGGGGAGAAGATATGAAAAAAACACTGCATAGACATAAACAGTGGGAGCTCCTCGCGGATGTCTTGGACCTGCGCCGAACCCCCTGCCGGGGGCGGCGACGGAGGCGCCGCCAGGGGGTCCCCGCGCAGATCCGAGGAATCCGCGCCGAGCTCCGAAAGTTGATGTTTATGTCATCTCCTCTCCTCCGAGAAGAATCGGGAGCGGCCCAGAGGGGGGTGTCCAAGAGGGGGGGGTGCAAATCCTGACTGGCGGCATGTGCGCGGCCCAGCGGGGGGGGCCAGGGACGTAATGAAATAAGAAGAGGCGCCATGGAATCTGGAGAAATATCATGGCCCCCGCTACGATATCCATCCCCCCCCCCCTAGTCATCACCCCCCTCTTTTCCGCCCCCGAAAGAGGAGGGGCTCTCGCGCCCACCCGTCCCTGCAGGGAGTCGGGCTCCCCCCCCGACAGGGCGCGAGCGGGCCTCTCCGAGGGGGCCTGGCCTCCGGCCCCCGCCCTGGCCAACCGCACGCGACCGGCCGAGGCGGAGTCCTCCCGGGCTGCCCAACTGGCCCGAACGCCACGGTCGGGCTTCGGCTCGCCCCGCCAGGTGGCCCCCAGCTGGCCTCACTCAGCAGGCCCCCCGAGCAGTCCCAGGTGGCCTCAACAGGCCCACCCAGCAGTCTGGGGCGTTCTCAAAACCCCGGCGCCGCCGTCACAACGGCGCCCCCTGGGGCGCTCCGCGCCCCAGGGTTGAAGCGCTGAGGCCGCCCTGGGCTACTCGGGGGGCCTGTTGAAGCCAGCTGGGACTATTCGGGGAGCCTGCTGGCGCCAGCCGGGACTACCTGGGGGGGGGGGCCGTCTGCGCGCAACCCGAACGCGCGCAAGCCGAAGCCTTCAGAACCTCTGGACGGGGGCGGCTAGTGGGCCAGATGCGGCTCGAATCTTCGCGAGGCAGGGATTATCCACGACGGACGCCTGGGGGATGGATGCTCGACCGGCGGTGGATGTGGATACACGTCGTTCATTTCTAATCCTGCTCATTTCTAATCGTGCTCGTTTCTAGTTGTTCCTGGCCCCCTAGTGGCCAGGAAGAGGCCCAGGATAGAACAATTAGAAATGAAAGGATCTTGGCCCCCCAAAGCAAAATCAAAGAACTCTCGAAGCATTCGAAAAGCACAATGTGTATACTTGCCCCCCGGGGCGCTCGGCGCGCGGCGTGCGCGAACTCCTTGGCGAGGTCGCAGCGCTTGGGCACCTGGCCGTGGCAGTAGTCCTTCGGCGCCGGCGGGGACGAGAGCACCTGCTCCGGAGGCGGCGGAAGAAGGAGCGGCCGCAGGGAGCAGACATCGGGCGTCTCGAAAAAACCGAGACGGATTTTTGTTTGCAATTCTTGGCCTCTCGGGGCCGTCGCCGGGCCTCGGGACCGTCAAAAAACGACTCGGGATGAAAAACCGGTCCCAGAAAAGTTGTCGGGAGGTCGGGGGCCCGTGTGTCGAACAAATCGAAAAGTCGGATGTCTGGGGTGAGCAGACTGGACAGAGGACCTGCCAATCGGTCAGATTGGACTTGTGTCATCGCGGGAGGAGGGACAAGATGACGACAACGACGAAGGCGATGGGGAGGGGGAGGAGGGGCGACGACAAGGGAAAAGGGGAGGGGGATGGGGAGGGGGAGGAGGAGGCTCCCCCCTTCCTCCGAGGAGGACTGAGGAGGAGAAGGAGGAAGACCAGTGCAAACCCAAGACTCATCAACGATGTTGGAATAAACCCTCTCTTCAAGCTCCCTCTTCATAGGCCCCATCCAGGGTTCATTTCCACTGAGGGAAGTGTCCCGTTGGGAGACAACCGTGGAAAAAATCTGAAACATGTCGAGACACCATTCTCGGGACTCCAACGCCACGAATCAACGTGCCTGCTGCGTGTTTACGATCCTGAATCGTGCCAGAACGCCGTTCCTGGGACTTCACCACCGCGAATCAACGTACGTGTTGTGCCCTGACAATCCTAACTCCTTCCAAGACGCCATTCCTGATACGTGAACCATGGGAACCCGTAGAACTCTTACAACTTGCTCGAACGAATGTGCGCGTCGCTAAAGCGAGAACCACATTTTGAAAACAACCCGCCCTCAATCCGTGAAGCTCTTACACAGGTTTGCAGCGAGTGTGCGCGGCGCTGAGGCGAGAGCCACACTTTGAAAACGACCCACCCTCAATCCGTGGAGCTCTTACAACTATTTTAAACGAGCGCGCGCGGCGCTCAGGCGAGAACCGCACTTTGACGCTCTAGCCAGCGTTTTAAACAAAAGTGCGCGGCGCTAAAGCGAGAGCCACATGTTGAAAACGACCCGTCCCCAATGCGTGAAACTCTTGCAAATGTTCCCAACCATCTGTGGTGTTGGGTCCTGGTTTTGAAGAGACAGCGTCCCGCGTCACCTCACTCCTCCCCCCACGGGCCCCTCCCTCCTCCTCCTTCTCCTCATCTTCCTCTCCTCCTCATCTCCTGTTCTCCTCCCCCTCCTCCTCCTCTCCACTGCACCCCTCACACGCTTCGTGGTCCCATGGAGAGCTCCACCTAAGGCCCCAGTGGCAGCGCTCGCATGCAGTTCCACCACTATTTCAGTGCACCCCTCGCACGCTTCGTGGCCCCAGGGGGAGCTTTACCGAAGGCCCCAGTGGCAGCGCCCGCCTGCAAATCCACCTCCATTCCGGCACATCCCTCGCACGTTCCGCGCCCCAGATGTTGCGAGGCCGCCTCCCCCCCAAGGAACCGCAACGATTTTGAAACTGAGAATTTTTCATCATGTCGACGTCCTGGAGCTTGGCATTGGGATGGCATCGTGGGCCGCCCGAGCGTTATCGCATTGTCGCGCGCCGCCTCCTCCTGCTGCTGAGACGCGCCGCGCAGGCTGCGAAGGCGCGACCAAGGCGGGCCCGAATCCACGACGCCATGTGGCCGCCGTGGATCTCTCCGCCGCGGCGACACTTCACCCTGCGGTCGTTGGGCGACGCGCGCGTCCAACGCTCCCACGCGCACTCCCGCGCGCAGTCGTGGCCCCCGATGCGCCCCCCATCCGTTCGACGGCTCGAGCATGGCCGAAGGGGGCCTTGCGTGCTTTCTCAAAGGGGGCTGAATCCACAATGGCCCCCTCGCGGGCAGGCGAGCCCAGCCCCTCTGACTCAACTACGAAATTACCGAACCGCGAAGACTGATGGGCTTCTAGTGGGCTCAAAAAAAATAGCATGACTCCCCAGGGGGGTCTGGGCAGATGCCGGACCGGTGCCGCGGGAATCCGGGGACTCCCCATTTTCACTGCCAGGGGCCACATTTTGACTGCCCAGAGCCAACAGAACAGCACTCCCAGGCCACATTTTGAATGCCCTGAGCCAACTGTAAGCCACTTCGTGTTCTTCGTGCTCCCAGAACACCATTCCCACGTTAATTTTGAATGCCCAGAGCCAACTGTAGGCCACTTCGTGTTCTTTGTGTTCCCAGAACACCACTCGTGCACCATATTTTGATTGCCCGGAGCCAACTGTAGGCCACTTCGTGTTCTTCGTGATCCCAGAACACCATTCCCACGTTAATTTTGAATGCCCAGAGCCAACTGTAGGCCACTTCGTGTTCTTTGTGTTCCCAGAACACCACTCGTGCACCATATTTTGATTGCCCGGAGCCAACTGTGGGCCACTTCGTGATCTTCGCGTTTCCAGAACACCAGTCCTGCGCCATATTTCGAGTGCCCGAGCTGAGGCAATCTGAGGCCGAGGCAGGCTGAGGCCGAGGCAAGCTGAGGCTGAGGCTGAGGCACGCCGAGGCAGGCTGAGGCTGAGGCTGAGGCAGGCTGAGGCTGAGGCAGGCTGGGGCTGAGGCTGACGCAAGCTGAGGCCGAGGCAGGCTGAGGCTGAGGCTGAGGCAGGCTGAGGCTGAGGCAGGCTGAGGCTGAGGCTGAGGCTGAGAGGCTGAGGCTGAGGGCTGAGGCTGAGGCCGAGGCTGAGGCTGAGGCTGAGGCTGAGGCAGGCTGAGGCTGAGGCTGAGGCTGAGGCTGAGGCTGAGGCTGAGGCTGAGGCAGGCTGAGGCTGAGGCTGAGGCTGAGGCAGGCTGAGGCTGACGCAGGCTGAGGCTGAGGCCGACGCAGGTGCAGGCCGAGACAGGCTGAGGCTGAGACTGAGGCTGAGGCTGAGGCTGAGGCCGAAGCAGGCCGAAGCTGTGACAAGGTGAAGCTGAATGGAGGGGGGGAAGGGGAGGGGGGGGGAGGCTGAGGCAGGCTGAGGCCGACGCAGGCTGAGGCCGAGGCAGGCTGAGGCTGAGGCGGAGGCACGCCGAGGCAGGCTGGGGCTGAGGCTGAGGCTGAGGCTGAGGCTGAGGCTGAGGCTGAGGCTGAGGCTGAAGCTGACGCTGAGGCTGAGGCTGAAGCTGAGGCTGAGGCAGGCTGAGGCTGAGGCTGACGCAGGCTGAGGCCGAGACAGGCTGAGGCTGAGGCTGAGGCAGGCTGAGGCTGAGGCCGAGGCAGGCTGAGGCTGAGGCAAGCCGAGGCAGGCTGAGGCTGAAACTGAAACTGAGGCAGGCGGAGGCATCCGTAGGAATCCGTAGGGATCCATAGGAATCCTTAGGAATCCTCAGGAACCCGCCGGCATCCTTAGGAATCCGTAGGCATAGTTAAACATCCTCAGGAATCCTTAGGATTGGGATCCCATTGGATCCTAAGGCCGTTGCCGCTGCGACTGTCATTGCGAATGCGACTGCGACTGCGAGAACAGCAGAATTCTACAACTGGATTCCCATCTGAATCTTAAGGGGGATGCTTCCAGATATGCTTGTACACATCGCTGTTAGGTTGCTTTGCTGGGATAATTAATTTTGACAAGCCAATACGCCGCTCGAGTGAAGACGGTCGTTTCTGGGAGGCCCGCAGCGGCCCGGGGCGTTCATTCTATCGCTGCTCGAGAGGGCGCGTGTCTCGCGGCGGCTTTTAGAGGAGCGCAATAAACGTTTTTTCACCCTTGTTTGCGCCGCGCCCCGGGCGCCCCGGAATGGCTCGCGCGCCGCGCGCGGCCTCGGGACGCGAAGCGGCGCGCGCGGGCGGGGGGGGCCTGCCCTCGCCGCCACCCCTCGTCGCGCACACGGTAAATATCGTGGCGTTCCTCAAATTGCGTTCCCTGCTCTAACTCCCGCTGCTGCCCCCTGCCGCGACGCGGCGGAAAGGGGCGAACGCCTCGCGCCGAGCCCTATCCAGGACCACGCGCTGCTCCAGTAAGCCCCGCTTGGCGGGAGCATTCGCGGCCGCCGGCGCCGCGGCAGAAGCGGCCAGGGCCCCCGCGGGAGCCACTGCGCGAGACTGAGCAGGTGGGCGGGGCTGCGCTGGCATTCAGTGGGCCGTTTCCGAAAGCGTCGGCCCTCAAGACCAACAGCTGCGGCCCCTTTGCCCCTCCTTTCCCCTCCGCTCCCCGCGCACCTCCCCCTTCCCTGCCCTCCACCTGCCCCTGCCCGCCCCTTCCCTGTCCTCCACCCACTACCGGCCCCTCACCAGTGCCCCTCCCCGGCCCCCCCCCTCTTCTGCGCCCCCGCCCTCCGCCGCCGCGCGCCGGGCACCCTGGAGCGGCGCCCCGGTCCGGGCCCAGGACGAGGCACCCCCCCAGGCCACCCCCTGGGGGCACCCGTGGGGCCACCCCGGGGCAACCCCTGGGACGAGCCACGATTTTCGCCCACGATTTTGTTCACGATTTTCCGTTAATTCGAATCATAATGAAACAAAATCGTGTTCAAAATCGTGGTCAAAATCGTGGGCAGTCGAATCGTCTGCAAAATCGGAAGCAAATCGTGGGCAAAATCGTGGGCAAAATCGTGGGCAGAATCGTGGGGCGAAATCGTTGGCAAAATCGTGGGCGAAATCGTGGCCCCGGGGGTCGTTCCGGGGGTGCCTCGTCCCGGGGGAACGAGGGGGGGGCTGAAAACGGACAGAGGGAGAGAGGGAGGCGGACAGAGGGAAGAAAAGAACCTGACCGGGAGAGGGGGGGGGGCGGGAGGGAGGGGGAGGGGAGGGCGGCAGGGGGAGGGGAGGGAGGCACCCGCATCCCCTGGCTGTATGGACTTAGTGCAAGGCGCCGCGGAGAAAAAAAAACAGGAACCCCAGAACCGGAACGCCAGATATTACCTAACAGCGAAGACTGATAGGTTTCTAGTGGTCCCAAAAGAGACCATCATGACTCCCCAAGGGGGTCTGGGCAGATGCCGGACGGGTGCCGCGGGAATCTGGGGGCTCCCCATTTTCATTGCCAGGAGCTACATTTTGTCTGCCCGGAGCCAACAGAACAGCACTCCCAGGCCACATTTTGAATGCCCGGACCCAACTGTAGGCCACTTCGTGTTCTTCGTGCTCCCAGAACACCACTCCCAGGCCACATTTTGAATGCCCGGAACCAACTGTAGGCCACTTCGTGTTCTTCGTGCTCCCAGAACACCACTCCCAGGCCACATTTTGAATGCCAGGAGCCAACTGTACACCACTTCGTGTTCTTCATGTTCTCAGAACGCAATTCCCAAGCTAATTTTGAATGCCCGGAGCCAACTGTAGGCCACTTCGTGTTCTTCGTGTTCCCAGAACACCACTCCTGCAGCATATTTTGATTCCCCGGAGCCAACCGTGAGCCACTTCGTGATCTTCGTGTTCCCTGAAGACAAGTCCTGTGCCATATTTTGAATGCCCGAGCTGAGGCAGGCTGAAGCCGAGGCAGGCTGAGGCCGAGGCAGGCTGAGGCTGAGGCTGAGGCACGCCGAGGCAGGCTGAGGCTGAGGCTGTGGCAGGCTGAGGCTGAGGCAGGCTGAGGCTGAGGCTGACGCAGGCTGAGGCCGAGGCAGGCTGAGGCTGAGGATGAGGCAGGCTGAGGCTGAGGAAGGCTGAGGCTAAGGCTGAGGCAGGCTGAGGCTGAGCTGAGGCCGAGGCAGGCTGAGGCTGAGGCCGAGGCAAGCCGAGGCAGGCTGAGGCTGAGGCTGAGGCTGATGCTGAGGCAGGCTGGGCCTGAGACAGGCTGAGGCTGAGGCTGAGGCTGAGGCAGGCTGAGGCTGAGGCAGGCTGAGGCTGAGGCCGAGGCAGGTTCAGGCCGAGACAGGCTGAGGCTGAGACTGAGGCTGAGGCTGAGGATGAAGCCGAGGCAGACCGAAGCTGAGACAAGGTGAGGCTGAATTGGGGGGGGGAAGGGGGGGGGGAGGAGGGGAGGCTGAGGCAGACTGAGGCTGAGACAGTCTGAGGCCGAGGCAGGCTGAGGCTGAGGTTGAGGCACGCCGAGGCAGGCTGAGGCTGAGGCTGAGGCTGAGGCTGAGGCTGAGGCTGAGGCAGGCTGACGCTGAGGCAGGCTGAAGCTGAGGCTGACGCAGGCTGAGGCCGAGGCAGGCTGAGGCTGAGGCTGAGGCAGGCTGAGACTGAGGCCGAGGCAGGCTGAGGCTGAGGCTGAGGCAAGCCGACGCAGGCTGAGGTTGAGGCTGAAACTGAGGCAGGTTGAAGCATCCGTAGGAATCCATAGGAGTCCTTAGGAATCCCTAGGAATCCTTAGGAATCCGTAGGCATCCTTGGGAATCCGTAGGCATAGTTAAGCATCCTCAGGAATCCGTGGGATTCCATTGGATCCTAAGGCCGTTGCCACTGCGACGGTCATTGCGAATGCGACTGCGACTGCGAGAACAGCAGAATTCTACAACTGGATTCTCACCTGAATCTTAAGGGGAATGTTTCCAAATATGCTTATACACATCGCTGTTAGGTTGCTTTGCCAAGAGAATTTTATCCCAGAGCCCGGCCTTAACGCACCGCTTGTAGCCCACTCGCGACTGGGGTGCTAACAATTGTCGCACTCGCACGATTGCCCCTACTCCAAACACCTCCCCCCCTTGCCGCCCCATCCCTCCCCCGCTCTTCCCTCCCTTCCGCCTACCATCTCGCATGGCCCCCCTTTCCTCCCTAGCTTCCCCCCCTCGCTTCTCCTCTCATCCTCTCCCGCTCTCTCCGTGTACTTCGCACGCGCATGGCGGGAGACCTCCGCGACGCGAGCAACCCGACACGCGCAACGTGCCGCGCATGGCGCGGCGCGGCGCGCTTGGGCAAGACCTCATACACGCACAGACCAGAGGTCCCGTGAGCGGCACCAGCAACGCAACGCCACGCACGTGGCACCACGCAGGCCGCGCACACGGCGCCGCACACGCGGCACCGTACGCAAACACCGGGCACCTCGCGCGGCAGCACGTACGTGGCGCTATGTGCACGGTACCGCGCTGGCACGCAGCACGATGCGCATCGAACTGTGCACCGCGCGCAAGGCACGCACGCGCACGCGAAAGAAGCACCGCGCAACACCGCGCCCGCAACTCCAGGCACACGACACCACAAATTCAACGACGGCTGCAGAATCGGCGGTGCGTTCGCGGCACCTCGCGTGCGGCGCCGCGAGGAAACGCCACAACCTCGGCGCCGACCGCGGGGCGCCGCGCGAACGGCACAACCCGCGCTGCACCGCGCACGCGGCACAGCACGCAACGCAGATGCCCAACTTGGGGCGCACGTCGGCAGCGCGACAGCAGCTGATGAAGAAATCTCAACAAAAAAACAGAAAATACAAAAAACATCTGGCGGGGGATTTACAAAATCGTTGCCAAAATCGGCTTCGTGGTCCCATGGAGAGCTCCACCTAAGGCCCCAGTGGCAGCGCTCGCATGCAGTTCCACCACCATTTCAGTGCACCCCTCGCACGTTTCGTGGCCCCAGGGGGAGCTCTACCGAAGGCCCCAGTGGCAGCGCCCGCCTGCAAATCCACCTCCATTCCGGCACATCCCTCGCACGTTCCGCGCCCCAGATGGAGCTCCACCGAAGGCCTCAGTGGCAGCGCCCTCATGCAATTCCATCCGCCAATTTCGGCACACCCCTCACACGTTCCGTAGCCCAAATGGAGCTCCACCGAAGGCCCCAGTGGCAGCACCCGCATGCAGCTCCACCCGCCAATTCGGCGAACAGCCTCCCACGCTTCGTGACCCCATAGGGAGCTCCACCGATGGCCCCAGTGACACCACCCGCATACAGTTTCACCATCCATTTCGCCACACCCCTTATACGTTTCGTGCCCCCATAGGGAGCTCTATCGAAGGCCCCAGTGGCAGCGCCCGCATGCAATTTCCCCCTCCATGTCGGCGAATCCCTCGCATGCGTCGTGGTCCCCACATTGAGCTCCACCAGAGGCCCCAGCGGCAGCGCCCGCATGCAATTCCACCCCCAGCCCGTTGAACCTTCACACGCTTCATGGCCCCATTGGGGGCTCCGCCTCAGGCCCCAATGGCAGCGCCCACATGCGGTTCCACCTCCCGTTTCCGCGACCCCCTCGAACGTTTCGTGGCCCCACATGGAGCTCCACCGAAGGCCCCAGCGGCAGCGCCCGCATGGCGGCCCCGCCACGTTTCGGTACACACTTCACGCGCTTCGTGGCCCCATAACCATAAGGAGATCCACCGACGGCAATGCACACAACGACGGTACCCACCACTGCATCTGGTTGGACCCTTCGACAAACAAATTTAAGACGAGTGTTCGCGGTGCTAAGGCGAGAACCACATTTTGAAAAAGAGCCGCTATCAACCCGTGCTCAGCGGATTGGTGCATATATGTTGGCCAAATGTCGCAGGGAAAACACACCAACAAAATATACACAAATCGAAAACGCATTGGAAAAAATATCCGCCAATCCCCCAACAAAATGCCAGAATCGACAGAGACTTTCGCCTGGAGGAGGGGGGGCAGGACCGCGGACACCAATGCTGATACCAGTGGGGGAACAACTTGCGAGAATCGGAGAAGAGGGGGGGGGGGCGACGACAGCGTCGCAGAAACACTCTGCACCAACGTCGCGACAGTGGAACACCGTGCCACACCGCACACCTGGGCTGCAACTCGGCGCCCCCTGTAAGCTCCCAAAAATCACAATGATCAGCCGAATGCATCACCTGATATATTGCAGGCTCCCACGTGAAGCCCGTGCGAATGTTTCAAACGAATGTGCGCAGCGTTACGGCGAGATCCACATTTGAAAACCACCCGCCCTCAATTCGTGAAACGATCTCAATTGTTTTAACGAATGCGCGCGGCGCCAAAGTGAAAACAACATGTTGAAAACCACCCGCCCTCCAGTTGCGGAACTGCTTCCTTGTTTTAAGCTTCAGGATCATCGATGGTAAAGAAGTCTCAAGCAAAACGCCCGGCCCCCCGCCCTTCCGACTGGCCTCGAGGTGCGACAGGGAGGAACTATCTAGAATCTAGAAGGACAAGGAATTGAGAAGGATAAGGAGGAGGAGAAGGGGAAGCAGGAGGAGGAGGAAGGAGGCGGTGTAAGGCGCCGATCTTCGGATGAAATTGCCCACAGGCTCGAGGCTTGGAGGAGAGACGGGGGAAAGAGGATGCGGGTGCGGAGGGGGAATGGCGGAGGAAATGGGACGAGGGGCGAGGGGGGTGAGGAGAGAGAGGTTCCCGTGACTACAGGATGGGCGAGCCTCGAGTGCACCTGCACGTTGCCAATTTAGTCCTCGACGGCCCCTCTGAACGCAGGGAGGCCGATCGATTCGAAAAAGGCCTGCTCCTCCCAACGAGCAGGGCGACCACTTCTCCTGGTAGTCGCGTGCCCTTGTACTCCGCAATCAGTGCTTGCACGAAAGGCTTCCTAGCAGAGATTGAAAGATTTGTCGAAAGTTCCCGGCCGATTTCGGTAGGCGGCCGAGCTCATGGGTTTCTGGTTCTGGGTTCCCCGGTTCCCGGTTGCTGGTTCTGGGCCGATGTCGGTGGGCGGCGGGGTTCCCGAGGTTCCAGTTTCTAATTCCCGGGTTCCCAAGTTCCTGGTCGACCTCACTTTCGATTTCACGATCGATCTCACGGTTCTTCACTCAATCGATCTCACTTTCGACCTCACTACCGATCTCACTTGATCTCGTTATCGATCTCACTATCGACATCACGATCGATCGCATAATTGATATGACTATCGACCCCACTATCGATTCCACGATCGATCTCACGAACGATCTCACGATCGATCCCAGGATCGCTCTCAGTATCAGTCTCACGATATCATCATCGAGGTCACTCTCGATCTCACCATACGCCTCATTCAATCAATCTAATGACCGGTATAAATTATGGATATCACTCTCGATCTTCCTACGATCTCACGGTCGATCCCACCATGGATCTCACTATCGATCTCACCCAATCGATCTCGCTATCGATCTCACTATCGATCTCACTACCGATCTCTCTCAACCGATATCATGATCGATTTATTGATGCCACTCAATCGATACGACTATCGTCCTCACTATCAGTCTTACTATCGGCTTCGCCACCGAGCTCACTATCGATCTCACGATCGATCTCACCCAATCGACCGCACTACCGATCTCACTATCGATTTCACTATCGATCTCACGAGCGATCTCGCTCAGTCGATCTCACTATTGATCCGACAATCGATCTCACTATCGCT
>CAUYUJ010006302.1:402833-405333 GCA_963575745.1 Prorocentrum cordatum | reverse complement strand
GACTGACGGACGGGATCGCGGAGGCAGAAATGCAGTCAGCGGAATCGCGGTCGCGCCGTCGGCGGAAACTGAAGGGGGCAAGGGCAAACGGCGCCCCGCGCGGGCGGCTGCAGCAGGCGAGGCGCGACGCTGGAAGGTGTCGCACTGAGGATGGCGCTCCTCGCGGCGGGGGCGGCCCGTGCCATGGGCCCTGCAGCCGGCATGAAGCAGGGGGCCGGAGTTGCCGAGCTGCTGCCGGGGCCATCGCTGCGGGCGCAGGTGCCCCCTGCGCCCGGCGGCCGCCCGTCGTTGCACGGGGGCGCGGCGGATGGGGACGGCGTCGGCAGGTTGTGTCGGTCGGTTTAATGGTAGCGGCCCAGGCTTCCGTCGCTGGACCCCGCATCCGCAGCGTGGCTGCCGTTGGGCTCGTCCTCGCTGGTCCGACGGTGCGTGGCTCTGTCGAAGTAGATGGCTCGGTGCGCGACGTCGAAGACAGCCCCGCGGCACTCGCCCGAGTCCTCCGCGCCCAAGGTCAGGAGCAGCTTGAAAATTACGCCAGCAATGCTGGCCTCGTAGGCTGCGCGCGGTCCAAGGCCGCCCGGAAGAATATCGCAACTAAGAGTTTTCCTTCTTGTGTCACACGACGTGGATGTTCATGAGCGCGTTAGATTCCGCGCGCTTTGCCGATGGCCAGGATGGTCGGGGTGATATCGGCGCTGCCACCAGTGGGCGCGGCCTCTTCGCGGCTGCCGGCGCGGCCCTTGCCGCCGACGCTGCCTTCGCCGCGGTGCGCGAGCGGCTCTGCGCAGCGACCCTGGGCGTTGGCTTCGGCGCGCGTTGGTGGCGACGCCTTGGGCTGAAATGGTGGCAGCCGGGTGGCTGGCGGCGTTGGCGCGGCCGCGTGGGCGTCGTGCAGGTTCGTGCTTCGTGCTACATGGCGATGTTCGGCCCCCCCTCGCCGTCGGCGTCGGGCTCCTCTTGGGGGCGGTGATGGGGCGCGCGTCATGTAGCGGGATGGCTTAGCACGGCCAATTGTCGCCCCGTCGCTGGCGCGGCGAACTGCTGCGCAGCTGCAAATGCGGCGCGGGGGGTCGCCGGGTCGCATGCGCCCCGCCGCTCTATTCCGTTGCGGGTGGTGACGTCGGCGGTTTTTAAACTCGTTGTAACCCGTCTCTCGGGTCGCCCATTGCGCGCCATCGCGAACTGGCCCCTGCGCGCCAGGGCATCATGCGCGGCTGGAGTCCCTGACTGGCAGTTCTTTAAGGCCTAGCTTGTCATCGCCACCCTGGGTTGCCATATACTTTGTCTAGGACCACTCCCACGTTCCGTCGATGGCCCCCGCAATCACGTCACAAGCAATATCGCGCACGACCCGCGCGGCTTGCGGCGGCGGGCGGCCGAAAGTAATGCTGGCAAGGGATGCGGCTGGATCGCGGTGGCTGAGCTGGCCGATGGAAAAAGTGGCATGATCGCGAAACCCCCTGTCGTTGTTGCGCCTTTGCTGGCATCGCACGAATTGGGCGTGCTCGGGCGGCGCGACGTCAATGACCTCGTCGGCCTTCACGGGGGGCGGCCCCGGCAGCAGCGGCGGCCTGGGGCCTGGGCTCGCCGCCATCGTTCTCGCGCGGTGGCAAGGGTGCGATGACGTAGTCGCCCGAAATCTCGCTGCGGCACCAGAAGACGTCGCTGGTGAGGTGCCTCTCTGGGAACTCGCACGTGGGCTCGTTGGTCTGCGGGTTGCGATGGCGCGCCTGAGCCGCGTCCTCAGTTGGGCGCGTCCACCGCGGGCAGGACAGCCTCACGCGGCGCGATTGAAGCGCCCGGAGTCCAGCATTGGAGTCGGGAGGCTCGGGGTTGCGCGCCGACGACATCGTAGAACCGAGGTGTGGTCCTGCGCGAGTAACATCGCCTGCATCGCGGTCACATGTCGGGGGGGGGGGGGGTTCTGCTCAACCGTCGGGCGCGTCGCCCATTATGGAGTTGGCGTTGGTGCTGGCCTGGCCGCCGGCACAATGGCCGAAGCCGCGATCAGTTGGCAGCGGGGGTGTGCTTGGACCCTCCTCTCCCCGGGTAGCGTGACTGCGTGCGTGCGGGAATTCTTGCGACTGGCTCAATAGATTGCCGCGCGGGGCATGGGCTCTGGAAGCCTGGCGCGTGGGCGAGGCCTGCCAAGTTGACCATATTGTCGTAGTCAAAGTCAGGGTTCATCTCGCGCGACCGTCGCATCTTCTCCAACTGCTCGTCAACCTCGGTCGCGTGTTGCTCGGATGTGTCGTCGCAGCCGCTCATTGTAATCACCGAGAGGCTGCCGTGGATCCGACCCTGGATGGTGGCTGCCACGAGGGGGGTCCTTAGGTGGCCTCGGGATGGGCGCGGGCTCTGGCGGCGGCAACAAATCCATGTCCGCGTTGTCCGTGTCGTCGATGGTCCAAGTGACGATGATATTACCACTCCCGCCCGTTGCATGCGCGCCGATGCCTTTGTAGGTCCTCCCTGATCCCGAATGGTCTGCTCCTGATCC
>CAUYUJ010006302.1:377833-397833 GCA_963575745.1 Prorocentrum cordatum | reverse complement strand
GGGGCCTCCAACAGGCCCCAGCTTCCCAAGAGGCCCAATCAGAAGACAGCTCGCCGCTTGGGCCTCACCGCCAGCCCAATCGGCGAGCATACATCGCGCGTAGCCCCGCACGCATTTGGATGCCCACGCTTCGTCCTCGTACTACTCGCGCGACCCCAGCACGGTGAGTGCGTTGACGGCACCCTGGTCGTACCAGGGGCACACATAGGTTGCGCCCTCGGCGGCTAAAACCGTCTCCTATCGGTTGCGCCATAGGTTGCGCCCTCGGCGGCCGAGATCAAAACCGCCTCCTATCGCTTGCGCCATCGGCTGCGCCCCCGGCGGCCGAGAATAAAACCGTCTCCAATCGGTTGCGCCATAGGCTGCGCCCTCGGCCGCCAAGAAAAAACGCGTCATATCGGTTGCTCCAGAGGTGGCGCCCTCGGGGGCCGAGAATTCCCTCAGCAGCCTGAGTGCGCGCAGCGCGCACGTCCAGCTCCTGCGCCGCGGACCGCACGGCAGCCCTGTTGGCCGCCTCTGGAGTCGCCGCAAACGGCGGCAGCTCGACAGGGCAGAGCGGCGGCGACGCAGCAGGCGTCGCGGGCGGCAGCTCAGAAGAAGTGGAGCCCGCCGCGACGCCATCACGCGAGTGGCCTCCCCGACGGAGCCACTCCTCTCATGATCTTCTCAGCCTTCCTTCTGCGCTCAGCCTGGGCGCTGGGCTTGAGCGCTGGGGCACAGGCCATGCCGAGCCCCCTGTGCTTGCCCTTCACCTCCTTCGCGTGTTGGTAGCACTTCAGGCAGACGCGGTACCCGAAGTACGTGCGTAGGTCGTGGCCGCCTCCGTCCGCGTCGAGCGAGCCAGAGCCGCAAGGCGGCGGCGCAGCAGGCTGGGCCTCGGCACCCCCGTCGCCTGCCGTCGGCGGCTCCTCATCAGCACGCAGGTCACCGTCACCGACGGATCCCAGAATCTGGCTTTCGCCACGATGCTGAATGAGGGAGGAGCCCGCCGACGGCTGCTCCTCGTCAGCACGCAGGTCACCGTCGCCGACGGATCCCAGAATCTGGGTTTCGCCACGATGCTGAACGAGGGAGGAGCCCGCCGCGCTGCTGCTCGCCCCCCCGCTGTCGTGGGTGGGCTGGCACTCGTCCTCCACGAAGCGGCGGGCTGCTGCTACCGCCGCCGCGGCGGCCCTGCGCACGGCCGCTTCTTGCCCCCGCTGGTGTAGGCGTCGGGAGCGAAGGCCTTCGGCGTGCAGCTCTGCCTTGGGAGGTTCTTGGTCGAGATGTCAGTGAAGGCCGACCGCAGGCACCTCAGGCAGTGGAGCGCCTGGACGCCCTCGACTCCGCCCTTGATCTTGACCAGCTCGTGCTTGGTGATGTAGAGCCTGGGGCCCTTGGACTGGGGCCCCCTGTACTTGTCGCGAAAGTCGATCCTGAGATCAGCAGCTTCGGCGCCGGCCTGCGACACCCAGAAGATCGCGCCGTCCAAGGTGAGCGCTCTTGTCTTCCTGGCCTCGCGCGCCTGCTCTGGCGCTCTGAAGTCATCCGTGACGAACTTCGCCGCTCGGTCAGCTTCGCGGCTGCCTCGCCGACGTCGGAGTGTGATCTTGCCCTCGTCCACCTCCTTGAAGGTCGCGTGGCCCTTGACCTTCCGCACCGTGAGGCCGTCGCTGCTGAGGTCGCCGAAGTCGTCCAGCGCGTGCCAAATCCTGCGCCAGATCTCTCCCCAGGCGGACTTATGCGAGGTAGTGGCCTCGCGTCCGCTCTCCATCAAGCCTTTGACCACGTAGTCGGCGTCGAAGTGGGCCGTGATGAGAGGAAGCGAGTGCCTGAGGATCGCGTAGAGCGCGAGCAGCTCTGCGCCGTCGATTGACTGGATTGGCCCAGGCACAGGGGCGCCCATGGCCTTGACGCAAGATCCCTTGCCTGGGTCTTCTCCTTCTGGCCCAGGCGGCAACTCGACTACTGCGCATTCTGCCATAGCCAGCGAAGTGCCAGCCTCGTAGCAGCAGCCGTCGGCAAACAGCTCGGTGTGTATGAACGGGTCGGCGTCTCCTTTGAGCCAACGCAGCCCCTGGAGCAGGTCGTCCTGCGGGGGGCGCCAGTCGTGGCTGGGCTCGGGCAGCAGGAGCCGCTCGAACAGCGTTTTGATCGTGATACTGGACTCGAACTGCTTGAACTTCACCAGCTCCTCAGGCAGCTCGAGACTGGGCCAGCTGTCGCAGCGCTCCAGGTGGCGGTGCCACAGGGCGCCCAGGGAGTGCGGGTGCAGCGCGCAGCACGGCGTAGGAGCGAGCCGCGGCGCTGCCTCATACCTTCGCTGGTTGAGCCACTGGCCGTGCACCAGCAGCGACCTCGCGCAGCCCCTCTGCTTGTCGTCCACGGGCTTCCACCTGCGGCCCTCGAAGGTGGAGGCTCTGCCTGTGCTGAGCCACCTGCGCACCTGTGGGACGAAGGCGCCGTTGATGATGCCCTCGTGCGTGTCAGCCGCTAGCTGTCGTAGCTGCCAGGCCTGCGCGTCCTTGCGCAGTACCTGCTTGATGTACCAGGGCGAAGAGCAAGTGATGTCGATGGCCTCGCAGGTGCTGTGCCTGAGCCACTGGTCGAAGCTGCGCACGCCGTAGCCGACGCGCCTGAGCGTCAAGACTGCCGCAGGGATTGGCCCTCGGACCTCACTCCAGCTGCGAACGTGTCTCGCGAAGCCGTCGAAGGTCGACTTGAGCACTCCTGCGGGAATCCAGCCTTCCCATAGCGCACGTGCAAGGGTGCAGACGGGCGCCAAAGTTGCGCCGTACATCGGGTCGATCTCGCTCGGCCCGCCGAAGACGAGGCAGCCAGTGGTGGACTTGCCCTGCGGCCTTGGCTCGATTGCCTTGACGGCCAGCGCCCTGGTGTGCTTGAGCTCGCTGTCGGACATCCCAGTGCACGAGACGCCGTACATGATGCTGGGCATAAGGCCTGTGATGGCGACCTTTGCCGCGGCGGCTCGGCCTCGCCGAAGCCCCAGAAGTCGTTTGATGCGAAGGAGCCGCGCCTTGGCGTTGGCCATTCCGCACCGCGCGGGCACGCCGCCCACCTTCAGCGTGATCGACTCCAAGGTTGCGCACATTCGCCACTGCAACAGCACCGCGAGCCTTGATGAGCTTATGAGCTTGGCCTGGGGCCCCTCCCTCAGCTTGGCGCTGCTCGCGAGGATCCTGGACTTCTTCGTCGCGACCTTGAGCTTCACCTTGCTGAGCTCCTTGGCCAAGAGCTTGGTGCTGGCGACCAGATCCTTCTCGACTTTGCTGGTGCCGCCCCAGCGCTGCATCGCCAGGTCGTCCACGACCACTGCGGGGACCACAGCGTGGTGCTTGATCACCATCGCGTCCAACGGAGTGAGGAGCATCACTATCATGAACGTAGTGGCGAACGCATCGCCTGCCAGCACCGTCTGCATCACCACCAGCTCGTCCGAGCAGCAGCCCTCCAGGCAGACCACGCGGGGCATCCTGTACAGGTTGATCTGCAGCTTGGCCAGCCAGAGCGGGAAGTTGCTGGCCTGGCAGGCCTTCAGGAGCTGGCTGTGAAGTATCTGCTCGAAAGCCTTCCAGAGGTCGAGGAGGATCGACGCCGAGGCCCAGCCGTGCTGCTCGTAGAGCACGCCCATCATGTGGACCAACTCGGCCCTGGCCTGCTGCTGCCACACGGCTCGGCCGCAGCTCTTGCCAGCGCTGGCCCACCAGTAGGGCCTGTCGTGCTGCCGCTCCCACTGCTTCGCGACTGGCCACCGCAACCTTCCGCGGATGCGCGCGAGAGCCTCCAGCAGCGCGATTGGGCGAAGTCCCCCGTCCGTCTCGGGGGTGAAGGCCATCTTGGTGACGAAGTCAGGCCACTCACACTTCTGCTCGATCACGTCAAACAGGTCGATCATGGCCTCGATGCCTTCGTCGTCCAATAGCTGCAACTCCCTGTGTCTGAGCGAGTCGAAGGGCGCCCCCGTGCCCTCCTTGAAGCTGCTGGTTACCTTCCTGACCTCCTCGACTGTGGGCCTGGGCGGCGTCTCGCCAAGCTCGCCGGGCCAGTCGACGCGGGCCTCCTGAGAGCTGGCGCGGGAGGAGATGGGCCCCCCCAAGCCCCAATGCCCAGACCATTCCTTCACCAAGGCAGTAACCGTCTCCTGAAGAGTAGGAGGAGAGCCGTCGGGGGACGCCCCCGTAGGGCGAGGAGCCCAGCCTTGTGGAGGTTTGGTGATAGCATGGAGGGCCCCCGTGCCTCTAGTGTGGTGGTCGATCACCCAGTCGTTGTAGCTCGACTGCCTCGCGTCGGCCTCCTTCTGGACCATCTTGTCGGCAGCCGCGTTGACGTAAGCAGCGATGCCCTGCAGCGTGCCAATGTCCAGGGAGGGCGTGGCCTCCGCCAGCGTTGTGAAGATGGTGATCGTATTCAACTTGTGCTGGTCGGTGGACTGAACCAAGTCATCGCCCGTCATCTTGTTGAGAACCCGCAGCGCCCGAAGCCGACGGAGGGGAAAGTCGACCTGCGCGCAATCCTTGATCGCGATCGCCACCCTCTTGTGCCAGGAGGTGGCCCTGGAGCACTTGGGGATGCGTGGCGGGCTGGGTGCCGCAACCTTGGCCATCTTGAGGCGTGGCCTGGCGGCGCGGCCTGCGTAGTCGTCGTACTCGTGAGCCAGCCCCACGGCGTCGATGATGTTCCACTCGGCCTGGTAGACGAATAGCTGCCAGCGCGAGGAGAGCGAGCTCGTGGCCTGCATGGCCTGCCGAGTGGCCTCCCAGGGAACTGAATGATCCCTGCTGCAGCACGCGGTAGGCAGCGGGCAGGGCAAGCGCTTGGGGATCTCCATGATCTGCATCTTCCCGGCGAAAGTGCTGCCGTTGACCCTCAGTTGGACAGGGGAGCGCGGCGCTAGGTTCCAGCCGCGCAGCACCTTGGCCCCCGCTTCGCCGAACGTCGTGCTGATTGCCCAGTAGTCGCTGATGCGCCCCCCAGGGCGGCAGGTGCCCTCGACGGGGGCGACCACCTTGAGCTTGAGCGCGTTGAGGAAGCCTAACGCCGCCAGCTCCTGCGGCTCCAGGTTGAAGTCCCCGCCAATGATGGCGGGCTTGGCGACCTGCCTCGCCGCGCGGAAGACGGCCTGCAGCACCTGGCAGTTGAAGTCGGACATGCCCTCGCTGTCCTTGAGGTAGACGTTGAACAAGGCAACTCCGCCAGGCACGACGCCCGCGAAGTGGGCGACCGAAGCCCTGCCAGGGAAGAGCTCGAAACCGCTCTTCATCTCAAAGGCGCCGAGGCCATGCGCACGCGGCGCCAGCTGCAGCAGCCCTCCATGGCCGTGGAGGCCTGGGCCCGTGCCCACTGCGGGGCACGCGAGGGCATGCCAGCCCTGCTTCTTGAGCTTGTCGGTCACCTCCGCACACCGAAAGTCGGAGAGGTGAGTCTCCTGCACCGCAATCATGTCTGCGTTGCGCACCTGGTTCTCGCCGAGCAGCGCCTCGAACCTGCTGTAGGCGTTGGCATTGATGGTGAGCGCCGTCCACCAGCGCCTCTTGGCAGAGCTACCCGCCTGCCGTCTTGGAGCGCTTGGCTGTGCGGATGGTCTCCATGGCCTCGGCAAGCCGCTTGCGCTCTCCCTCATCCTGGCAGGAACCCAGCAGGCCGCCAGGATCATCGCCAGCCATGAAAGCGTCGAAAGCTTCGTCTGGCGTGGTCCCTTGCGCTGGGCCGCCCTCAGCAGCGGTCGCTCCGCCTCCAGCTGCCGCTCCTTCAGGGGGTGCTGGCTCTTGGGCTGCAGGCGACACGTGCTGCTGCGGCTCGGTCGGCCTGCTGGCGTTGTCAAGCTCGTCGACCGCTGCCTGGAGGGACTTGAGGAAGCCGGCGAGCGTGATGCCCTCCGTGGGGATCTCTCCGAGCTTGGCCTTGAGCTGCTGCGCCGTGAACGCGCCAGCTGCAGGTTTGCATGCGCCGTACAGCTTCGCCGCGTCCTGCTTCGCCGACTCGAACTCCTTCTCCAACTTAGCCACTTCGGCCTCCGAGGTTGATACCGCCTCCAGCAGCCTGAGAGCCTTGTCCTTATTGATTGCCAAACGGTCCTTTGCATGCTGGAGGGCCCTGGCGGCTTTGTCGACAGCTTGAGGAGCTTCGCGACCAGCAGCGACAAATAGCCCAGCAGCAGCAGCCCGCCTGGCGCATTCAACCTTCTGCCTGGAAGAGTGAGACGCGGCGTTCTTTGTTTTCTCGTAGATGTCTGCGGGGGGCTCGGACCACTCCTTGACGTCGCTGGGTGTGAGGGTAGCGCCTGCGGCTGGCTGCGGCCGTTGTGCCTGCGGGGCTCCTCTTTGCTTGGTCCATGGCTTCCATCCACCCTGCTTGAGAGCAGGCCCCTTGCGCTGCATCCAGAAATCGGCTCCTTTCGGCCCGCCGTTCCATGGACGAGGTGGCGGCTTCGCTTCTCCACAGTTGTTGCATGTCCGACGGCCCTTGGTATTGAACTCACCGCAACAGCACTTTCCATACTCTGGCATGGCAACAGCACACAGGCGAGTACGGTCAGCAGACACAGGTGTCCGGTGAGTTTTCCGAGATACCGAATCCAATCGGTTGCGCCATAGGTTGCGCCCTCGGCAGCCGAGAATAAAACCGGCTCCGTTCGGTTGCGCGAAAGGCTGCGCCCTCGGGGGCCGAGAATGAAACCGACTCCAATCGGTTGCGCCATAAGCTGCGCCCTCGGCCGCCAATAAAAAGTCTCCGTCCGGTTGCTCCATCGGCTGCGCCCTCGGCGGCCGAGCATAAAACCGTTTCCTATCGGTTGCACCATAAGTTGCGCCCGCGGCGGCCGAACATAAAAATGTCTCCTATCGGGTACGCCTTAGGTTGCGCCCACTGCCGCCGAGAATAAAGCCGTCGCGTAACGAGTGCAACCAGTCAGCTCAGCTCAGTTCAGTTCATTTTGTTCAGTACAGTTTGGTTTACTTCAGTCCAGTCCAGTCCAGTCCAGTTTACCTCGCGAAAAAAGAATTAGGACAACGCCAAACAAACCCAAGAGACGCTCTTCTATATATATATACATATATATACAGATATACACCAGTATACACATATATATATATATATGTATACACATACATGTATATAAACATATACATATAAATGTGCATATGCATGTATGTATATATATATGTGCATGCCTATACTCATATATATAGAGAGAGGCATACATCCATACACACATATAGGCATACCCACAGGCATATACGCATATCTGTATGTATAGTTATATGTGTGGTATGCATGTTTGCATAGAAGCATGTGCATATATACACACCCACATATCGATGTGTATGACTGGCGTGTCGATCGATATGGGTGGCGAATTACCTGTCTAGCTGTACATATAGGCTGTACAAGCATGTGTACGTATATGTGTGTAGCTGCTTGTATACACCTTTGATCTTCACATAACACTACATGCGTGGGTGCTCACCTGCATGCGTATTACCTTGTGTATACTCTGTGACTATAGATAATACACAGAGCACCCTGCATGCTCCCCCGGTTTCGGCCTTCAGGGGGGCCGTTTCGGGCACCAGGGCCAGCCAAGATCCACCTGGAACGAAACAGCCCGCCAGGACAGCCACCAGAGGAGGGGGCCCAGGGACCGCGTCCACGCTCCTGGAGCGCCGAGACGTCCGAGAGTTCGAGGTTCGCCATCGAAGTGGGAGGTTCGAGATGCACGGCCCGAGGAGGAGGCCAGAAAGGAGGGATGGAGGATGAGGGGGGAAAGGGCGGAGAGGAGGAGGAAGAGGAGGAGGACGCGTAGGAGGACGCGGAGGAGGAGGAGGAGGAGAAGGAGGAGGAGGCGCGACGAGCGTGAGCTGTCTACACATCGGCGGGTACACGCCTCACCGTCACGAGGCTCCACCCACTTTTCAGACGAGTGTGCGCGGCGACCAGGCGAGAGCCCCATCTTGACCCCCCCATCTCAAATTTCAAGCTCTGTGGTCTTCAAGGACGAGGGCATCCCTGGCGAAACGCCCGGCCTGCCCAACCGACACGTCTGGGGGTGCGACAGGGGGGAGCTCTCGATAAGGAAAAAGGGTGGAGTGCGACGAGCAAGGAGAAGGAGGAGGAGGAGGAGCAGCAGCAGGAGGCCCCCCCAGGCGCTTAACGCCCAGCGTGTTTTTGTATTTGGCTGTTCGTCACGACGCGGGGACTTGAGGTGCCAAAGCCCCCTCGCGTCGCCGGGGCAAAAGTCACAACGGAAGGTTCGTGACGGTGTTCGGCTTCTGGGGGGCTCTTGCTGAGCCCCAGGACACTCTCAGCAAAACGACTCACGATCTCACGATGATAAAACGGCCCAGGGGAATGCGTACAGATCTGCGGGGGGCAACGTCATACCAAAATGACGTCAGAGGAGATGGGTGGTTGTGGGAAAACCTGGCTACCCACCCGGCCACACTTTGTCCCGACCACTGCATGTTATAGACGTGCCCATATCATTGAAAAGTATACAGTCAAGTCAGCGACTCGTCCAGGACTACCGCCTCTGGGGATTTGCCCGTGCTCGACGAGCCATGCACCGCACGCGCGCGCGGGAATGCCGCATCACTTCTGGCCCAGAAGAAGACCCAGGCTTCGAAACGCGTCGCCGTCGAAAAGAGTTTGAAATCTGAACCACAAGGTCTGGCCTAATGCAAAATTCTACCCCGGCCGTGTCCCGGACCGCCTTCTGACCAGGGTCTCGAGGCCTGTCCAGCCGTGGCGACGAGGGCGCCCAGGGAGGCCCGAGAGGTGCAGAACACGGAAGCATCCTCGTCTCCCTCCTCCTCTCCCCGAAACCGTCCTGGAGCGTGTCCTGACCAAATGTCGGAGCGAATCCAGCCGTGGCGACGAGAGGGGGCTCGAAGCCCCAAAAAAGGAGGAAGTCATTCTCCTCCTCCTCCTCCTCCTCCTCCTCCTCCTCCTCCTCCTCCTCCTCCTCCTCCTCCTCCTGGTTATAGTCATCATCCAACACCTGGTTCCTCCCGTCGATGCGTGCGCTCAGAATGCGCCCCCTGACCCTCGAAACCTCCCGACACCTTCGAACCTTCAAGGGACTTCCAGGAGAAGACAACCTCCTCCTCACACTCCTACGACGACGAGACCGACGACGATGATGAAGAGGATGACGACGACGAAGACGACGACGACGACCACGACGACGACGACGACCACGACGACGACCACGACGACGACGACGACGACGACGACGACGACGACGACGACGACGACGACGACGACCTCGCCATCGCTCGGACGTCCGTTCCCCGTGCATTTTTCGGCTTCGTGCATGTATTTCTTTCGTACGATGATCCAATATGCTCCTCGATGGCCCTCGCCGAGGAAAAAAAACACGCCCGAGCAAAGCCAGGCGACCCGGTCCCCTCCCGAGGTCCATCCTGGCTCGTTGTAAGATCGGGCTGGACAGCAAAGGCTCGATGGGGGCCGCAAAAAGGGGGATCAGCAAACCAGCTCACGCCGCTGGCTTTCTGGGCGCCGGGCGAGAGGCCCGATAAAAGCCGCAAAGAGGGATCGGCGAACCATCTTTGGGCGCGAATTATTGGGAGGGTGATACATGGGGAGGGAGAGAGGTGCCCTTTTCGGGCTCTAAGGAGGGCCCCCTTGGGAGGCCCGAAAGGGCTCCTGCAGAGGCCCTACAAGGCCCCTTTTCCGCTGCCCTCGCTGCTCCCCTATGTGGGTCGCCCCCCCATTACGCGCCCTCCAACCAGCTCGCGCAGCTGGCTCTCCGGGCGCCACCAGGTCCCGGAGGCGCCCCCTGCGTCGAGGAAGCCCGGCGGCGGGGCCGAAACCAGCTCCATCGCAACAGATGTTGTACTCCCCCCCCTCTTTCCCAATCCCCGGTTCAACCCAAGCATAATCTTCGTCGTCCAGATTTCGGGTCATGACTCGGGCCTCTGGCGGTCCTTTGGGACGATTCGGGCACCCCTAGAAAACTCTCGGCAAGACGCAGCTGCTGGACAGCATCCTGAAGCTGGAACGCAACCATGCACAAGCTGAAGCACTTGAAAACCTCGAGCCCTGAACCCCTTTGAAGAGAAGGAGGGCGAAGAAAAGGAGGAGGTAGAGGACGACGACGACGACGACGACGCAGCCGACGACGACGCCGACGACGGCGCTGACGCCGACGCCGACACCGACGCGAACGCCGACGCCGACGACGACGACGACGCCGTCGCCGAAGCCGACGCCGACGCCTACGACGACAACGACGAAAAACACGACGACGACGACGACGACGACGACGCCGACGCCGACGCCGACGCCGACGACGACGCCGCCGCTGACGCCGCCGCCGCCGCCGACGACGACGACAACGACGACACGTGGCTTTGGGGTGCTCCCAGGTGTCCGCAGCGGGAACCCGGCCAGCCCGCGCGCTGCATCGGCGTCCTCGGGCACCATGGTGCTGACGGAGGCATTCGAAGTGACCTTCGGCAGCCCGCAGCACGTGGCCTCACAACGGCGAGGAGGAGGGGGCGAGAAGGGAGGATGGAGAGAGGAGGACAAGCAGGAGGAAGGAGGGATGAGGAGCAAAGCGAAGAAGGCGATGGATCTCCTCCTCCTCCTCCTCGACCTTTTTTCCTCCTTCTCCTCCTCCTCCTCACATTCACGACCATCGTTCGCTAACTCTCACCATACATCCATTCATCCACCAACCCACCCACCCAGCCACCCACCAACCACAACCAACACCAACACTACCACCACAACCACCACCGCAATCACCACCACTATCCTCACCATCGTCACCATAGACCTAGTCATCTTCATCATCTCAATTATGATTCCCAGATTCTCAATCACCCACGTCGCCAACATCATCATCATCATCATCATCATCATCATCATCATCATCATCATCATCATCATCATCATCATCATCATCACCAGCAGGAACAGCAACAACATCAGCATCGCCATCATCAGCAGCAGCAGCATCATGACCACCGTCATCGTCATCATGATCATCAGCCTCATCACCCATAGCACCATCATCGTCAGCGTAATCATCCTCACCAGCATGATCATCATTACCATCACCACCCTCCAAGAGGACCCCAAGACGGCCCATGATGGCCCAAAGCAAGCCCAAGAGGCGCCCAAGACGGCCCAAGAAAACGCCAAAACGGCCCCAAGAGGGGCCCAAGAAGGGGACCAGTAACCGAACAGTCCAGCCTTCAGCCCCAAGGGGCCCCCAGGAAGCTCCATGAGGCCCCCAAAAAGCACCCAAATAAACCTCCAGGGCCTCTAGTACGAGGCGCGTCTGGACACTTTAACTTCCAGAAGCCCCCCATCCTTGTTCTTTATTGGAATATACCCCCACCTACCTCGCATTCCGGCCGATAGCGGCCCAATCCGGGACCTCCCATCCGGACTGTAAAAAATCAATACAAAGTAGCCGTTTTTCTTCTCAACATCGTTTTTCTGGTCGTCGACGATGCGAAAAGCGTGGCAGGAATGGGACGCGGCGCGCATCGCGCGCGGCAGTAAATCTGGGCCCGCCCATCCTGACTGTAAAACATCAATACGAAGTCTTTGTTTTTTTCTGTCAGCATGCCCTGCCTGGTCGCCGACGGTGCGAAATATGTGGCAGCAACGGGACGCGGCGCACATACGGGACGCGGCGCACATCGCGCGCGGCTGTCAATCGGGGCCCGCCCATCCTGACTGCAAAATATCAAACAAAGTTTCCGTTTTTTCCTGTCAGCATGGCCTGCCTTGTCGCCGACGGTGCGAAATATGTGGCAGGAATGGGACGCGGCGCACATCGCGCGCGGACGTCCATGCTGGTCGCGGGCCCTCCCATCCTGACTGTAAAAAACAATACAGAGTTGCCGTTTTTCCTTTCATCATGGCCTGTCTTGTCGTCGACGATGCGAAATGCGTGGCAGGAATGGGGCGCGGCTCACATCGCGCGCGGACTTTTGGGGCAACCCCAAGGCGGGACTGGCCACCTTACTTGTCAGAAACAATGCCATGCTGATTTTCCCTGCCCACATCGCTGTTCTGTCGCCCACCCCGCAGAAGTGCATGGCAAGAATTGGGCGCGGCACCCCCCCCCCCTGTTCGAAGTGAATGAAATGACCTTCCCGCTTGGGCGCCGAGCGACATTTTCTCAAAAATGCGTTCCCGCTTTGGCTCGGCGCACGTTTTTAGTTCGCCAATTCATTGGGCGCCGGGGCGTTCCAGGAGGCCCTGGGGTGACGAATGCCTGGGAGGTTTTTGCTTGTCCAGGCTCTCGGAGGGCCTCCTGAGGCTCCCCGCGGTTTCTTGGCGGCGTCTGCGGCCGTCTGGAGGCCATCTTGGGCGTCTTGGAGCGATCTTTCGGCGACTCAAGACCCCTCGGATCGTCTCGGGGGCGTCTCGGCTCTCTTGGGGCGTTCCTGGGGCGCTCTGGGACCTGGAAGTCAGCGCTCTGGGACCTGCAACGCTGAAATGCCCGCGCAGCCACCAGTTGTGCCATCACTGTTTCTTATGTTGTGGGAGGGCGGGTGGGAATGGGCATGCCATGATTGACTCGCTCGAGCTGGCTAGCTTGACCCACCCCGCGCACCCACCGCCCACGCGGCGGGGGGGGGATCAGAGAGCGCCACGTAGGGACATGCGGCGAGCAAGTCGAAAGGCAGCAACATGACTCTAAACAAAGAGCTGCCGGTAACGTAACTCCTTTCTTGAGGCAACGAGTTGACCAAAAGCCACGCGCGCGTCTCTCGATCCCGTGTCAGAGCACGGGCGCTGCAAAGCCTACCCTCCACGAAGTGAGAACCACGTGGAGAAACAAATCGGACATCTGCTTACTCACCAGAATTCTGAAGTCTGGAACATGGGAGGGCAGGGCGGGCCCGAAACAGTTATGGCCATGCTGCTGCCGTGCAAAACAGTTCACTCCTGGACGCATGCAATAACAAACATTTACTACGTTTATTCGTCCTTCTTGTACGAAGCGCGTCTAGACACATTAGCTTCCTGGGGCCCCCCATTCACCCCGCGCCCCCACCGCCCGCGCGGCGAGGGGAGGCGCAGAGAGCACCACGGATGGACATGCGTTGAGAAAGCCGAAAGGCAGCAGCATGAATCTAAACAAAGAGCTGTCGGATGCGCAACTCCTTTCTTGAGGTAACGAGTTGACCCAAAGCCACGCGCGCGTCTCTCGATCCCGCGTCAAAGCACGGGCACTGCAGAGCCAACCCTCCACGTAGCGAGAACCACGTGGAGAAGCGCAATCTGACATCTGCTTACTCACCAGTATTCTGAAATATAGAAAACAAATTATCCGGCAATGAGCTGCAGTTCTTAAGAGAGGCCAACAACCGCATGCGACCCCCTCGCAAGCAGGGAATGCCGAAAAAGAGAAACCCCTCCTCCTCCACAGCTCAGGGCCGACTCCCGCTCACGAAACTAAACCAGTTCCACTGACGATAAGTCATGCGGCCGACTCGGTGCCCAAAGGGTGGCGCGACCGCTGGAAGCATGGAAATCTCCTCCATGGTCAGCGGTCGTCGCACCACGTCAGCATCCACTGCGCCCTGGATTGCTCGGGTCACTCGGGTTGAAATTCCCCCCAGCTCATGTCCGGGGCCCGCGCCAGACATCAGCCGCGGAAGGTTCGACCAGCGGACCGTGAAATCAAGCGAGGCGTAGTATATGCAGAGTGCCAAGTAGGATTCCTCGACCAGCATGATCTCCCAGTCCCATATGCAGAACCGCTCTGAGAAATTGCCATTTGCCGCGAGTCGCGAGGATGACGGAGCTCGCGGTAAAACGGCACGAACTGCTGACCAAAATTGTTCTGCAAGCCCGGCCGGGGCGGAGTGCAGTGCGCGGGCGACCTCGCCCTGATCGGGGTCGCGGGTCGCGTGGCCGATCGAAGAGTCGACAATGTACCTGCCGCCCGTCGCGCCCAGCCTGCAATCCACCAAATCCACTCCACTCCACTCCACACTCCGTCTACTAAGCCCACCAAGTTGCGAGCCAGAGACAGCGCCACGCTTCTGACCGACAGCGTCAGGTTCTTGGCCGCAAGGGCAACCGTGCCTCCAGCATGTGCTACGTCCTCGACAAAGCCGACTGCCGCGCCTGCACCGCGCGCCAAGCATGGGGAAGACAAAAGTTGGGCAGGCCGCGGCAATGAAGAGCATCACCAGCAATGGAAACCAGACGTGGCCGAGCACGGCGACGCACTTGCCCAGGCTACTCAACCTCGCAAGTCCCAACACCCTGTGGGCCTTCTTGCTGGGAGGCCCCTTGTAGCCGCGTGCTACGTCCATGGGTGTCACCAACGCGGCCCCTCCCGGTACCTGGATCGGCCCCCCAGGCGAGACTGGCGCCGACGCGAGACCCGGTGACTTCGGCAGCGGAACTGCCGTGCTCGCTCTGGACGAAGCTCCACTTACCACCTGCCAGCTATTGCTCGTGGCTTGTGGCTCCGGCGACGTCCCGCGCGGAGGATGGTGACCCTTGTGCTGGACGTTCGGGGCCAGCTGACGCGGCGCCCAGCCCTGGCCCTCGATCCAGACGGCGCCCCTCGGGCCCATCCACCGCCCCTGGGTCTGTTGGGGCAACTCGATGCAGGAACGTGGACTCGGGGAAGTGCTGGATCCAGCCCTTCTTCAGCAAGGACAGCTGCGCTGCATAGCCCGACGTCGCGAGCTGGATGGCGATGTGATTGGCCCCCGCAATGTCGAGGTACGTGCGAAGACTACCATCTGCCACCCAACGTCCTGCAGCTCGACTGTCCGAGGCCAATCCAGCGCGAGGACTGCGCGCGGGGGGCCCAGCCCGCCTGCAAGCCTAACATGCCCTCGATCTGCTGGAGAAACCACAGTAGGAGGCCAACGAGTAGGGGGGCAACTGGAGGCCTGGAGGGGCATACTTCCGAGCGATCTTGAGGAGCTCCACGGCGCCCTTGTCAGCCTTCCACAGACGGGCCACATGGGGCCGCATACTCTTGGTACTCACCTTAGGACATAGGGCAATACTCACTTCAGCTCCTCCCTCAACACCTCCAGCGTCCGAAGCAAACGCCACATCCACCCGGCAAATCCCCGACAGCCGACGAGGCCCGCACATCCACATGCCAGAGACGACGAGACAACGAATATGCTGCCTGATGTGGTACACTTTCTGGGCTGATGCCACTGTCAGAGCGCAAATCTTGCGGGGGGTGAAATTCAGCGCCGGGGCAGATGAGCGCCCCTTTGCCGCCGCGGCCGACAGCGGCTCATTACCCCCCACGTTGCTCATGGCGAAGCCGCGCGCGCCCCGCAAGGAGGCCTGGCCACGGCACAGCTGACACGCAACTCGCCCCTCGCCCAGGATAATGCGACCCGGGCGACCCCAGCGGCCCCGGGCGAGCTCGCACCACTTATCGGCGTCCATATGTAGGAGCTCCCCGGGGATCTTGGAGACGGGGACCCCCCTCCTCAGCTCTCGATCTGCCCTCTCCAAGTGGGCTACGGTGCCGTTCAAGCGCGACGCTGTGTGCCCGGGTGCCTGCAGCCATGAGCTCCTCCGCTTGCTCTACGCTGATGTTTGTAGCGACTGCTCCAAATCCTCCGCGACCGCAGTTGTTGGCCCCCTCCGCGTCCGTCGCGGACGCCACGGGGGCGGCCGGGATGCCCAGCTCGCAGACCATCATCGGGATGGCGACGAACTCTCTGCGCGCCGCCGCCCACCACTTTACGACCTTGCCCGGCCTCTTCTCGAACATCTCGAAGATCACCACGGGTAGAGACGTGGGCTCCCTCCCCAAGAGTGCCCCCCACAGCCAGACACCAACCGCTGCGCGAAGAATCTCAACACCCACCCATCCCACTTCCAGTAGCCAGCCCATCGCATCGTCTAGTAGGGCAGCCTTTTGCGACGCCAGCTTGAACCTGGGCGGGAAGTTGTCCATCTCGTAGCCCACGACCTTGTCGCCAGACTCTACCGCGGCCTGCTCGTCCACGATGATGCCCTGCTCCTCCCAACTCTGCGCTATCTTCGCCATGGGCTCATGGCTGGCTTGACGGGCTCCTCCTCCTGGGCGATCCGCGGCGACTCCAATGCCATCGTCAACGTGGACATACATCGCCCGTCGTTCCCGATCCAGAAGCACCGCCCCGCCCCTTTGGTAGCGCTCGTTGAGAACATGATGAGCTCCCTCGTCTGACTCCACTGACCACTGCGCGCGGCTCAGGGCCGCCCCAGCTGATCTGCCCCAACCTGCGGGGCCTCTGCCGGACTCGAGAGAAGACAAGGCCGCGCGCGCCACCGTCCACGCCATAAAGCGACGCAGGCCCGCAGGCCGTCTCGCGGCGAACACGCCGACCGCATCTCTGCCAGGTGACTTCTCAGGTGAGCGTCTCTGGAGGGGTAAAGTTCCAACCGCAACCCTGGGGCAGGGCAACCTGCCACAGGAGCACCCCCGCGCCAGGCCCTCGAAGCATCTCGGAGGACCCCAAGCGGCCACTGCCCCATGGTGCACGAGCAATCCAATCGGAGCAACACCAACCTTTAACACCTGGCAGCCTCAGACTTTAAAATTTAGCAGCAGCGGTAACACAGCTAATTGTTAACAAGCCATGCACGTTCGCAAGTGCAGGGGGGTGAAGGCGGCAAGCGCGAAGCGCGATTCACAGATCCAGCGGCACGCGAAGCGTGGCAAATAATATTCCGCAACCGCATGGCTCTCCGACGCAATCTTCTCAAACCAAAGGGGAAATGGAGAGAGGGGCGGGGCCGAGGGGAGGGGGGAAATGACGAGGAAGGAACGAGGATAAACAGGATTATGAAGATCATGATGACGGGGAGGGCGGGGCCCAGGAGACAACGATGAGGAGGAAGACGAGGGGGGGAAGCATGAAGAGGACGATAGGAGGCCAATGAGAAGAAGGAGGGCGGCACGGAGGAGGACGCTTCTAAGAGTGAGGCGCATGCATGTTTCACTATCTTTGTCAAGCACCCCTCTGTCCAACTGCCCCCCCGATCGCGCCAACTCACGGCGGCGCGCGAGCAGCGGCGCAGACGTGCGCGCGAAGGCCCCCCCCCCACGGCCCACTGACGCAATTGCTGTTCAACAAAGCCTACGACCTAACACAACTCACATCGACATGCACGCAGTCGGCGTCGACCGCATCACCGAGGCGAGGCCCTGGAATCAGAAGGTCTTGGAGAACCAAACTTGTTTGTGTGTGTGTTTCGACATGTGTGTGATTACTCAACTACTCAAGTTATCACGCGGGCCTGAAATTGACAAGCGTGCACAGCAACTGCACACTAAATTATTTGGAATTCGAGTGCACACCTAGACAACTCTAGGACGTGCAGCGTGCTGGGACATGTTTTAGTTCGCCTATGTTATGGTAGTTAGGTGTTTCACGCACTGTTGTCCCAGCCACGCGCACCGTTTCAATGTGGGAGGGCGCCGTCCCCATCAGCTGCGAAGAGGCCGACGATGGGGCAGTTTGTAATCTGCCCGCCGTTGATCTGGTAAAAAAACGTCCAGAGATCCCGCAAACAGTTGATCGCAGCACCACGCTGGCCATAAATCTGCCAAGAGTAGCTCTTCCTAGGGAACGGGGGAAGGTGGCACATCCAAGCGTGACTGTAACTGGACCTCCATATATGCCCACCGTTGGGGCACAATCCCCTCAGCTGATGCTGCTCCAGCACGCCGTCAGGAAGTGGGCCAGCAGGCCCACCGCCACCACCACCACCAGCGCCACCAGCGGCGGCCCCCCCGCGGCCAGCACCCTTGCCTCTGCCCCTGCCCTTGCCCTTCGCCTTAGCTTTGGGATCGGGTCTGACCTCCTCGCGCATCTTGGCGTACTCCTTGATGTAGTCAGTCAAGACCTCCTTCGAATATTCGCTTCTCTTCCTGGTCTCCTGCAGCTTGCCGAAGTCGCCCCTGTCCAAGCAGACGAGCTGGTCCTCGAAGTCCAAGAGGTCATCGATGGAGTCACGTACTCTGGAGTGCATCTTCGTGAGCCTCTTAGCCAGGATATCGAGAATATCACTCTCCGAAATAGGGTTCAAGATATTGTTGATCAGGGCGACCAGGGCGCCGAAGACGCCAGCGCCTGGATCCACCCCGACCCGAAGGTGAGCCGCCAGCCTCTGCAACAAAGGCAGTCTCACGCTATTGAACGCAACTCTGGCCAGCGCCTTGAGGATGCGCTCGAAGCTGTGGCCGTCGACCTTGCGGAGTCCAATGCGTCCAAGGTCGGTTGCGCCAGCATCGCCGCCGAAGCCGCAACTCCTGCGCAAAGTCAATGGTGATTGCACCGTGATGCAACAGCCCTCCCAATCATCAAGGCTGACGACGGCATAGTACAAGTCTAGAGGATCAGCAGGTCGCACGGGTGCAAAAACTGCGCCCCCATTCGGGATGGCCATCTCCTTGAAGGGGAACATGACCACGACAGAGTCGGGCATGCACCCGCACGGGAGCATTGGCACCGAGGCCGCGTCACCTGCTTCCTTCTTCCTTGCCATGACCGCCACGCAGTCGTGCATGAGGCCGCCGAGCCAACGGCGCTGCATCACGTTCGTCTTTCCCGACCAAAGGGCGAAGTCGATGAGAACTAAATCGCCGTAAGGCACAGACCACGCATCGCTCCTAGGAGACGGCCAGGAGGTCTTCTGCTTGTACGAGATGATATTGTGAAGCTCCTTCGGCGCATCCTTGGCCTTGGTCTTGAATCAGCCCTCTGGTACAGACATGGCCCTGGCCACCGGTTGAAACGAAGGCTGCGCTTCAATAAATTTGTGGCGAGTCGAAAGAACCTTGGATTTCACCAGTCCTCGCCAGGCTCTCTGGACACTGCCTTGGCGGTTCTTGTATTTCGGCATATTCTTCTGCACGTTGAACGCGCCCTCGTCGACCTGGCTCGCGAGAAGTTTGGTGCGCATTTTCCTTGGGAGGTCCACGACGTCCTGAGTGGTGGTGAAGTCGGCCTCCTTCAACACCCTGTACACCTGCTCCTCGGACACGCGCTTGAAGACGTGGCGGTCGACGGCGGCCTGGTGGTCGGGCGTGTGCTCCACGACGTTGATGCACTCGTCGCACTGGTCGCGGCACCTGCTGATCTAAGCGGCAGCGTCCTTGGCGTCGTCGCCACCGCGCGTCAACAGCGCGGACCTTGAAGAAGGCCCCAACAGCAGCCACCCCATCCTCATCGAGCGATAGTACGTGGCGCCCATGTTCAAGTGGAAGAAGGTGAAGGCCAAGCAGTCCTCGCCCTCGTCGCAATCCTCAGGGTCAAAGGAATTCAGCCCGGCCACGGTAGTCGGGACGTGGAAGCCGCTCTCCTTCATCACTCGCTCATTGCAAAGGTCGGCCCAACCCGCAAACATGGCATCGATGAAGTTTGAGCGGAGCTCACTCACGATCCAGTCCGCAGAAGCGAAGCAAGACCTCAGCTCAGTGTTCTGCTTGCTGTGCCACTTGTCCCAATGCAGAGTGCCCTGGCATATGATGTGGCCCTTGCGCTTGCACGACGGGTCGAGCATGCTGATGCCAGCGATGGCCATCTGATTGAGGCAAGCCCTAGCGAAGTCCAGATCGACTTTGCCCGTGTTCTTCTTAACGTTGGTCGTCTTCTCGTCGGCAGGCGCGTCCAGTCTCTTCAAGGCCGCCTTGCTGCTCAGCAGGTCGAGCTCGAGGCACGCGGTGAGGACGCAGAACCTCTTGGCATTGTAATCGTTAAGCTCCTTCCTGATGCGGCGAATGATTTCCATGAACCTGCCCATGACAGCTTTGCCTCCACGTTTTACCAAGGGGTTGCTCTCTGGAATAACGCCCCACAGTAGCTGGCCGCAGTCCTCATCACCACGGATGTCCTTCGCCGACGGGTCCGCCAACATGTCGTTCATCATCTCCTGGAACAGCACGTTCTTGCCAGGGGAGCTGGTCTCAAACGTGTCCTGGAGGCATTGCTGCATGCGCTTGAAGTGGGTGTCTTCCGACCAGGGCTCGT
>CAUYUJ010006302.1:355333-375333 GCA_963575745.1 Prorocentrum cordatum | reverse complement strand
TTGACTTCCCAGGCGCGCCCATCACCGTCGACGCCCTCGGGCAGCACCTCGAAGATAATCGCGGGGGCGCCGTCCAACCCAAACTCGACGTCGAAGGTGATGAGGTTATGAGTCTGCTCCAACTTCACCCATTCGCACGTCGTCGAGAGGGCAACGAACCATCGGCCCTCGACGCGATCCCGAAACACGTTGAGCGCCCCCTCCAAGGCGCCGAGCTCGTAGTCTGTCCACTTGAGGCCCTGAGGTGGGTGCGCGGCGTCGCTCGTAGTCGTGGCTGGCGCGACGTCGTCGGGAGGCGGGTCAGCAGGAGGTGGAAGCGGTGGCGCCACTGGCACTGGCACAAGTGCGAGTTGAAGGTGATCAAAATCAAGGACGCCTGGTGAAGCAGCATCTCCAGACCCAGCAGCCTCGCCCATGTGGAAGGGCTTCTCATCGTCGGGCAAGTCGGTCCACTCGTTGTACTGCACCAACGCCAGTCCCATCTCCTCGATCGTGAACTGCACCCCCTTGATGTTGAGGGCCTGTCCTTTCTCAATGCGCGCGAGAAGGCGATCCTTGTCAGCGGGGTGCTTCTTGAGGCAAGACACGAGCTTCGCCACCCGAAACTCTGGTGTTGTTACTGGCGGCGGCATCGGCACGCTGGTATCTGCGCGCCCTGCGAAATGAACTTGCACAAATAGCTCGGGCCAAAACGGCTACGATGGGAGTGGGATCGGTGGCCGTTGGTATTCACATGGGGACGTATCTGATCAACAAGGGTGCCCGAGGCAGATGCCCCCTTCCCCGCCAGGAAGGCGAACGGCATGACCACGAGCAGGGGTAACCACCAAGGTTTTTTTTCAGCCCCTTGCCCATCGGCCCCGAAAGGACCCCAACGAGCCCGCACCTGCCTACAGGTAACCCCGACGCCCCTGCAGCCTTGCGCACATGGCATTCTGGGTTTACTACATCACTACGTAACTACACGATTACGCTCATCTGATTCGCTACGTCCCCAAGCGCTGTGACAGATAACCCGTCCTTCCTCCTCGTCGCCCCCCCATAGCCGCCCACCCCTCCCCCTGTCCCCCAACTCCCCGCGCTGCCCCGCCACGCCCCCGCACCTACCCCCGCAAAAAAAAGTGTCTGAATGACCAGACCCCCAAAATCCTCTCCTCCATATCCTTCCTCCCGCCTCCCGTCCGACCCCCCCAGCCTCCACGCGCACTGCTCACCCCGGGCTGCGCCACGCTGCGCATCGACGCAGCGATACGGAGTAGGAGAATAATGACGAGGAGTAGGAGTAGGACGACGGAGAGATGGATAACGAGTAGGAGGAGGACGAGGAGGCGACGGAGGGGTGGATCAGGAGTGGGAGGACGACTACACGACTGCTGGAGATGGACCAACACATGTTCTCGAGAGTGGATGGCGGGACCCAGAAGCTCTAGCCACTCTGAGTGTTCAGCACGAGCTCAACATCTATACAGAACTGTCGCGCTGCAGCGTAAAGCCTACCGCATCGCTATGATCTCGCTGTGACGCGAGCTGCTCGCGGCGGCAGTCCAGCCGACGAGACAATGGGGGAAGTGAACGATCGCGCTGTGCACCGGCGCAGAGCGAGGGCCATGGCGCGGAGAAGGCCGAGCGAGGGCGCGCGCTGGAACCCCGCGCGCGCTGCGCCGTCGAGCTCACAGCCTAGAGCTACGCAACATAGCCAACGCAACAAAGCTGGCTGCTACAACTGCGTGCCCGACCTCACGATGGAGTACCATCCTTTTTGTCATATGACAGCATGCGGATGGACTCGGACGACTTGGTGGCGAGGCGCTTCCTCGCCTTCTGCAGGGCCTCCTCCCTCCTGCGCTTCTCGCGGGTGTCCAAACTCACGAGAGATGGCCCATTCGTGAGCGCCATAACTTGTTGCTGCCTGGCCGTGATCTCGGCAGCAGCACCAGTGCACAGGTCGATCAGCATATTGCCCTTCTTGTCGATGCGATACTTGTTCGGCCCATGCTGGACAGAGAACCAGTCCTTGCAAGGGTACCTGGCAGTGTCGAGAACCCATCCAGCCCCCTCAGCGCAGAAGGGGTTGTCCAGCTTGTACTCGTATGTGATAAACACGCCCTTCGGAGGGGAGGCGGTGTCGCCGTTAATGACCCTCACGGACGCCAGGTACTCCTTTCCCCAAATGGGCGTATAGAGAGGACGGCGACCCCAATCGATAACGCCAGTGTCGGGGTTCACGCAATCCTTGATCCAAAAACCGAAGTCGATGCCTATCTGAGCGTTCCTGCGAACGTTCATGAGTGCCCAAGTGCTCATGTCTCCCATCTCGTCCGTAAATATGTCAGACGATTTGTATTGAAACGCAAATGCGAAGAGACCCTTGATCGCGCGCGCATCATTATCATCGATGAGATCAAGAAGGGCCTCCGATGGTCCATCCGGTAGCGCCGCCAGCTGCGCCGCTTTCACCTTAGGATGGACTTTGCCGACAGATGTCCCAGCCCAAGTCAGATCAATGTTGTCCGGAGTGTCAGCAGAGCCCGAACCGCTACCATTCTTGGTCGCGGTTTTGCCCACGAGGCCGCTCTCGATCTGGCCCCGCAACTCTGGTGTCTGCTGTGGGTTCTTCATCATATAGTCGATCACGCGGATGGTGGCGTTTCGAAACCTGACCCTCGAGCTCGTCTCATTGGTGTCCCTTATCGGCTTCACCTTGGGAACCGACAAAGCAAACGTACAGAACGTCTCTCCAGCCTTAGTCTCGGCACCGCGTGTCCAAAGGCCGCTCGCGATATCAAGTGTTCAGAGAGACACGTGGCAAGCTGGACAAAAACACAAAAAGAAGCTTGAGCCAAAATGGTTATGGATACGATGGAAAGGAAGTGGCGACACACCGCGAACTCCACGCCCCTCAATTATTCAATTCCTACATGGGGCATTTTCAGTAATGGAAACGACCAGAGACGTCCGCCCCTCCTGGCACCAAAGACACATGTTTCTCGCAGACAAAGGATGACCAATACATCAGACTATGTCATTGCGCTACGTAAAGTCAGCATGCGTTGGCATGCGCTGGAATCCGAGGTCTCGCGACGAACGCACGTTTGACCGTAGGGGAATGCACGAGTACACAAAATCATACTTGTTGCTTTTATTCAGTCATGTTAGCAGATCGTGCTTCCGCCTCAAGAACAGTTACACTAAATAAACTATATCCCCTGAATATACCACTATCGTATGAATATGACTGTTCTCGTTGTATGACTATTGTGGCGTGGCTATATGTGATTACTGCGTGCGCGCGTGGGGTCGGCGCTGGTGCCATGCGAACGGCCCCACGGTTATGGTTACATGTTTTCGTCCTGTGAGCGCGTCGGCCGTCGCAACGACAAGCTCCTCCTCGAATGCCCCCCAGGTTTGACCCCGGCGCGGTCGACTACTGCGTCAGGCCTCCGAACGCGCACTGGCCCAGCGTGATAACGGCCGCGCCGCGCCCGGTCATGGCCCCGCCACCGCCTCGAGCACCCACGCGCTGGGGCGGGGATCACCGCCCGGATCTGCCGCATGCCCCATGAGAAAGGCACCCCCTCGAAGACGCACCTGCTCACACAGACCCAAGAAGTTGAACGAGAGAACGTTTGCCTCCACGACGCGCCCCGCCTCATCCGTCGCGAGGTCAGCTCGTCCAAGTAGGCAGCGGCGAAAACGAAAAGGCCTCAGTCCGATATCCCTGAAGCGGGCTGAGCTCCAAGTCGCGCAGGGATGGCTGCCAATAACCGCGTCGACCAAACCATCCTCAGCCAGCTCACCAAAAGGCGCCACCGTCTCCGGGTCTGCCATGTCCCATCTGTGATCTTCTGATCCGTCAACCCCAAAGAAGAACAACGGGATTCTCGCGCTTATCTTTAAACTGATCCACAACATGCTCTACATCTCCATGTCGCCGGCGGCCTGCATACACATGCAGGACCACGACCAATCTATGCTTTTCTCTCTTCAGAAACCGCACCTCGTCACAAAACTCCGCCACCGTGGGCCCCGAAGGGACTTGACTCGAAGACCGCCGTTCACGCTGCCGACGCACCCACTCCACCTCAAAGATTTGAACCTCTAGGGGGGGGGGGGGGGGGCCTGCGCCCTCTTCGCGCCCTCGTAGAGCGTAGGAGTTCCGGGCGAGCGTGCGCCCGATGGCCCCCGCATTGATGCCCATCGAGATGCGCACTGCGCGCGCCAGGCCCGCGGCCCCTTCACCCTGCCCCCGAGGTCGTCGCCCAGGAGATCCCAGACAAGGATAGCCTGAACAGCGAGGGTCGCCATCCAAAGCCACGCCCGCTCGGGAGGGGGGTAGCCGAGGAGAGGGCATTGCTCTCATCACACCTCGACATGAAGACCTCTAGCCCTGGCGCCAGTAGGAGGGACAGAGCCCCCCCCCCCACCCCCCACCACCACACCCCGCCCCAGCCCATGATCAGCCTGGGCACGCACGTCCGACCATAAATAATTTGCAGGGGCTGCCGTCGCAAACCTACGCAAGTGCACTCCGTCTTTCTTGGGAGCTGCTGAGATACCACTGATCGCCTTCACTTCGGCCAGCTCCTTGAATTCCCGCAATCCGCAAGGCAAATCTGACCGATGTAGATATCTGATCCATTGGGGCGGATCTCCACCAAAGAAGCCGAACTGTTCTTCAAGCCCACGAACGCAACACACAACTTTTGCCATCCATCTCGACAACGTTGGCTTCACAACTGCCAGATTCTGCTTCGCCGGCTGGAAGAGCAGCTCAGGGGGGCAACATTTTCAGCCGTTACTTCGTCGATTATACCCTTTTCAAAAGCTGCGCGCACTCGTCTACTGTGCACTCGTCGGCAGACAATCTGACCCATCTTAAGGAGCTGGCACGTTGCTTGCACGCCTGTCATGCCGAAACACTGGCGAACATTCGCATGATCCCGCGCGTGCCGCACAGCGCGTCTCTGGATCATGGCCCAGGCGCTCCCGCCCACCAAGTAGTTCATCTCTGCGCGCCCACTTCGCGTTGACCTCTGCGAACTTCCCAAGTCAGCCGCGTTCATGGACTCTAGGATACCGTTCGCCACCGAGCGCGCCAGCTGCCGCCGCGCGAGCCGCTGCCTCCCCCGCCCTGTCCTCGTGCTCATCGGACCTGGCCGAGGCAGTAGAGGGACAGGTAGAAGGGAACGCCCGTCGTGAACAGCCGCGGACACCTCGGCGAGGCTGGGGGGGCAAGGGGCGCCGCCGTCCAGCCCCGTCGCACCACTATGCCGCGTCGCAATCACTCTCTTAGGCACCCACTGTCTACGCTCTGCGACCTCGACGTGATCCTTGCACTGGCACTGCCGCTGCTCCGTAGGAGCACCTCGATCGGCCCGCGCTCGCGGCGCAATTCGCGGGCCGTGTGCGCAGCGTCGCTTGCTCCCGCGGCCCTTCCCCTTCGGGTCCTTGTCGCCCTTGGGGTGCCTCCGCTTGAGCTCCGACGTGACCCGCTCGGCCCTCTGGTGCTCCATCTTGCTGTGCAATGTCGCCTCCGTGATCAGCCAGTTCGGGGCGATGTCGACGCCGCTCCCCGCTGCAGCATCTGCCCGTGGACGAGCAGCTCCCACCTTGTCATGAGTCCTCGCCTCATACACGAACGCCGACAAGTGGCGCAGCCCGGGCCCGACCAAGTCGTTAGTTGCGAGGACCGTCATGAGCCCCTGGTCGGTGCGACACCGACCCAGCTCGAAGTCGAGCGTCGCGGCCGTGTCCCACAGACTCTGCCATTGTTCATCTCTTCGAAAGCCTGCGAACTGTCGATCCAACCAGTGTCGGACTCCCGATGATCCGGCAGCTCATATATTTCTATATAAATTTCGACTCTAGCTCTTTTGAAATCCGGGGGCACGGCGTGAGCCCATGTGTCTACTTCCAGCCCGCCTTCCGTAGCCGGGCCCCCGAACGCGCCGCCGAACGCGTCGTCCAAGGAGGCGCCCTTGAAGCCGCTCAGCACCGTCTCCAGCATCTGCGGGTCAGGCGGGTTCACCGTCTCCTGTCCAAGGTACCCCCTGGCTGTGAGCGCCGCCTTCACCGCTGCGTCGAGCCGCCCCTGCAGCTCGAGCTGGCGCACACCCTTCCAGAACAGCGTCCCCCACCACGGATTCCCAGCAGCCGTGCTGGCCCAGCGAGCGAGGCTCTCTTTCACGAGTGCTGCACTCTGCGCCGCCGCCGTCTTCGCCTCGACCCCCGCGCCAGCTCCCGCCGCGGGAGCACCGGCCGTCGCAGCCCCAGGGGGCGCCGTCGGCGGCAGGGGCGCCGCAGCCGCGGGGCCCCCAGCGAAAGAGACCGAGCCGGCCCCATCCATGCCTGACGCGAAGTGGTGGAACGCCGTCATGCTGGGATCGACGCCCACCGTCGCGGCACCCACTGGAGGCGGCCGTGCTGGGGCGACGCCGCCCAGGTCCAAGGGCCCAGGCGCAGTCATTGCCGGCGGAGGCGGGAGAAGTTCAGCGGGATTTGCTGGTCTTCAGGATTCACCTTCTCCCATGCTGAGCACCGCCATCCTCGCTCGCAACTCCTCAAGCTCATCACGACCCGTGAAGCGTCTCCACCATTCTCGAAACTGCATCGCGACCCAGTAGACAACCGAGCCGACGATCAAGAAGCAGCCCAGGATCAGATAGAGCACTCTTTCGCGGCCTGTGTCAGCTCGGAGATCGTGCACAAGCATCACAACGCCCATCAGCGTCGCAGATCGCAGCGCCAGCCAGGACAACCAACTCTCATCGTCGGCCGCGCCGTCATCAGGTGCCTCCCTCGGAGGAAGCATGCACGACATGTGTGTCGCAGCCTTGTCCTACCCCGGGGGGGCCACCTGGAGCGGCGCTAGGCCGTTATCCTGTCGGCTGACCCGAAACAGCTATGGCCATGCTGCCGCCGTGCAAAACAGCTCACTCTACAAGAACAAACATTTACTACGATAGTTCGTCCACCCAAGAGGCCCCAAGAGGCCCCAACACGGCCCCCAAGAGGCCTCAAACTGCATCCCTAAGGCCCCTGAAAAGCCAACCGCGAGAGCCCAACCAACGTCGTTGAGGCCTCTGACCCGCCACCCACCGCCTCCGAAAAATGGCAGCCGCCCAACCGCACCGCATTGACAGCAACACCCCGCCAGACGACGGAGGCGAGGCAATATGGGCCCGCGGAATGAGCGAAGCGATGAAATTAGATTGTCAGGGCACAACAGCGGTGTTGAAGTCCCAGGGATGTTGTTCTAGCACAATGCAAGCGTTCGATACTGTTGAACACGGTTCTCTGTTGTCAGCGCTCCGTGACCAGGTTATTCTGGAACCATATGTTCAGCTCCTTTTTGCTGTATACTGATCAACGTAAACGGGTGTGGACCGACGTGCTCAGCGACGAGTTCAGTATGCAACGTTGGTCAAAGCAGGGCGACCGAGCTCCTTCGTGGATGTTCAACTCTTAACCTGAAAACTGTCTCAAGCCATGCAAACAAAATTGGCATAGGAAGCGATACGGCTTACGATGGGACCCACTAAACAATAACTACTAAACAATAACAGGCTGACCAATGTACGTTTCGCTGATGACGTGCTCGCCGTGGCGCCCACCTTCCACAAGCAAACGCTGTCAGACATCCAAAGATCTCCCGCCTATGTGGGCTTATCTATTTACCTGGGCAAGCCCAAAGTATTCACACATGCGAGCATTAAGTCTGGGCGGCAGGCGGCTGATTTGGTACAGGTCAATGGCCTGGCCATCGAGATCATTCCGCCGACAGCAGCTATAAAATAGTTTGGATGCTCGTATCTTGCGACAAGGCTTTCGAATGCGAACTCAGAAATAGAATCCGGAAAGCATGAGCAACACATGGCTCACAAAAGCAAAACAAAAAACAGCCTAGCTTAGTTTCTGAAAGATATCATCTGGCTGCTGAACAGCATGGTGGCGCCGACGCTATTGCATGGAAGCGAGGTGTGTCCTGTGACCCACGACGTGGAGGTCACAGGTGTACAACGGACGATGCTCAGACATATCTTAGGAGCGAAGCGAAAAACCATACCAAGGGATGGCGTGGACAATGTATACGTATGGACACTAGTGCCGACGTAGACAGCAACCCAGACCGGAACAAGAATGCACATCATCGGGCACTTCGGAAAGTGCGCATATCTGAAGCCTTGGGTCGACTTGATTCGAAGGGCGAAACGGGCAACTGAGGAACATCTATAGACAGCTCATGTTGGTTCATGGGTACGCCAGCCATGCTGACGCTAATGGCGATGGGATTTCAGAATGGAAAACATGGACACAGACCGCTGGGCTTCGCCAGCGATGTGTTGGGATCCAACGCCAGCTGCTATATCAGCACGTCGTGGGATCGGCAGACCGAAGAGACGCTGGGAAGACGATGCCCCGGAGTACATCAACGAGCAGAGTATTAACGCTTAGTGGCAAAGTTGTGCGCTATCGAATGATGTGTGTAATGATACAGAAGAGGAGTTCGTGATGAAGTAGAATGTTCTGAGCTTGGAGTACACGTGCGATGGTTTGTGCATGCTCCCAAATATGCAGATGCAACGACAACTCGATCTCTCCCGACGCGGGGGCCCGCGTTTCCGATACGCCTGGCCTCTTCGAGGACCACCCCTCAGGGCCGGAGCGCGGGCCTGACTGTCTGTCAGCCTGCACGATGCAGGGTCGTCAGGACGCAACAGTAAAGTTCATCCGCGGCGTTAAAATCCAAGGAGTGGTGTCTTGGCACGGCTGAGAATTCTCAGACGGCTGTCTTCTGGCGGGGCACTTCTAGCAGTGAAAAAACATAACAATCACTGTTGGGACCTAATTATGAGGAGCAATGTAAAGGAATAATGGTTTGCAACATCGTTGTTGCGTCTTGGGTGTTCTACTCCTCATCCTCTTCCTCCTCCTCTTCCTCCTCTTCCTCCACACCTGCATCCGGCAATATAATCAAGACATCTATCGCTGCAGAAATCTGGGCCAACTTCACAGAGGCTTATTTAAACCCGGACCATATTCTGCCGTTCACGCTGAAAAGGCGAACGTGCTCAAAAAACTGGGCCAGCGTTCCGGCAGGTCGGTCAAGAAACGCGGATCCAACTGTTCGGACAGAGGCCCACTACTCGGCTGCTCGACCCCCGAATCCTTCCGAAGCGCGCCCCGGCCAGCCTTCCGAAAGGCGCCTCCGGCCGTGGCGACGAATTCGAGCCCACCAAGGAGAGAGCACCCCAGGCGTGGCCACGGGCGAGCAGCAACAGAGCAGGGCTCGCCTTCGCAGAAGACCGCAGCGAGGGGTGCGGTGTGCCCTTCCCGGCGCGCGGCATGGCGCCACGACGACAACGACGGCGACGGCGGCGGCGGTGGCTGCGAAGACGGCGGCGGCGGCGACGATGGCAAGGACGACGACGACGGCGGCTGCCGGGGGAGCAAAAAGATACCGACACCTCTGCTCCGCGGCCACCTCCTGAGGCGCCCGAGGAGGTCCAAGAGGCACAAAACCGTCAAAATCCGCCTCTCCCTCCCCCCCCCCGAAGCTGGCCTGGAGCGCGTTCTAGCTACAGCCTGGCTGCACGAGGAGGGCTCGAGGAACAGCCAGGACCTACGGAACGTCGAGCCCCTTGCGCACCCAAACTGTTCCTCATTTCAGCGTGTTGACTGTGGGGGCCCCTTTTCCTCCTCTGAGCTGCGACGACGGCGACGAGGCCAGCGACGACGGCGGCCGCGACCACGGCGGCCGCAGGCGGCCGGCGAGGGCCTAGGACGAGGCCAAGACAGGGACAAAATCGAGCAGGGAAGAATCGTGAATCCCTGTGATCCGGGGGCTCTTCAGCATGGGGGCCATGGGCCCTGCGGGAACGGGATCCTGGACCCTGGGGCGGCCCCCCAGGACGAGAGGATCTTCCTCCTTCCCGGAGCCCGTGGAGGGCCCCCGAGCGCCCGAACACGGCGACAAACCTTGGGCCCCGTTTCCTTCAGGACCCGCCTTCCCGGTGGCCAGGTTCTGGAGGATGTGTGCCGGGCGCCGCGGAATGCTCAGAGCGTTCCGGAGTGCTCTGCGCTCGTTGGAACGCTCTGGACGGATCATCTCTGCCCTAGCCGCCGGGCGCCGCGGAATGCTCAGAGCGGTCTGGAGTGCTCTGCGCTCGTTGGAACGCAATGGACGGATCGTCTCTGCCCTGGCCGCTGGCCCCGCGCGAGGAACGCCCCACCCGGGGCCTCCTCGCTGTGGACGGCCACCGCGGCGGCGGGCGGGACGTCGGCGTCCTTCGGCGCCGCCTCCAAGGGGAAGACCGAAGGGCGAGACGGGCCCAGACCCCCTCGACCTCCGAGCTCCGAGCTGCGAGCCTCGGGCAGCGAGGCTCCTCCTGTGCCTCCCGGGGGCTCGCCTTGAACTCTTCTGGCCAGGGCGCCGTCCTGGAGAGGCCCGAGGGCAGACTCCCTCGCGCCGACTCCGCCTTCGCCGCGAATTTGGCCCGTCCAACCTTGCCCTTCGCTTGGATGGTCAATCAGCTGATCGACCAATCTCCACCCCCCGGCTCCACCCCCCGGTCCCAGACCCACGCCCTCGCTTGAGCAGGGACCGACCGTCCCGGCATTCCTATAGTCATACCACGAAATGTTCTTAGAACCCCAAAATGTTCTAAGAACAAAAGCAATGCTCTTAGAGCATAAGCCCGATGTGATAAGACAAGACAGACTCCGCCAGAAATTGTCTAAGAACATTTCGTGGAAACCACAAAAGGTTATTAGAACATTGTTTGGTAGGACTATAGGCACGCAAGGACGTTTCGTCACTATTTGACTCGCGGTCGGCTGACGTCGCCGGACCGGCCAGTGGAAGGTGGGAGGGTGGGCAGCGGACACTATAGGGCGTGGGCTCTTGGAGGGCCGGCTCTCCCAGGGGCGGGGCTCGTCGTCCCGAGCCGCTCCTGGAGACGGCCCCGCCGACCAGCCACAACTGAAGAGGACCACGGACGCACCCACACACAAACAGACACAAATGCCAGGACTCTCCAGATTGTTCCCCTTGTCCTGGGTTATCGGCTTCCCCCCACGTCCCATATTTTCCCATAGTTTCCCAACTTCCCATGGGAATCGACGATTCTCTGTGTCGGTATTTCCTTTCCTCCTGAAGATGGCCCCGCCGACCAGTCACAACTGGGGGGGCTGGGTTCCTGACTCCCCCCTGGGGGGGGGAGGCCATCACGTCGACTCTCTCTCGAGAGCTTGGCTGCCCCGATGCGCAACAGGCAACCCGCAGCGTGCTGGTACGGACATCAACACACACACACACACACACACACACACACACAAAAAACAAAAACAAAAAAAAAAAAAAAAAAAAAAAAAAAAAGCGAACGCACACACGCACACACGAACGCACACACGCACACACGAACGCACACACACACACACACACACACACACACACACGCACACACACACACACACATACACACACACACATTGAACACGTACGTTTGGCGCGCTACGTTCGCCAAAACGTGAGCCTAGACGTTGGGCCCACACGCAACGTTCTAGCGGGGGTGCCGAAGCCGATGGGTCCCGCAGAGGGGGGAATCGACGACAGCTCCCCCAGTTGTGGCGGCTCTGCCCCAGGAGCGGGCCTACGGGGCCTCAGGAGGCCAACGGCGGGGGCAAGCGCGCAACCTGTCTCCTTCGGAACCCCGTCTTCTTCACGCCGATGTTCAACAGAGACCCGCTCACAGTCGGCCCCCAGAGTGCCCTCCCCCGGGGGGCCCATCATGGCCAACTCGTGCAGCTGCTTCGGGCCCTGCCGTGGCGACGGGAACCCTTCCGGAACCGCCCAGGAAGACTCCCAAAACGGCGACGTCACCAGCGTCGCCTCGTCGACGTCCCCTGACCCCCGAAGTCGTGATTTTCTCATGACGTAGACCCCCAGAATTCTAGGCTTGGTTTTTCGCCCTGAACCGTTTTTGGAAGGTCCTGGGCCCCAGCAAGGACCCCCAGAGGCAGAAAACGCCCACAAACCTCCCGTCGTGTCTTTTGTTCGACGTGGGGGGTCTAGATTGTCGTCGTCGTCGTCGTCGCCGTCGTCGCTGTCTGCACGGTGGAATTCTCATCGGGGATCTTCTGACCGGGTCAATCCAGACCCGGGTCAGTCAAGCCTTGCAGAATCCTGAAAGATCCTGCAACATCCTACACCCAAGCCCGGGCCAATGCGAAGGATCCTGCAAGATCCTGCAGGATGCTGCACCCAAACCCGGGTCAATGCGACCCTGGCCCTGCAGGATCCTGCAAGATTTGGCGCTCTGGCTGACCCCGGTTTGCATTGACCCCCGCCTCTTGAGCCTCGATCTCAACCTCCGCTGCGACCTCCGGGTCGTCGCCCACGGACTTCGAGCGCCGCATCGGGGCGCAACCGAGGAGCTGGTGGTCCGCGTCCTGCGAGGGTCTGGGGAGCGGGGAGAGAACCAAGCAGGCCGAGGGGGGAAACGTCGACCTGGAGTCGACGATGAATCGCCGATGAATCGGCGATAGGCCCCCGTGGTAGCGCATCCGCACGCTCCTGGACGAGGTGCGCTGTCGGGCCCCTTATCGGCGATTCGTGGGCGAGTTGGGAGTCGATGCGTCTCCCCCTGAGCCTATCCCACTGTAACGTTACCCCTGCGCCCAGGCCTCCGACGGAACCCACCAACCTTTGGAGGTACGCAAGTGGTTTGAGGAGTTGGTTATTTCAAGCTATGCTTTCCTTTCGAGGATGGGTGTACCTCTCCCCCTACCCCTTCCCCCTGGGTCTGAACGGGCCAGCTCGCAGGTCGTTCAAGTTGGTCCTAGGTGGCCCCTAGAGGGTCTCAGATAGCCAAGGAGGGGCTCCAGTATCGCACAAGATAGATTGCAGCATGCCTCCAAGAAGCGCCATGAACGTCCTACGGCGGCTTAGCCGTAGGACGGTCATGGCAGGGACTTCCAAAGACCCATGCCGAAGGGCCAGAATCCTTTTCCAAACCGAATTTGGGGATCCACGAGTTCAAGCCTTCCCGCCTTTTTGATTTCGCGCGGCCTTCCGAATCGTAAAGATGGATCCAAGGTGGCCAAAGAGAGCCCCAAGAGGGGCCCAAGAGGAGCAGACGGTCCCAAGAGCGCCGAAGAGCGGCCCAAGAGGGCACAAGAGGGCACAGAGAGCTTCAATGTCGGACTCCGGGGGCGGGGGGCGCAATTGGTGAAGCCACTTTCATGTCATTGCCATTCTGAGCCAGGATGACTGCGGAACGGAATCCAGCTCATGGTAAGCTCTGCACTCACGCATGTCATGCTACGCGCTTTGAGTTGCAACGTGACACGACCTAGGCTCTGAATGTTGGCATGCATCCACAGCTGGAGGACACACATACATAATAATGGTCCCAGGAAGCGTTTCGCCACCAAGCTGGCATCATCCGCCGAAGCTGTCGAGTCACGCTCCTTCGCGCTGCGTTCGCGCCTGCCCTGGAAATCTCGGGCACGCAATTCGCGCCGAAATGAAATACAATGAAAACGGGCAGTCTTGTTCGGCTTGAGCAATCTGGTTTCGTGCGTCACGCGATTACGCCAAAAGCATATGACATGTCGTGCCAAGCGGGCAAAACAAGACCTGGGCTGGCACATTTCCGTTGGTCTGACCTGGCACCGTCTGAACGCCCACAGAAATCGCCGCGAGCAAAGACGCGGCGCGGTCCGTCAGAACTGTCGTCGCAGGCTCTCCCCGACAACACGAATCACGAACATAAGCCGTCATCACACTAATTTATAGCAGCACCAGCAGATGCGAACTCTCCACTGGACTCAATCGTCGTAGTCTCCGTTGCAGTCGGACGAGCAGACAGTGAAAATAGAGCTACAATCAACGATATGCCAACCGGGCCCGCCACATCCACCCCGGCGCGCACCGCCGCCCCAGGGTCGATCAAAATGTCGATCGGGGGCGAGCCCAGCTCCTCGTTGAATTCCTTCAGCTCCGTCGAGCTGAAACTTTCGCAAGCGCGCCAGCTAGGCCCTGGCACTCCTCTCTGGGACCTTTTCGGGGATGGAATCGCCTCTCGCGCAATCCCCCTGCCGTGCGTCGCAGATCTAGATGTCTCACGCGGCCGCGCCCGCGTCAATGCATGAGTGCCTGATCCACCGATGCGTCAGCGATGCAATGCAAGCAAAGGCACTTTTTCCCAATCCAGCGAACTGCACCAAGTGCCGGGCGCCAGCGAATCCTTCACGATCTAGCTGCTGCTCGTGATACCCGACCCGCACGGTGAGAGCGCGCGCCAAATTCCACCTCGGCTGCGGCAGTGCGCCTGGCACCCATATATTACGATAGCTTCTCCCATCGCTCTCTTCCGGTCAAGCTCGTCTCCTCCCCAGTCGCAGCCCCAGTTGGCAGGCGTCGATGCTGCGCGACACCTCGTCTGCCCGGTAGAACGGCGCGTGGTTCCTGGTACCTTTCAGGCACCGCAGCAGCTTGATGAGCTGCCCCTTGGACTTGATGTCTGGATTACTCAACCGCTGGCGCGACCGTCGAACCATCGCCGGGAGACCCGAGCGCCTCTTCGCCACATGCAAACCTGCAAACCACCATCGCGCGCACCCTTTCGCTCGCCTCGCCCAGCCCCTGACCCTCGGCCCCCGCGGGCGCCTCGTCGAACGCTGGCGAGGTCGAGGTTGCGCCCCTCGATTCCCGCATTGGCCAAACTCGAGTCGACGCACTCAGTCTGGGCCTGAATGGCCAGACGCCCCCATCGCCCTGGCCCGCGCCGCGCCGAGGTGCTCCGTCTCGATGCCTGGCCGCAAGTCCTCTGCCCGCTCCAAATTGATCTTGCCGCCCATCTCAGGCATGAGCTTCGACGGGCCCTTGCTGGGGCCCGTCGCCGTGCCATCGCCCTCGCGCAGGTCGCTCGCAGCGCCCGGCATCTTGCTGAGCCAGACGCTTGGACACTTGCAATCCTGGGCGAAATCGAACTTTCAGCTCCTGGACTCGATCGCGCTAGACACATGGCCCTGCCTGTTGCAAGCCCCTTGACCGCGTGCCGTAGATGGCCCTCAGGCACCACGCCTCCTCTCCGCAATCCCCCCAGCACTCGGGCGGCTGCCAAACATGCGTGAGCTCCTCCCCCGCTGCCCGGGTGAACGCCGATATTGCGTCGAAGCTCATTTGAAGACATCTCTTCTCGACAATCCACGATTGAGACAGCGGCCCCCTCTCTCGCCGCGGCGAATCCTGCGTCGCGGCTAACCCCCCGGCACAGATACGCGATTTCTCATTGCTCGGGGGGGGCCCGCCCAAGTTTCAGAGAGCGTTTTCGCGTCGAGGGCGGGGGCGTCTTCGATCTTCGCGCCCTCGACGCAGCTGTCGCCGACGAACTTGCCGATCTCCGCGAGCCCCCAGGCATAGATGCCGGTCGCGGAGAGCCGCGAAATAGCATCTCCTCTACAAGCCCGCATTGGACCTCCTCGCAGTCAGCCTGAGTAGGCCGTCTGTGCACGCCGTAGTCGTCTCCTCGTGCCCTCGCTCTCCGCTGGCCATCGCAAGCCTTCGGTGCCCGTGGCCGCGGCATCTCTAAGTACATGCTGCATGTCCATCGCTGCAGCTGGGGCTGACGCCGCCGCGCTCGCCGTCGTCGCCCCTGGTCGAGTCTCCACCTCCATCGGCTGGTCGCCGGCCCCAGGCTGGTCGATCGCCTCGATCAGCTGGTCGCTGCGCCGCCTCTCGGTCGCGCGCCTGCCAGAATGGGATGCGAACGGAAAACCATGTGACTAAACGCCCCGCCGTCTTGCCCGTCGCGATACCGCACAGCGCGAGCAAGACGCGCGCGTCGCTCCTCCCGCGCGCCCAACCCGATCATCGCCAGCTCCTCGAAAGGCACGATCATGGATGCGCGCGGCAGTCCTCTCAAGATCTGGCAAGCCGCCGCCTCGGCCCCTTCGCGCACCTGGCCCCGATATACGATCCAGACCGCGCGACCGGCCACTGACCGCCCGTGGAAACAACGCATATCCCGGCACCATGTCGCTAGAAAAGCCAGCTCGGACGTCTGCTCTCGGCGCGCGAAGCCGACTCTGACGATCGTTGGAACACGCATCGCCGCAGCCCGAAATACGCAGCCCACCACGTCGATCAGACCCGTCTCGTTTTCACCTCCAAGGACCGCGCCCGACGCATTGAAGCCTTCAAAGAATGCGAGGCTGGATCGCCACGCGGTCGCCCCCAGCCCCTTCTCGAGCACTGCCGCTGGCCCGCCCGCTGCCCCGCTGCCAGCGCCCCGCGATCGGCGCGGCCCTCTGCCGAGGCCCCTCGGGGGGGGGGAAAAAAAAAAACGCCCCCCCCCCCCCCCCCCGACCAACAAAAACACGCAGCTGCCGCGCGCGCGAAGCCCACCTGATTCACTTGACCGAGCTCCTCGGAGTCTTATCGAACCGCAAATGCCCGTGAGCCGCATCACCCCTTGGATCCAGCGCATATCTCAAACCGCGCAGCTGCCGGGCAATGCGTAAAGTCGTGGCCGGCGATGACATGCTGAGCTGGACACCCCCAGGTCAACAGTCGCGCTTGCTGCTGCCGCCTGGCCGAGGCCCATGCCCGCTCCAAGCCGCGCGCCCTCCAAATGCCAACGCACGCGTGGAACGCATTCAGGCCGCATGATCAGCGTCACATCGGGGCGCCGCTGACAAATCGCCCGCCATCTTCCTCTTGTCTTATCGCATTTGACCAACGCCGCCCTGCTGCCATCGAGCCGGCCGCGGTTGCCAAGGCTCTCGGTGGTCACCTCGCCTCCAGCGCGGCGCGCCGCTCCGACTATGAGAGGCTGATGTTCTGCCAGCTGCCTCGAACTGGTGTCTACCTTGGAAGAAATAAGGCGGTGCGTTCGCGTTCCGGCCGTCCTCGGCGAGCTCCTGGCGCTCGCCGTTCCTCTCCGCCGCGCGCCTGCGACCGTCCTCCGCGAAACGAGTGTCAAGCCACTCCGCAACAACCTGCCCATCGACGACACATTCGCATCCGCGTCTGAGACGCCCACCGTGGTCCCACATGAAATCTGTTCGCGGTTGCCGACCAGGCTGAGATCCACGATCTGCTCGCCATAGATATTGGTCGCTCTGCCTCGATTGTCTCCGAACCCCGTCCCCTCCGAGTCGTCGACTCCGTAGTATGGAATGCGTGTCTTGGTGCAGGCATGTCTCTGGCTGCCCGAGTCGAGCTCGACGTTCCCCTGCTCGAACCAGCGGCGCCAGGACCGCTGCCGCCAAGCCCGCGCACCCACGGCCCCTCCGCATCGCCGCTGTCCGCAAGGATCGATGAGGAAACCTGCTGCCACCAGGTGTCGCCCGCCCCCCAGGGCTCGCAGCTCCTCTCGTCGTCGCAGGGCCCCCATGGGCGCGACCAGTCCTCCTCACCGGCGGATGCGCACTCGTCGTAATTCAGCTCCTTCTCCGCCGCGAGCCCTGAAATCGCGCTCGCTGCTGTAGCCGATGATGATGGCGCTGATGATGTCGCTAACGATTTCGGCGTCGCCGTCGATGTCCCGCCCCGATGTCGAGACTGCCTGATCACCATCAGCAGCGACGCTTGAGATAGCTGAGACCCGGAAAGGGCTCCGACATCCAGCCGATTTGGACATTGGATTTGCTGTGGCCCCGCTGCCAGCATCCACGACGGTAGCCCGCAAAGGCGCCTGTAAGATCAAGGATCCGGCCGCCCATGGTGCTCTTCTCGCCTCCGCTGGTCCTTGCCACACCACTCTTGCTGCCTGAACCCTTGCCGCCGCCGTTCTTGCTGCTCTGGTCATCCTGGTAGCCCTTGCCGTTGTAGCCCTTGTTTTCTGGCCGTGATATTTCTTGCCGCTGTAGCACTGGTGGGTCTTGCCACTGTAGCTATGATAGTCCGTGCCTCTGCTCTTGTCGCCCTTTTTGCTCCGCCTCATGTGTTGGTGTTCTCCATCTGCATCACTGTACCCTCCTGCTGCGTCGAGCCACGTGCGTTCCAACATGTGTAAAACTAGGCCCTGGTCACCACTATGCTGTGAAACACGCTGACGCGATCGCCGATACGAACAACCGCTAGCAACATGTGTTAGTTGAGTCGAGGTCCGTGGGTACGCCTCTCTTCACAACTGCTACCTTCATGTCATCATCCATGGGCGAACTCGAGAATCGTCGGTTTATTGCACCGACTCCAATCATCTAGCGCACCATACTCCGAATGCTTCAATGTTTGCTGGCCTGCTGTCCACTGCTGCCCCCCAAGAACCCCAAGAATGGTTTTGACCGTCCGCCCATTTTGGGTCTGCACACCCTGAACAGCAATCTCCATGAATTGAATCCGTCATCTGCTTCTGGGGGCGCCTTGATGATGTCAACAGCGCGTCCGTTACACATTGCCGTCAGTCATCGGTCGATACCTTGACACATGACTTCCTTGCGGAATTAGCGCATCCATCGAGCATGTGTCTGTCTGGAGCGCTTGCTGCTGACATCAGTCATGATCGAGCGTTTCCTGGGAGACTGGAAACGTAGTTCGTGAACTTTACACTGGAACCCCTCGAGGTGTTCCTCTTGGCCATCGAAGTCCCGAAAATTGCCGAGTCTCTTCTCCGTCATGAGTCCGGTCATCTGTAGATTGACGGAATCCGCGTCTGAAGTTTCCAACGCCACAGCAATCCTCGTCTAAGAAAGATCTGGTACGAGGGTCGGCAACTTGGACGCACAACCCTACTAGTCTGAGACTGTCAAACCCATCACCTTTTTGAGCCAGGACGACTGCGGACAAAATCGAACTCATAATGTCTCTGAAACAACTCCTCTCGATAAGGCCTACACTCAAACATGTCATGCTATGCGCTCTGAGCTGCAACGCAACACTGCAAATGCTCTACATCTCCACAAAGTATGGCCTCCAGGATTGCCACAACAGGCCCCCAAAGACTTCAAGGTGGAGGACGAACGGACGGACGGAGGTGTCCAGGATGCGATAAAAGAAAATGAACAACAGATATACCAAAAACAAGAACAACCAAAATCAACAACTGCAGCGGGGGTAGAGGAAAAAGCGTCGGGGATGGTGGGGTTGGAGGAGAGTGGAGGAGTTGGAGGAGCGGGAATGGGAGGAGACGGAGTGGACAGAGGAGGAGGAGGAGGAGGAGGAGGAAGAAGAGAAAGAGGAAGGAGAGGATGAGATGGAGGAGAAGATTGAGGAGTAGATGGAGGTGGCGGAGGTGGAGGTGGAGGAGGGATGCGAGAGGAGCAAGGAATGGAGGGGCGGAGGGAATGGAGCAGCGGGTGAAAGAGGAAAAGAAGGTGTGCGAAAAGGGGCTCGCGGAAGAGAGGGCAAAGCGGGTGCTTTTGTTGATCCCCCCCCGTCCTCCTCGACATTCAGGAACGTGTTCCTCACCACCACGGTCCGGATCATCGGTGCGGCCATGGCAAGAGACCGAGGGCACGAGCGGATGAAGGCACTGCCTCGCACGCAGGAGCCGGGCCCTCGTGTCTTGAGCCGAGGCCGGAGCAGGAGCAGGCAGAAACGGAGGGAAAGGAGGAGGATGAGAAAAAGGAGGAGAAGGGGCAGGCTGTACAGGCCTTCGTGTCGATAAACGCCAGAAGGCCCCCCCAGACTCTCCTCATAGCACGATCCCGAAAACAAAGGACAGTCCTACGGGAGGTTCCTGGCTTGGTAACGTGAGCCCTGGTCTCTGACGCCGCGCGAACTGCTCAATGGTGAACGATCTCCGTTCTCCGAGGCCCATGGAGACTGCAGGCCCCTAGGATTCCACGCCCTGGGATGTTGGATGCGGGGGTCCCGGGGCCCGAGACGGGCCCCGGGAGGGCGTCGGCTACACACAGGAGTGACACCCGGGAGGGCTGGTCTCTGGTGTGCGGCTTTGGGGGGGCCGCGGGGCAGCCACCTCCAAGCGCGCCATCCGCTGCTGGGGGGGGCCCCAGGTGGGCCCGCACCCGAGGTCACTCCAGCGAGGTGT
>CAUYUJ010006302.1:337833-350333 GCA_963575745.1 Prorocentrum cordatum | reverse complement strand
GAACTTGCCAGTGGACGTGCCAAGGGACGCGCTGCGCGATGTGCCAGGGAGAAGCGCCACGGGACGCGCCACGGAACGTGCCAGGAGACGCGCCGCGCGACGTGCCCTGGAGAGGCGCCACGGGAAGTACCAGGGAACGTGGCCGAAGGTCACGATTCCTTGTAAATTACACTGGGCGATGGGTGATGGACAGTGGCAATGCGGACGATATGTATAGTGATGCTACTGTGTCTTGGAGCTGTGTTGTGCTTCTCTGCGCTGTGTCGCGCCGCACAATGATATGCCAGGGGACGCGCCACAGAACGTGCCAATGGACGTGCCCAAGGACGCGCCGCACGATGCGTGCGGCAATGCTGAAAAAATGAACAGTGGTGTACCATGCCAGGGGTTCTGCTGTGTTGCGCCGTCCTGACATAAGATGCGTCATGCCGCGATGAACTGCGTTGTGCTCTGTAGTGTTGTGGACCAAGTCGCGCTTGGAATCCGAATCCTGACCAGACTGATCTGGATCTTTGAGCTTGAGCGGCTTGAGCGAATCGCTGACCCAAGGCTTGTTGCAATCGAAACGTGATGGCGCTCAATCAGCTCGAGCTCAAGATCCGATTCAGTTCCGAAGCGGGGCGAGACGGCACGGGGCGCAGGGCGCATGGACCCGCCACGGGAGGTGCCAGGGGCGCACTAGGGGATGCGCCAGGGGACGTGCCAAAAGACGTGGCAACAAACGCGCCACGGAGCGGACAAGGAACGCGCCAAGACCCTTTTCACGCTTGTCCCGCTCGAAAGGCGTTGTGAAACCATGTGTTGTCACGCTTGTCACACTCTGGGGCGTCAAGAATCCATACCCACGTGTGTTCACGCTTATTCCGCTCTGGTGTAGAACACAAGCGATTTCAAGCTTGCTCCGCTGAGGGGCGTGAAGAACCCACGTGTTGTCACGCTTGCCCCGCTCTGAGGCATTAGGACCCAACGTTGTTTCACTCTTATCCCGCCTTGTGGCGTTAGGAGCCCACGGTGTTTCACGCTTCTCCCGCTCTGAGGATTTAGGAAACATGTGTTTTCACACGTGTCCGGTTCAGGGGCGTTATGAATCCATGTGCTTTCACGCTTGTCCCGCTCCGGGGCGTTAGGAACCCATATAAGTTCACGCTCGTCCCGCTCTGGGGCATGAGAAACCCATGTGTTTTCACGCGTGTCCCGCTCTGGCGCGTTAGGAGCCCATCTGTTTTCACGCTTATCCCGCTCTGGGGCTTGAAGAACACAAGCGATTTCAAGCTTGTCCCGTTCGGGGGCGCTAGGAACCCACGTGTCGTCACGCTTGCCCCGCTCTGAGGCGTTAGGAACCATGTGCTTTCACGCGTCCCGCTCTGGGGCGTTAGGAACCCACGTTGTTTCACGCTTGACCCGCCTTGAGGCGTTAGGAACCCACGTGGTTTCACGCTTGTCCCGCTCTGGCGCGTTAAGAACCGATATGTGTTGTCCCGCTCTGGGGCGCTAGGAACCCACATGTTGTCACGCTTGCCCCGCTCTGGGGCGTTTAAAACCCATGTGTTTTCACGCGTCCCGCTCTGGGGCGTTAGGAACCCACGTTGTTTCACGCTTGTCCCGCCTTGAGGCGTTAGGAACCCACGTGGTTTCACGCTTGTCCCGCTGTGAGGATTTAAGAACCCATGTGTTGTCGCGCGTGTCCCGTTCGGGAGCGTTCGGACTCTATGTGCTTTCGAGCTTGTCCCGCTCTGAGGCATTAGGAACCCATATGTGTTCACGCTTGTCCCGCTGTGAGGATTTAAGAACCCATGTGTTGTCGCGCGTGTCCCGTTCGGGAGCGTTCGGACTCTATGTGCTTTCGAGCTTGTCCCGCTCTGAGGCATTAGGAACCCATATGTGTTCACGCTTGTCCCGCTGTGGGATTTAAGAACCCATGTGTTGTCGCGCGTGTCCCGTTCGGGAGCGTTCGGAGTGCTTTCGAGCCCATCTGTTTTCACGCTTGCCCAAGTCTGGGGACTTGGGAATTCCACTCTATTTTCACGCTTGTCCCGCTCTGGGGCGTTAGGAACTCACGTGCGTTCACGCTTGCCCCGTTCGGGGGCGTTAGGAACCAACATGTTTTCACGCTTGCCCCGCTCTGGGGCGTTAGAAACCCATGTGTTCTTATGCGTGTCCCGCTCTGACGCATTCGCGACGGCAATCTATCGGACCACGCGCAGAACGCACAAGGGAGTGGAGCCCCAGGAGAGGAACAACATGTAAGAAAAACAAGCGTTTCGCTCGAGATATCCTCAACAACTTCTACAAAACAAGCGTTTCGCTTGAGAAACCTTCAACAAACGAACATCTTAAGTTTGACATGCATTCGAATGATCGGAATTACAAAAGCCAACGTCCCGCTTGGAACATCTTCAAATTTAATCAGCCGGTCCTCTTCGACCTCGCGATTCATCGAGCGGAATTCCGCAGGCCCTCTTCGAACTTGGCACTGGAGATGAATCACCAAACGATAAGAGAACCCTGGGCCTAAGCCCTTCCCGGGAACTGCCAGGGAAGAGTCGCGAGCTTTGGCGGGCAACAGCTCGAAGAATCAATGTCGGAGCAAGTCTGGGTATATCAGCCTGGACAAGTCGCTTGCTCATGCTTATGTACGCGGACGGAAATGAAAGCGGCACGGGTATCACAAACTGTGCCTCGGCACGAGACACATCTTGGTTACTCACAGACACGCACTACGAGCTCACCAAACACATGGAAAATAAGGCACCGAGGGCTTGACCGAGAATGGGCAATTTGCGCAAATTCGGAATCACACACATTACACACATAAGATTGGACTGAATGGCAGACTCTTGTTCTGTGAAGAACTGCCGGTGGCGGTCGGTGCATCACCCCCCGCATGGTAGTGGAAATCGAACCGAACTTCACAACAAGACCTTACCGCGGTGAGGAGAAGCACAAGCAAGCGAGCTCCCAACTCCCGACCTTCACAGGCACAAGTTGCGAAATCAAAGCCTTGCAAAATCTGTTCTGCTTTAGCCAAAACAGGCCAGACAACACAGCTGCCGTGAGCATGACGATGGTCTCTTGCAAACTCGTCGAGAAGAGGACGAGCTCAGCCGCGCAAGCAGAATCCTGACAGAGGGTTGTCTCTCCTATTGGGAAATACAGTGCGCATGCGCCCCCTCAGCGACTGGGGGCACAGGTCTCCTACGACACACTGGCTCGCGCGCTCAACCTCAGACGACGAACGCTCTCGTGTGGCAGTCTTGGCTGGCCTGGTGCTCCACCTGCGTCGTTGACGCGGCACCTGTTATGAGCGAAGGAGGCAGTGGGCCTCAGGTGAGGAACCGAAGTTGTCAGCACACGTCGCACGTCAGCCCCGCAGAAGCGCACGGTCATGGGGCCTACCACCCAGCGGCCTGGGAAAGTCGCACCCGCGGGCTCAGCACAGGAACAAAATCGCCACGCGCCTCGGCCGCCAAGAGGGCCACCTCTCCCCATTCTCGAACTTGGATCCAGTGCCCGCGTTCCGTTCTTCAGCGTCGCCTCCGCACAGGGTGCACCAAGCAAAGGTAAAGCCGACCCCGCGCGATGTCGTCGTCGTGAACGGTCGTGCCCAGCGCGCCTATCGACACCAGGCCAACCTTGCCACGGGCAGCACCAATGGGAAAACCAAATGATGTAGCGATGCCGCTACGCCACAGACCTCTCTTGGGGTATGTTCTGACCAGGAACTTCACGGCGAATGACACCGGACGACGAAGGCATCCGAGCAGGCCCAAAAAAGAGAAAATGCTGCACGGGTAGCGGTATCGGCACCCTCCTCTGAACCAAGACGGGCGCGCGGCGGGCCAGCGCATCGTACCCAACAGCCACGACACTCACCATATGTCAGTGAGCACGCGACGCCCGGGCGCTTCTCGCGCTGCTCCTCGCCTCGGCGAGGGCCGGGCGGGCGGCGGCGGGCTGACCGGCCAGGCTGCGCGACGTTAGCCGGGCCGCGGCAGGAGGAGGAGAATGAGGAAGGGGAGGAGGAGGAGGAGGAGAAGGAGGAGGAGGAGGAGGAGGAGGAGGAGGAGGAGGAGGAGGAGGAGGAGGAGGAGGAGAGGAGGAGGAGGAGGAGGAGGAGGAGGAGGAGGAGGAGGAGGAGGAGGAAGAGGAGGAGGAGGAGGGGGAGGAGGAGGAGAGGAGGAGGAGGAGGAGGAGAGGAGGAGGAACAGGAGGAGGAAGAGGAGGAGGGGGAGGGGAAGGAGGAGGAAGAGGAGGAGGAGGAGGAGGAGAAGGAGGAGGAGGGGGAGGAGGAGGAGGAGGAGGAGGAGGAGGAGGAGAAAGAGGAGGAGGAGCAGGAGGAGGAGGAGGAGAGGGAGAAGAGGGAGAAGGAGGAGGAGGAAAAAGAGAAGGCGGAGCAACAAGGATGCAGAGGAGAAGGAGGAGGAGGAGGAGGAGGAGGAGGAGGAGGAGGAGGATGGGGGAGGGGGAGGGGGACAAGTTAGGTGCGCCCGCGTCAACATCTGACATCCTATCCCTCCCTCCCATCCCTTACCATGGCGCTGATTTTCTCTATCCGCGAAGGAGGATGAGGAAAAAGAGGAGGCGGAGCAACAGGGATGCAGAAGAGGAGGAGGAGTTTTTTTTTTCCCGCGCATATATATATATATATATATATATATATTCCATCCCAGGTCCGTAATCCGCGTTCTGCGGCAGCAGCGCAGCAGCAGGCCATGCCTGCCAACGTCGAAATCCGTGCAGGAGGGGGGAGCAGCGGCAGCAGAGGAGCAGCGAAGGAGGAGAGAAAGGACAGGGTACTTGACGCCCGTGCACAACGGGCGGCCGATCTTCGCCCACCCGCGGGAGGTACCGAGGTACCTCGCGCGCGGGGCGGGGCGGGGCAGCACCGCCCGCTACCGATCCTCCCGAACGCGAGTCCTCGGCAGCGGGGGGGCGCACTCGGTGACGGGGGAGGACAGAGTCCATGCCCCGCAAGCCTCGGGCGCTTGCAACCCAGGCCACCGTCACTACGACCCACAACCCAGGCACGAAAAACGCCTAGACAAAATGGAGAGGCAGGCACCCTACCTCCCAGAGAGGCGCAACGGGCACAGTTGAACAGGTCGTCGACGGGGCGGGCGGCGGGGGCGGCAGGGAGCGGCGGGGCGGGTGCACGCGCGCCCCCGCACGCGCCCCCCCAGCCAGGCGGGGGCCCAACCCCAGCAGCAACAGCGCACGCACGGCGGAGCCAGCAGCTGGAGGACCGAGGGGGCGGGCCGGAAGAAAGGCAGGGGAAAGAGGGGAAGGCAGGGGCGGGAAAAACCGAGGACCCAACAACGCCCACCCCGCAGGGAAGGGGCAGCGGCAGCGGCAGGGGAGACGGAAGACAGCAAGCGACAGGAGAGGCAAGGGAACACAGAGAGGAGCACTAGAGCACACGCGCGAGGGATGAATGGGAGCGGTCACACTCAGACGACATCACTTCACGTGGCAGCAGGTCCAATACGCCGTGCCCTGAACTGTCGTGCAACACCAGTACACCGACGAGCCAGAAGACGCAATCGGGCAACGAAGACCTGGGACGAGGGGACCTGAGTCAGGCGCCGATGATGGCGTGCGTCTTCAGAAATGCATCCATGAAGGCAGCGCAGGCAACGTCACGGTCGAGTCCCCAGGAAGGTCCCATCAGACAAAGACAGGTAAGCCAGGTCTCTCGGTGCTGCCACATCTCCCTCCACGGCGTGGGTAATGCTTCCAACCCAGGGAGACGGTGCAGTGCCAGGACACGGAATCGATCACAGATTTTGTAGTGGTGAAGGTCATCAGGGGCCACACACCCAAAGCAGCACCCACGGTCATTCGCATGGAAACGTGCCGAAGTACAAACGCCCCTGGACAGAACACGGAGAACGTTGGTAGCAAGATGTGTGCACGTGGCACGCTCCACAGCGCGCAATCTAGTCCGGAGACGGAACATATCCTCGAGTGATGCTGCAACTAACCACCTCGATACCCGTACACCCAGACACAATAATGGAGTGGCAGTCATACGAACCGACCGTAAGTGCCGATGGACATAGGCCTGGATAAGACGGGCAGTTCGATCAATGGGAGAGTTCACGAGGTCCGCCGCGTCCTCAGTCGTCGTGCGTATCATCGAATGGCACCACCATCCAGAAAACATACGGGCAGGCATAAATTCATCATCAGTCACGCCACTAGCTAAGCCATCTAACTCATATAGCGCATCATCTAATGCCTTGCACCGCATCACCACCCGAAATGTCGTAGCTTTATCATACAGTCCCAGGTCCACGAATTCAAGTGAGATCCCCAGGTCACGTACCTGGGTGAGCATAGTGTAGTTCAATGCATGCCGAGGCCCCGCTGTAAGTATCTGCAAGGCTTCCCTATACTGACGCCGAACCCCTGGGGTGACCCTCACCAGCTGAATCCGATACTTCAAGACGGAGAGGCAATTAGAGTGGAACAAGCGGGTGGTGGTCGCCAAGCCCAGCGAGAGAGAGCGAAGAAGACGAACTCGCTGCCAGAACATATTCATCGTTTCCACCCAGGCCACCTCATGGGCCGATGGGCCCACCCAGAATCCGAGGTACAAAACTCTGGCGGCGAAACGGGCTGAGGCGAAACGGCTGCCTTTCCGAGTCACGTGGGCAGCGAGGGCATCTCCATTCAGCGCCCCGCAGATCAAGACGCAGCATTTCCCCACATTCAACGAGAGACCAATCGCGGAAGAGAGCAAGTCGAGAAGCAGCAAGGTGGGCATGAGATCGATGAGAATGTCACGCGACCCGAAGCAGCAGCCATCAGCGCACGCCAATTGGACACCTACGCGTTCGACACGGCGGGCACGGATCCAGCGCAGTACGGGGTCCAGAGCCAAAGCAAAAAGGGCCATTGACGCAGGATCCCCCTGCCGCACACCTCGTTCCACGGGGAAAACCGTTTCGGCAGCGCCCTAAAAGCAGACCAGGGCCGCATTGTTGGCGCACTGGGCTTTGAGAAGAAGAAGAAGAAGAAGAAGAAGAAGAAGAAGAAGAAGAAGAAGAAGAAGAAGAAGAAGAAGAAGAAGAAGAGAGAGAGAGAGAGAGAGAGAGAGAGAGAGAGAGAGAGAGAGAGAGAGAGAGAGAGAGAGAGAGAGAGAGAGAGAGAGAGAGAGAGAGAGCGAGAGAGAGAGAGAGAGAGAGAGAGAGAGAGAGAGAGAGAGAGAGGAGAGAGAGAGAGAGAGAGAGAGAGAGAGAGAGAGAGAGAGAGAGAGAGAGAGAGAGAGAGAGAGAGAGAGAGAGAGAGAGAGAGAGAGAGAAGAGAGAGAGAGAGAGAGAGAGAGAGAGAGGAGAGAGAGAGAGAGAGAGAGAGAGAGAGAGAGAGAGAGAGAGAGAGAGAGAGAGAGAGAGAGAGAGAGAGAGAGAGAGAGAGAGAGAGAGAGAGAGGGAGATGAGAGAGAGAGAGAGAGAGAGAGAGAGAGAGAGAGAGAGAGAGAGAGAGAGAGAGAGAGAGAGAGAGAGAGAGAGAGAGAGAGAGAGAGAGAGAGAGAGAGAGAGAAGAGAGAGAGAGAGAGAAGAAGAAAAAAAAAAAAAAAAAAAAAAAAAAAAAAAAAAAAAAAAAAAAAAAAAAAAAAAAAAAAAAAAAAAAAAAAAAAAAAAAAAAACGCTGGAAACCCCATGGCCACCAAAACGGCAAAAATCCACTCGGCCAGGATCGAAGGGAACGCCGCCTTGAAATCGGCGAACAAGACCCCCGCTTTATCCCTCCCACACATGTGTTGGATAAGGCCCCATTTTTCAACTTCAACGACATTGTCTAAACTGTCGCGCCCTCGAACCCCACCACGCTGGGAGACATCCACAGTCTCAGGAGCGACGTCAGTGAGCCCCAGACAGAAGGCATCGGAGAGCATCTTCGCATCCGCATTCGCGAGGGAGAGCGGGCGGGTGGAGGCAGGTGCCCGAGAGACAAAGTCGCTGCGATCACGGGGGCCGCTGCCCTTCGGGAGGAACACCATACGACTAACCCGACATTCAGGGGGGGGAGCACCTCCTGCACTGTTGAAAACCTCCTCGTAAACCTCGAACAAAGCATCGGTCGCCTCAGGGGCCTTCCAGCATCCATGCGGGACCCCATCAGGGCCAGGAGCAGAATGAAATTTATGGCCGACACGGCCCCGAAAATCACCCGCGTCAAGTTTCCACCGTGGGGCAGGAGTACAGCCGCCAATAGTCTGAACGTGGGTCAGCATTTCTTCCCAATGAGTCGGGTCGTAATCCGCCTGGGCATAGACCTTACTCCACTGGGCTACCAGTGCCGCAGAAGCGGCTTCTGGGGGGGGCACACGGCATCCCGCTCTCGTCCAATACGCCTAGCAGTCCAGCCCTCATCCCCATGAGGTCCCACCCACGCCTGAGAGCCACCAGCCTCCGTCTCTTCCTGGCCCTGACCTCCTCCACCTGGTTGCTATGATCCAACTCCTCCAACTCCGCATCAAACCAACGCCCCTTCAATGTTAGTACCAAACTGTGGAGGCCATCAGGATCAGCGCACACACCGCCGTCGACGTCGAAGAAAGGCAGGAGAGAAGCGTAGCAGCGAATGGCACGAAGACAGAGATACCACTGCCGACCCCTCCATCCACGGTATGCCATGAACGCAAAGTGGAGCCGTTCCGCATCGTTGCCCGCTGGTCGACACGTAAGGGCCTTCTTAAATTCCACAGCAGCCGTGCCAAAAAAAACCTCTCGCGGGTGTCTGCGCAGGGTCCGATGGGAGCGTCAGCTCCCGTAGCTGTTCGGAAACCATTCTGTGGTAGTCGGCATGCTGGCTGATCCATTTCGGAACCGAGAAACGACCCTTCGGGGTCGGGAGGGAAACAGTGGCAGCGACGGGAATGTGATCGGAGGAGGCCCCTGAATGCATGAGGGCGCCGACAGCGTTGGCAACAACGGTCATCTCATTGAGAATACCTGCAGGTAGGGTCGTGTAAATCCGATCTAATCTGGCCAGCCCCCTCATTTCCCGGTTAAATATCCCTTCGGGTCGGGTCTGGTTGGTATAATTCACACCAGTGGCTACAATGTTCCTGAAAGGCATCACATTGCAAACGGTCCCCAGGCCCAATCTCCCCTGAGACAAGAGACCTACCATCCTCCATCGTACAGAAGTTCCAGCCTCCCAGAATGATAACCATGGTATGCGCTGCCGCAGGAAGGGCGGCATTGATGAGGCGTAAATACCGATGATAGATACGAACGTCATCGCACGTGTTAGGCACATGTACACTAACCACTACCAAGTCGCCTCGAGGTCCCCGACCATGGACGAGTAACACCCGCCCAGGAACGACCGTAATCGGAGCGATCGGGTCGAAGCAGTCACAGAGTTCCGAAGACAGAAAGCTCCCCAAAAAATGCCCAGTCCGCATTTCGTCCCGAAGGATAACCAAGTCTGCTTCAGATCCGTGCGTCCCCTTGTAAACACATGACCTGATACTGTGAGAGCAGATGCTTAGCCCGAAGGAAGCGCGAACGTGACCGAGATGAACGAGACGAAACAGAGGCGAAGAGCGCGCGCGTGTTCCAACTGCAGAGAGACAGAGGACGGGCAGGGCGGTAGACACCACCAGCTTCCCCAGCAGGCGGCGAAAAGGATAAAGCACTGTCACTTGCGCGGTGTGCATCAAACTGGGCGGAGAGGGCGGACGAGCACTCAGTAGCAGAACCCACTGGACTTCTCCCCGCCGCCCCCTCACCTGCCGAACCGTTCCGATACTCACCGAAAGGGGCGGATCTCTGCGAACCTGGCGTGCAGACACTGTGCATGCTGCTGCCCCCCCACTTCCGCCAACCCCTCGATCTCGACGCCACGCTGCACGGTGCCCGCGGTGGGGCCATCATCAACGATGGAAATCTTAACCACTTGCACAGGGACTCCGTTGTCCTTCATCACATACACCGCACCTCCTAGTCCCGTCGACCCCACTTTGTCCGCCCCGAAGATTCTGGAGACATGTTGTCGCATATTCCCGAGATAGTAGAACAGCTTCCTGGAAGGGGGGGGAGATCACGTCGGACCCGTAGCTGTAAGTCGGGACCGCCCTCAGGGTTCGGGAAGGGGAACGCGCCCACGGACGGTGCCATTCCATGGAACGTGGAGGCCTCTAGGTTGGAATCAAAGTCCAGGAACACCTTCTTACTGCAATCGCAGGCCTTGACCTGGATCGAACCCTGAGTCGAAGACGGAGCACAGCGGGCGAGGATACTCTGGACAGCTTCACGGAGCGTTTTCTCCATCAGCGGCCGTGGAAATCCAAGAACCACAAGACGCGAGGGGTTACCCACTAGCCCAGAGTCGACCTTCCGACGGACTTGCCTTTCTTCTTCCCCACGAGGTGTCGGGGCCCCTAGCTCGACGACTTTCTGAAGGTCCTGGATCTCGTCACGCATCGTCTGGATCATTCCTTTGAGCTCATCACGGATGGCGGATTCTGCGGTCTCACGGTCCTGAATGCACTGAAGGAGAGCCTGTTCGTGGATCGCACGCATCTGCTCGAAATTGGCTGCCGTCTGTTTTGCCAGTTCTGTGTGCACCTGCTGTAATGTATGGAAGTTCTTCTCAACGGCGATCATCTGACCCTGGATTCCCGAAATCTGTTGGTTTATCTCCTGCACGCCGAGATTCAACTGACTGGACAGGCTGGCGACCGACGACGACAGAGGAGCAATCATATCACGCATGGCTGCGAGGATCTTCTCTGCGTCCCTCATGCCCTCCATGGACGTACCTCCAGGCGCCGCCGGGGGGGTACTCATCCCTCCAGGGGAGGCGGGAGGAGTGGATGTGAGCGATGCTGGCCAGGACTCGCTGACCTCGGACGGCATAGCGATGGGAGGGGAGGAGGGCGCGGCCGCGGCGGGCCGAGGGAGAGCGGCCCCGCGGGGCCAGGGGAGCGCGTCCGCTCCCGGCCTCGGTGCCTGGCCACCAGGCGCCTCGAGAGAGGTTGGAAGTTAAGGAGCAGGCCCCATTGAGCCAAAATGGCTACGGAATGCAGAAGAGGAGGAGGAGGAGAAGGAGGAGGAGGAGAAAAAGGAGGGGGAGGGGGAGGGGGACAAGTTAGGTGCGCTCGCGTCAACATCTGACATCCTACCCCTCCCTCCCATCCCTTACCATGGCGCTGAATTTCTCTATACGCGGACGCGTGTCGATAGCGGACCTGGGATCCGCAAGAGGACGGTGTGGGCGGTGGTGACGCGTGCGCGCGTTGAGTGTGTGGCGTGGTGGTGGTGGTGGTGGTGGTGGTGGTGGTGGTTGTGTGTGTGCGTGTGTGCGCGTGTGCTGTGGTGTGACGTGGTGTGGCGTCTTGGTGGTTTGGTGGTGGGCCAGGTGCGTGCGTGCGTGATAGCGGTGATGGTGGTGGCGGTGGTGGTGGTGTGTGTGTGTGTGCGTGCGTGCGTGCGTGCGTGCGTGCGTGCGTGCGTGCGTGCGTGCGTGCGTGTGTGGTGACGTTGCGTGTGTGTCTGTGTGTGCGCGCGTTTTTTTTTTTTTTTTTTAGTGCGATGTGCGTGTGACGCGGTGTAGCGTGGTGGTGGATGGGGGGGTATGCGGTGGTGGTGGCGGTGCGCGGTGGAGTGGTGGTTGCGCTGTGAGTCGCGCCGGCGTGCGTTGGTGGGTGAAGTGGCGGGCGGGCGCGCGCGCGGCGGTGGCGGGGCGTGGTGCGGGCAGCGGCGGTGGCGCGGCGGATGGGCGCGCTGGGAAAAGAGGCCAGCGCTGGGGCGAGAACGCCATCCGGAACGACGGAGGCAAAAACACCGATCGAAATGAGGCCAGCGCTGCAGCGGGAGCACGATTCGGAACGAGCGGGGCCCGAAAATGAGGCCGGCGCCTCAGCGAGAGCAGCATTTTGACAAAAAATGCAGGCGAAAACCCAACTCCCGGGAATCCTGTGTGTAAGAAAGTAGGACGCGGGGGGGGGGTCGGCTACTTTCAGGCCGCCATCAGGGGAAGAGGGAGAGTAGCACTCATATGGATTAATTGTGGAGGAGGAGGAGGAGGAGGAGGAGGAGGGGGAGGAGGACGATTTTGATTGGATTTTGCTTGCCGTTCAACTGTACCATGATCACGAGAGCACAGCCGTCGATAATGAAGCCACCCCTATTCCAGGCTTTCCCTGGGCGAGAGGGCCCCGCAACACTTCGCAGCTGAAAAATCAACCACTGCGATTCTGGCGCCGAGCACTGGCCACGCTTCAGCACGGCGTGGGCGCTCCGCGCTCACCCGCCGCGGCAGCGCGCTCCGCGCGCCGCCGCGGTATCCTCCGGCCCAGCCCCAACGGGGGAGTGGACCGCAGCGACACTGTGAACCCTGGGGGGAGGAGAGAAGAGGAGAGGGAGAGCCAGGAGAAAGGAGGAAGGAAGGGGCACAGTCCCACCGCGGCCTACCCCCCTCCCCCGGGGGGGCGACCCCTCCCGCCTCCGCCAGTCCTCCGGCTGGTCGCCGGCTCCACTTCTACC
>CAUYUJ010006302.1:300983-337733 GCA_963575745.1 Prorocentrum cordatum | reverse complement strand
GTATGCGTGTATGTGTGTATGTGTGTATGTGTGTATGTGTATGCGTGTATGTGTGTATGTGTGTATGTGTTTATGTGTGTATGTGTGCATGCGTGTATGTGTGTATGTGTGTACGTGTGTGTATGTGTGTACATGTGTATGTGTGTATGTGTGTATGTGTGTATGTAGGTGTTTGTGTATGTGTGTATGCGTGAATGTGTGTATGTGTGTGAATGCGTGCATGTGTGTATGTGTGTATGTGTGTATGTGTGTATGCGTGTATGTACGAATGTGTGTATGTGTGTATGTATGTATGTGTGTATGTGTTTATGTGTGTATGTGTATGTGTGTATGTGTGTATGTGTGTATGTGTGTATGTGTGTATGTTGTATGTGTGTATGTGTGTATGATTGTGTGGGTGTGTGTGCGTGGGTGTGCGTGTGTGTGTGACATATGTGTGTAGGGTCGTGTGTAGTTGTGAGTGTGAGTGTGTGACGTGAGGCGTGCGTGTGGCGTGTGCCGCGTGTGTGTTGTGTGGTGTGCGTGTGCGTGTGTGCGTGTGTGTGCGTGTTTTTTTTTTTTGGCCGGGGGCGGTGTTTTGTGTAGTGTGGAGTGTGTGTGTGTGGTGCGTGTGTGTGTGTGCCCGTGCGTGTATGTGTGCGTGCTGTGAGTGTGTGAGTGGTGTGCTTGTGCGTAGTGCGTGTGCGTAGTGCGTGTGGTGTGCGTGTTGCGAGTGCGTGTGAGCTGTGCGTGTGAGTGGTGCGTGTTGCGTGTGAAGTGTGCGTGGTGCGTTGTGCGTAACACAGTGCGCGCGCGCGTGAGCACGCGCGGGCGGGCGGGCGGGCGGGCGGGCGGCGTGAGCGCGTGCGTGCGTGAGCTTGCGTGCTGTGCGTGCGTGTGGGCGTGCTGTGCGTGCGTGGGGTGCGTGGGTGAGTGGTGCGTGGGTGCGTGGGTGCGTGGGTGCGTGGGTGCGTGGGTGCGTGGGTGCGTGGGTGCGTGGGTGCGTGGGTGCATGGGTGCGTGGGTGCGTGGGTGTGGATGCGTGCGTGCGTGCGTGCGTGCGTGCGTGCGTGCGTGCGTGCGTGTCTGTGTGTGCGCGCGTGTGATGTGGTGTGACGCGGTGTTGCGTGGTGGTGGTGGGTGGGGTAGTGCGGTGGTGGTGGCGGTGCGCGGTGGTGGTGGTGCGCGTGCGTGCGTGCGTGCGTTGGTGGGTGGAAGTGGCGGTGGGCGCGCGTGCGGCGGGGCGGGGCGCGGTGCGGCGCGGCGGTGGCGGGCGGATGGGCGCGCGAGAAAGAGGCCAGCACTGGGGCGAGAACGCCATCCTGAACGACGGAGGAGGAGGAGGAGAAGGAGGAGGAGGAGAAAAAGGAGGGGGAGGGGGAGGGGGACAAGTTAGGTGCGCTCGCGTCAACATCTGACATCCTACCCCTCCCTCCCATCCCTTACCATGGCGCTGAATTTCTCTATCCGCGGACGCGTGTCGTAGCGGACCTGTGGCCCCGCGCGCGTGTGCGTAGTGGGTGGTGGTGCGCGTGCGTGCGTGCGTGTGTGCGTGGTTGTGGTTGTTGTGGTGGCGGTGTGTATGTGTTTGTGTGTGCGTGTGTGCGCGTGTGCTGTGGTGTGACGTGGTGTGGCGTCTTGGCGGTTTGGTGGTGGGCCAGGTGCGTACGTGCGTGATGGCGGTGGCGGTGGTGGTAGTGGCGGTGGTGGTGTGTGCGTGTGTGTCTGTGTGTGCGTGTGTGTGTGTGTGCGTGTGTATGTGTGTGCGTGTGTGCGTGCGTGCGCGTGTGTCTGTGTGTGCGCGCGTGTGATGTGGTGTGACGCGGTGTAGCGTGGTGGTGGTGGGTGGGGTAGTGCGGTGGTGGTGGCGGTGCGCGGTGGTGGTGGTGCGCGTGCGTGCGTGCGTGCGTTGGTGGGTGGAAGTGGCGGTGGGCGCGCGTGCGGCGGGGCGGGGCGCGGCGGTGGCGGGCGGATGGGCGCGCGAGAAAGAGGGAACGCCATCCTGAACGACGGAGGCAAAACACCGATCCGAAAATGAGGCCCACACTGCAGCGGGAGCACGATTCGGAACGATTCGGGAGCAGAAATGAGGCCGGCGCCTCAGCGAGAGCAGCATTTAAAAACTCAAGCGAAAACCCAACTCCGGGGAATCGTGCGCGTAAAAAACAATACGCGGGGGGGGGGGGCGACGACGCAAAAGACGTCATCAGGGGAAGAGGGAGAGTAGTATTCATATTGAGTAATTGTGAGGAGGAGGAGGAGGAGGGGGTGAGGGAGGGGGGGGCGGAGAAGGAGGAGAGAGGGAGGAAAGAAAGGAGGAGGAGGTGGAGGGGAAGGAAGGAGGGGGAGGAGGAGGAGAGGAGGAGGGGAGGAGGAGGAGGAGGAGGAGGAGAGGGAGAAGAGGGAGGAGAAGGAGGAGGAAAAAGAGGAGGCGGAGCAACAAGGATGCAGAGGAGGAGGAGGAGGAGAAGGAGAAGGAGCAGGAGGAGAAGTAGGAGGAGGAGGAGGAGGAGGAGAGGGAGGAGGAGGAGGAGGAGAAGGAGGAGGAGGAGGCAGGGGAGGGGGGGCGGAGAAGGAGGAGGGGGAGGAGGAGGAGGACGAGGAGGAGGAGAAGGAGGAGGGGGAGGAGGGGGAGGAAGAGGAGGAGAAGGAGGAGGGAACTCGCATCGGGGGAAGGCTAAGAATGCTATGACCTGCATTCGAAACCTTGGGGCGGCAGTCCTGCTTGTCCAGCGGGCAGAGAGACCCGCCGATGAAGACGGAGACTGCCTGGGCCTGCCTGGGGAGGAGGAGGAGGAGGAGGAGGAGGAGGAGGAGAGGGAGAAGAGGGAGGAGAAGGAGGAGGAAAAAGAGGAGGCGGAGCAACAAGGATGCAGAGGAGGAGGAGGAGGAGAAGGAGAAGGAGCAGGAGGAGAAGTAGGAGGAGGAGGAGGAGGAGGAGAGGGAGGAGGAGGAGGAGGAGAAGGAGGAGGAGGAGGCAGGGGAGGGGGGGCGGAGAAGGAGGAGGGGGAGGAGGAGGAGGACGAGGAGGAGGAGAAGGAGGAGGGGGAGGAGGGGGAGGAAGAGGAGGAGAAGGAGGAGGGAACTCGCATCGGGGGAAGGCTAAGAATGCTATGACCTGCATTCGAAACCTTGGGGCGGCAGTCCTGCTTGTCCAGCGGGCAGAGAGACCCGCCGATGAAGACGGAGACTGCCTGGGCCTGCCTGGGCGGGTTCCCAGTGAACCTGTCCGACGTATCTAGACAGATTACTCTGACGACGTGCGAGCTGCGAGATTCGGGCTTTGGTGCTGTAAAAGATAGCCTGCGACGTGCACGAGCGATGCTTGAGGTGATGGTAAGCGCTATATAAAAGGTCAAAACGCAGAGCAACACTGACTAAGGCATCTGTCGGGATCGGGAAAAGTCGATACACCTGAAGCTCCTGGACAGACGAGCAGTAGATGAAGGCCGACGGGAGGAGAGGGAGAAAGAGACTGGCAACCGAAAAACGAGGGCACTCGATAATGTGTTTGAGCGAGTCGCCCTGATCGAGCCCGCACGCTATACATGGTTTGGTGGCACCCTTGAAGCGCCCACTGCACGTCCAACAATTACAAAGCGATTTTAAAAACACCGAGAGAACACAGGACGGGACCTTATCCTTGATCCTGAGAAAGGCGAGCCTAAGATTTTGGCCCTCACTCCTACTCAGAGGCTCACCCAGCTTTTCGACACGCTTCACAATCGTGATGATGGGGCTCGGGCTGTTCAGGCTGGTGAGATATATTTCCACGGCAAGCTGGATGTGCGGGACCTCTTTCGGGGCGGCAGGGATGCTGGTGAGCGCAGAATAATTGTCGTACAGGTTTTGCATCACGCTGCCCTTCCGCATCGGGTGATTCTGCCATGCAATGCAGCACTCGTCAGTGGTGCTGAAGCTGAAAAGGAGCTCCACTGCTTCAGCGAAAGCTTCAACGCGTTCAGCAACACGAAAACGAGCAGCCTGACTGCGCACACGCACAGACGCAGCCTGGATCGGAAACCCGATGCTCTGAAGGTTCTGAAGGTCCTGGGACGGGATGGCATTGAAGGGCCCACGGACGATCACCTGAAGCATCCTCCCCTCTTCCTTAAGAACCTCGGGCGTGGGCGCGCACATCTGCCCGACGTAGGACAGAACAGACATGCAGAGCATATTAAGGTGCGAGATGGACTTCGCAAGCCCTAGGTCGAGCCCCTGGACCATGCACGAACGCTCCCTGAACTTGGCCACAGGACAGGCCCAGCTTTCCGAACACCCCTTGTCCCCCATCATGATCCCCAGGTACCTCGCGACCGTGCAGACCTGACACTTGGCAAGTTTCCCTAGGCGAGCTGTCGACTTCCGAAACTCCTGCCCCGAGTATTTCCCCTATCAAGACGACGATCGTTTTCTTGATGTGAACGCGCAGCCCGAAGGCCGCCCCAGCCAAGACCCAGATATCGATAGCGATCGGGAAAGACACCTCGAGGTTACTGCTGGCCATGCCGCAATCGTCTGCGAAGGCCCCGAGCTCGTGCAATGGTCTCGGCAGCTTGCAAGCCAGCATGCGCAAGATGGGATCGTATGCCAGAGCAAATAACGAGCCCGACATCGGACACCCCTGCATAATGCCCCTGGCCAGGATGAAACCGTGCTTACGACTGCCCCTGACAGAGACGGCGATGAAAACATTGGTGTACAGGGCCTGGATCGCTTTTATGACATGCCTTGGAAATCGTGTCGTATGCAGGGTGAACATGAGGGCCGCGTGAATCAAGCTGGGGAACGCGGCTTTCACATCGAAAAAGACGTAGCCGCACTTCTGCATACTCTGCTGGACTAGCCAGTGAAGACACTTGGATTCCAGGTCCTGGATATTTCCTAGCATCTGACGGCCCCTGACAAAGCCCCGTTGTTGCTGAAAAAACCACGCGTTGGCAAACGGTCCCGAGAGGAATATTGATCGCAACTGACACAATCTTGCTGTCCGTGCCAGAGAGAGAAATCGGCCGTGTCTTCTCTGGAGCCCGAACCACGAAGCTCGCGTCGGCGGGCTCGTCGCCCTTCGCGAGAAAGACTGCCGTGGCATTGTTAAAGTTGAGGGGGGTGGAGCCAGCCTGGAGCATGTGGAGGTAGAGCGAGTAAAGTGTCCTGGTGGCCGTGTCGCCCGCGCGAGCCCATCCAGAGAACGGAATACCGTCGGGTCCAGGCGCACTGTCTGGAATCCGTTCCATCATATCCAAGAACTGGTCGAAAGACAACTCCCAGCGGATCTCGGGGGGGACCTCTTGGACGAACGGTTCAAAGCACCTCAAAGCGTCCCTTGAGACAGCAACCTTTTTGTGCACCTGGCCCCAATACCTGGCGAGCCCCTGGCAAGTCTCGTCAGCTTCAAACAGAGGTGAGCCTGTAGGGTCTGAAACAGCGCCGAGGCCATGCTTGCGGTTCTTGGTCCTCCAGACACTCTTGTACGCGTACAGGGAGTTAATCTTGCCAACCCTCTTAGCCTCTGAGATGTGCTCAGTCTGCCTGATCTCCTCCATCTCCGCATCTAAAACCTGGTTCTGGAGACTTCCAAGAAACGCATGAAACTCAGTATGTCTAGTAAGACAGCAGTTTTTGAGGCAAAAGAAGGAGTCGAGCAACGGGTACGCCTTCAGGGCCCTGTAGAGAACCGCAGAGTTGCCAGACCTGACCGCACGAAGAGCCGCAAGAGCCCACGAAGGACGACTGGCTTCTGAAACAGCTCCCAACTCCTCCAGGTCCCGCTTAAGGGCCTTGGCGGCCCCAACCAGACAGTCACGAACTTCGATACTGGCCTCTAGCGGGTCCTCGGACAGGCCGCCTGCATCAGCAATAGTGGCCTCGACAACCTCGGGGTACCTCGGGTGATTGGTGACCCGGGACGGGAGGCGACTAGGGCAACTGGTAGAAGGCTGGAGCGAGAGCGTCACGGGGATGTGATCAGACAACTCCTTGAGGTCCGCCGGGGAGCCGAGGGTTTTGGACGCCGGGTGGGGATCACAAAGATCACCAGCGGGAAAGCTCACATAGATGCGGTCCAGACGCCCCAGAGACACAACGATTTTGCGCTCATCCTGCCAGCCCTCGACCCTGCGCGTGAAAGAAGCCTGGTCCACCTCAGCGAGGTGGGGAAAGAGCCTATCGAACTCCTTAGCCGTGCCCTGGCCGCTGCTGACGAAACGTCCGTCAGCGTGGTGAGACCCTTCACCTCTGGCAGCAAAGTTGAAATCGCCGAGTAAAATCTGCGAGCAGCACCTCGCGGGAACAAGAGAGAGCCGAACGCGTCGCAGTTGGTGTTGCTTGATAATGGGCTGATGATTGTGGTCGAGATGCATGTTGATGATTTGCAAACAGTGTTTGTTGTTGTAGAGCGTGAGGCTATGTATACGGCCCTTTTCAATAATCACGTGCTCTGCGTGACGGAACAGCCTCTGAAGTTTGGGGTGAAGAAGGATAAAGCAGCCTCCAGACGTCGTCGAATCCAGAAATGTACCAACACCAAAAGCTTGATAAACCTCCTTACAAAGATATTCAAGATGCTCCTGAGACCCACGAGCTTCCTGGATACAGACAGTGTCATATCTGGAACAGAGTGATACTATCTTATCGTACTTAGCACGGTGAGAGGCTTGGGGAGCATAGGTGGCACCGAAAAGGGAGCGCACGTTCCACGTACAGATCGCGAAAGGCTGGTCAGGCACGAAAGGCGCGAGCCCTTCGAAGTCAGGCCTGCCTGCTGCGGACCCACACGTAGAAGAGGAGGAAGAAGCCCAGGATGCAGTGGCACTCGACGAAGAACCAGAGGAGCAGGAAGAAGAAAACGACGTGGACGAGCTCGTGCCGTCGCTGGACTTTGAATTCTCAGTAAGTCTCTCATGTAATTGAAGGGCTTGGGAAGACAGGACAATACCATTGGCAGCCCCAGCGGTCGGTACTTCACCTACCTCAATGCTCGCAAGGCTGGCAGGGGGATCAGTGCGTGCCTCAGAGGTCGGTACGTCACCCCCTGCAGCGCCCGCAAAGCGAGGAGGATCCATGCGTGCCGCTGGGGCAGGAGAGGAAGACGCGGCAATGCTCGACGTGACAACTTCGTGCCCGCGCTGCAAAGCGGCACCCATAGGTACACCAGAGTCGGCCGCAGAGGCCTGCCCATCTCGGGTGTGGAGGAACAGCCCCGTACATGTCCGAGACGGCAAGGTAGTTTCCTAGCGTGGAATGATGACGGCCGCCATGGATTCGGCCTTGCGCTGGTCGATGCCGATAGCCGCCAAGTTCTCCAGCTCAGGTTTTACGTCGAACTGGTTCTGCTCAAGCTCCTCAACCTGGAAGAGCACCCTGCACTCATCGTTCTCAATCAAGAAGAGGGTGCCCTTGAAGCCTTGAGATCCCAGCTTCATACCCTGGCGCCATCCGTTGATTTCTCGAAGATGGTCAGAAACACGCGTCCACAGCAATCCGAGCGCCTTGTTACGACGCCTGACCGAAGAAGGGGCATCCAGCCGCGCACGCATGGGAGTCAGCACGAATGTCTTCGGGTCCGTCCAGTGCATGCCCTTGGCCCGAACCTGGTCAACGAAGTCCCTGGCGTTCATGTCATATTCGAACTCTATGCTGAATGAGGAGTTGAGGTTGTGTGCCCGCGTCGAGAAGGGCACGTCCTGCGGCACGAGCCCCTGCTTCTTGATCGTGTCGGCGAAGGCGATCATCACTTTAGCTAGGACAGGCCGAGGAAATCCGCCAATCCAAACCTTACACGGATTGCTCTCAGGCGTCGCAGTGCCACCATAGGTCTCAGGACCTGCGGTGCGCGCCCTCTTAGACCCCAGCGTAGACGCGAGAGTGGATCCACTGGCAGTAGAACGAGTGTCGTTGGCCACCTGTCCCGCCAACTCCTTCAGCTGCAGCGCGGTGGTGTCGGCTTGGGTCTGCAGTCTCTTGATGACGTCGGATTCCCCTAGATTTGCCAGCGCGTCACACATCACGTCCGTTGTGGCCTGCACGCTAGCCAACTGCTCGGCGAGAACTTCGAACTTCTGATGATGCGCAAAGACCTCTTCCCTGATGGCCTTCATGTCGCCGAGGTGGCCCTCGACCTGTGTCATCCGCGTGCCGAGTCCCTCGATACCCGAGAGGATGCGAGCGAGCGTATCATCGCCAGAAGCCGTCGCTGCGCTGCCCGCCATGTGGCCGCTCACAAAATGAGGCGGCTGGGGAGATGGAGTGTCCGCCTGGGTCTGACCCCAGATCGCCCTCTGAAGAGAGCTGCCGCGCTCAAAAGGGGCCTGTCCCCAACTTGAACCAAAATGGCAACGGAGGAGGAGAAGGAGGAGGAGGAGGAGAGGGAGAAGAGGGAGGAGAAGGAGAAGGAAAAAGAGGAGGAAAAAGAGGAGGCGGAGCAACAAGGATGCAGAGGAGCAGGAGGAGGAGGAGGAGGAGGAGGAGGAGGAGACGCCCCAGGCGCTCCACAGCCAAGACCCGACGGGCAGGTGCTGCGGCCTTGCCCCCGGAGCGGCGCAGCCCGCGCCCAGAGCCGCCCCAAGGAGGTCCACGCCAGGAGCCCTTGGCGGCGCGCATGGGGGGGGTAGGGGGAGGGGGGCAGGCCTCATAGAGGCTGCTTCTAAGAAGGCGCTGGCCCTGCGTCTACAGAGCAGGCCCGCGTCTTCTAAGAAGCAGGGGTGCTTATAAGAAGCCTTCCCCCTGCGCCCAAGAGGTCTGCGGGAGCCGCGCACAAGAGCCGCGGGCGCTGCATGCTGGAAGCCGCGCCAGGGGCTGCCGCGGGGCACGCACCATAGACAAGCGCAATCCACTACCCGCGAAAGAACTACTCGCAATGGGCCTGGATCCGCCGTGGGGGATTTACGATCCACGACGTCGGCGCAGGCATGCGTTTGTTCCTGACGTTCGCGAGCAGGCACTGTGCGAGTAGTGGATCGCGCGCGGGGACACCAGGAGCCAGGCCACACAGACTGCACACCGGGAGCCGCGTCAATCTGGCGCAAGGGCAGCTGGCCCCCGGGGTGGCTGAGGAGCTGCACGCCTGGAGCCGCAGCCGGCTCTGCGGCCGCGAGCTGCGCCCAGAGCCGCACGGGCTGCAGTGGGAGCCGGCGGGCCAGGAGCTGCTCGGGGGCCGCCGTGCTGAGCGGCTACAGCCGGAGTCGCCGCACGGGGGTCTCCCTCTGGAAGGCCTTGGGATGCGCACCGACAGCGAGACAGCCGCAGCAGGCAGTCCCAGCCAGTCTCGACGGTCCCCCGAGTAGTCTGAGGCGGTCTCAACACTCCGGCGCCGCTGGAGAACTCCGCGCCCCAAGGATGGGGTGCTGAGACCGCCCCGGGGACTACTCCGGGGGCCTGTCGAGGCCAGCTGGGACTATCAGAGGAGACTGACTGCGTGCAACTCAGTGACGACAACCAACCCAACCACCCCAACCTAGAAGCCCTACCCCCCCCAACCTTCGATTCCCCTGAATCGATGGGAGGCGGAGGTGGGGCTCGGCTTTGCCACGTGTTCGACGAATTCCGAACTCTACCCCCGCCGCGCATCGAGCAACGTCGCGGGGCAGCCGTCCAGCACGGCAAAGCGATGCCGCTGATGGGTGCCAAAATGTCCGCGGAGGGCACGCTCAGATCACGGCCCAATCCTTTCAGTGACGTCCCATGGCACCTGCGAGGTGTGCTGCGACATGAAGCTTCCCACGCTGGTGGAAGACGCATGGGCCGATCTCGCCCCGACAGGATGTGCCCTCGAGCCAAATCGGCATCGTGGGACAGGGAGAAGGAGGAAGAAGAGGAGGAGGACGACGACGAAGACGATGAGGAACGACTACTACGAGCACAAGCACGAGTGCAAGGGCAGCGATAACAAAGGGCCCATGGCAGCGGATATTGTAATGGCTGCGCCTTGAGACGGTGTGATCGGGCAAAGGGGCCCCTGGGCTGCTGCCCCGAGGATAGCGTGGGATCTGCCTCCGTCCGGACCGCCAGGCGCTTCTGGTACTCCTCGTCCTCCTCCTTGCAGCTCTTTTCGAGCTCCGCGAGGAAAGCCTGCCAAGTCGCGTCGAGCAGGGAGTGAGCGCTGCAAGCACAGCCCGCAGGCACCACTGGCACGAACTGGCCGACTAATGAAGCTTCCCTTGCGAACGCGAGTTCTGGTGAAATACTGCGGCTCATTGTCTCCACGCTTCACCTCCACCTCCACTCCCACTTCTTCCGTCTATTCATCGCTCTTCGCTCCTCACTCCTCCTCCGTCCTCTTCCTTATCAACAAACCTCCATGCCGCACTCGGAGGCATGTCGGTAGGGCGGGCAAGGCCTTCCGCCGCCTGAGACTTCTTTCAACATGCGGCTCTCGCCTTAGCGCCGCGCGCATTCGTCTTAAAAAGGTGCTACAATTTCACGGATGGAGGGCGGGCCGTTTTCAACATGATCGACCCACGAACCCGGAGAAGGATTGAGAACTGCGAGGCATGGAACCGTTTTGCATAATCATGCAATTGGGCGATACCAGGGGGGCATGCCAGGGGGACGCGCCGCGGAACGTCCCAAGGGACGCGCCAGGGGACGTGCCATGGACGTGCCATGGGGACGCACCGCGCGACGTGCCAGGGGGACTCGCCACGGGACGCGCCACGGACCGTGCCAGGGAACGTGCCAGACGACGCGCCAGGGGACGTGCCAGGGAACGTGCCACGGGACGTCCCTGACCCAAGGCCAGGATCCCTCTTGAATTACGCTGCGTCCGCGCTACCAGGGCCACGATCCATTGTAAATTGCGCACGATCCCTCGTGAATTACGCTGTGTCCGCTCTCGCCGTGCCACGATCCCTCGTAAACTACGCTGCGTCCGCGCTACCAGGGCCGCGCTCCCTCTTGAATTACGCTGTGTCCGCGCTCCCAGGGCAACGTTCCCAAGTAAATTACGCTGTGTTCGGGCTCCCAGAACCACCTGGGCATCATGGGGCGCACAAGCAGCTCAAGTTCTGCAAAACAAGCGTTTCGCTGAAGACATCCTCAGATATTCGCCGCGCAGGGCGCGCCATCCTCGAGCGGGCACGCAAAAGACATACTTCCTCTCACGTTCTGAAAAGTTTGATTATCCCGGCAAAGCAACCTAACAGCGATGTGTAGGAGCATATCTGGAAGCATTCCCCTTAAGATTCAGATGAGAATCCAGTTGTCGAATGCTGCTGTTCTCGCAGACGTAGTCGCATTCGCGATGACAGTCGCAGTGGCAACGGCAGTCGCAGTCACAGCATCAGCCTCAGCATCAGCCTCAGCCTCAGCCTCAGCCTGCCTCAGCCTCAGCCTGCCTCAGCCTCAGCCTCAGCCTGCTTCAGCCTCAGCATCAGTCTGCCTTCAGCCTCGGCCTCAGCCTCAGCCTGCCTCAGCCTCAGCCTGCAGCCTCAGCCTCAGCCTCAGCCTCAGCCTGCCTCAGCCTCAGCCTCAGCCTGCCTCAGCCTCAGCCTCAGCCTCAGCCTCAGCCCTCAGCCTCAGCCTCAGCCTCAGCCTCAGCCTCAGCCTGCATCAGCCTCAGCCTCAGCCTCAGCCTGCCTCAGCCTCAGCCTGCCTCAGCCTCAGCCTCAGCCTCAGCCTGCAGCCTCAGCCTCAGCCTCAGCCTGCCTCAGCCTCAGCCTCAGCCTGCCTCAGCCTCAGCCTCAGCCTGCCTCAGCCTCAGCCTCAGCCTCAGCCTCAGCCTCATCAGCCTCAGCCTCAGCCTCAGCCTCAGCCTCAGCCTCAGCCTGCATCAGCCTCAGCCTCAGCCTCAGCCTCAGCATCAGCCTGCCTCAGCCTCAGCCTCAGCCTGCCTCAGCCTCAGCCTCAGCCTGCTTCAGCCTCAGCCTCAGCCTCAGCCTCAGCCTCAGCCTCAGCCTCAGCCTCAGCCTGCATCAGCCTCAGCCTCAGCCTCAGCCTGCCTCAGCATCAGCCTGCCTCAGCCTCAGCCTCAGCCTGCCTCAGCCTCAGCCTCAGCCTGCTTCAGCCTCAGCCTCAGTCTGCCTTCAGCCTCGGCCTCAGCCTCAGCCTGCCTCAGCCTCAGCCTGCATCAGCCTCAGCCTCAGCCTCAGCCTGCCTCAGCCTCAGCCTGCATCAGCCTCAGCCTGAGCCTGCCTCAGCCTCAGGCTCAGCCTGCTTCAGCCTCAGCCTCAGTCTGCCTTCAGCCTCGGCCTCAGCCTCAGCCTGCCTCAGCCTCAGCCTGCATCAGCCTCAGCCTCAGCCTCAGCCTGCCTCAGCATCAGCCTGCCTCAGCCTCAGCCTCAGCCTGCCTCAGCCTCAGCCTCAGCCTGCTTCAGCCTCAGCCTCAGTCTGCCTTCAGCCTCGGCCTCAGCCTCAGCCTGCCTCAGCCTCAGCCTGCATCAGCCTCAGCCTCAGCCTCAGCCTGCCTCAGCATCAGCCTGCCTCAGCCTCAGCCTCAGCCTGCCTCAGCCTCAGCCTCAGCCTGCTTCAGCCTCAGCCTCAGCCTGCCTTCAGCCTCAGCCTCAGCCTCTGCCTTCAGCCTCAGCCTCAGCCTCAGCCTCAGCCTCAGCATCAGCCTGCCTCAGCATTCAAAGCCTGGAAGTGGCCTACAAGCCCAGCTGGGAACTCGTCGAAGTTGGAAGAAGGAAGTGGCGTTGGCTCCGGGCATTCAAAATCCCAGGAATGGAGTTCTGGGAACTCGAAGACCACGAAGTGGCCTACAGTTGGCTCCGGGCATTCAAAATCATGCCCAGGAATGGAGTTCTGGGAACTCGAAGACCACGAAGTGGCCTACAGTTGGCTCCGGGCATTCAAAATCATGCCCAGGAATGGAGTTCTGGGAACTCGAAGACCACGAAGTGCGTTACTGTTGGCTAAAAAAAGGAATCCCCGGATCCCGTCCGGATCCCGTCGGGATCCCGCCCAGACCCCCCTGGGAAGTCATGATGCTCCCTTTTGACCCCACTAGAAACCTATCAGTCTTCGCTGTTAGGTAAAAAATCAACCTCCAAACCTTTGTTTTATCATGGATTCTGCGCAACAAGCTCCGCACACTGTTCTTTACAGGGGACAGCATGAGTCTGCGGACCCCATTATTTATCTAGGATCCGAGATAAAGGGGGCACATGTTCCTCGAGCGGGCAGAGAAACGCAGATCTCCAACGGAAAAATAAAACGTTACCTCGTCCCGTACCGCAAGACATTCCGACTGCGCACCATCCTCGGGCGGGCACGCAAAAAGTCGATGGTCTCTTTATATTCTGGCAAATTGCAAAGCTCCCAGACCTTGTGTTTTATATGGTTTCTGCACAAAACGCTCTGCACACCGCTTTCACACGGGATAACGTGTGTCTGCGGACCCCGTTATTTATCAAGGACCCAAGATAGGGAGGCACATCTTCCTCGAGCGGGCACGCGCGAAACGCATTTTGTTCATCAGGCTTTACCTCGTCATTTATAGCAAATCGCTTCGCCGTCCCGCTTCAAATCGAGTGCGGGGGTAAACAGCTAAAAGAAAACCGTGGCCCGAGCCCTTTCCGGGAAAATGTGGATGTCGCCTTAGCACGACGAACACTCTTCTTCAAGATGCGCAAGGCGCTTCACGGATGGAGGGCGGGTCGTTTTCAAAATCTTTCCAGATGTGGCGATCGCCTTTGCACCAGGCGCACTCGTCTTATAAGTTTGCAAGAACTTCATGGATGGAGGGCGGCTCCTTTCCAAAAAGTGGCTCTCGCCTTCGCGCCGCGCACACTCGTTTTCAGAGCTCACATCAGTTTCGAGGATTATCATGGCTAACATCCCAACGATTGGCGTTTGGGTACTGTCGGACTGTCAGGCCGCATCAATCAGGTTAATTCGCGGTGCTGAAGTCTCAGGAATGGATCTCCGAACGGTGAAGGACCGTCAAGACGCAGCAGAAGCAATCGTCGAATTTCCAGGAATGGTATTCTGGCACAGTTCAAGATTTTCCGACGGTTGTCTTCCAAGGAGACACTTCCCTCAGTGAGGAGGAATCCGTCTCGGGGCCTGTGAAATGGGATCTGGGAGGGAGCGTGTGTTGCTGTATCGTTGATGAGTCTTGGGTTGGCACTGGTCTCATCCGCCTCCTCCTCATCAGAATCATCCTTTTCCTTATCCTCATCCTCAACGTCATCCAAATCATCATCCTGTTCATCATCATCAGCATCACCAGCACCAACACCATCTCCATCACCGCCACCATCATCATCGTCATCATCACCACCAAACTTTTCAGTAGCAGCAACGCCGCGGCTACGCACAGGATGAGGGTTCACGGCCATCGGAAACCTGTGGCGTCCGTGATCCCAGCAGGGACCACGACTTGCCCTGCCTGTTCAAAGGTTTTCGGGACCACCCGGCAACTTTTAGACCATGCCCAGTACAGAGCCCACAAGTGCCGAGATAAGATTCTCGCACTCTGATGTGTTTGCCAGTTGTTTTCGTTTTTTGCGTTTTGCCGCACGACGTTGGTCTATGGCTTCTGTCTGTCTGTCTGTCATCACCACCACCATCATCAACAGCATCGCCATCATCACCATCAATATCATTACCACCACAACCACCATCATCATCACCAACATCAGCATCATCACACCCCTTCCCTTCTTCTCCTCCTCCTCCTCCAACTCCTCCAACTCCTCCAACTCGTTCCCTTTCTCTCCTCCTCCTCCTCCAACTCCTCCAGCTCCTCCGAATCCTCCAGCTCCTCTGCCCTTCTCTCCTCTACTCAGGATAGTTCCTCGCTCCTCGCTCAACGTCAGCTTACTGCTACCACACATCCTTTTCTCCCTTGGATGGTCGGTCTGTCAGTTGGTCGGCTGCTCCGAAATATGGCGAGAATGATGCCATGACAAGACTGACTCAGGATTCGTTCCGAGAGTATTCACAGTATCTAGCAGCCCTCTCTTCTGCAGCCCGTGCAAGACAACAGCAAGCGTTGGACGTCCTGAAAATCTGGAGTACTCTCCCGATCAGGCGTGCCTTAGAGGTCCTGACGTGTGCTGAACAAACAGGTGGCCAAGCAGTGCCAAGCAACGCCGAGCGATGCACATGAATGAGAAGTCATGTCCGGCAATGGCAAGCAATGTCAAGCATTGTCAAGCAATGCCAAGCACTGTCAAGCAATGGCAGGCAATGCCTCACAATGCAGTCCAATGGCGGCAATGTAGCGCAAACAAACGCAAGCCAGTGCCAAGCAATGCCAGGCAAGTTCATGCAATGCCAAGCAGGCAGAGCACATCAAATCAACAGTAGGCAACGTCAAACAATGAAACAATGCCAGCCACTACCATGTAATGCCAAGCAATGCCAAGGAATGCCAAGCAATGCTGAAAAACGCCAAGCGGCACAGCGCAGTGGCAGGCACCGCCAAGAAATGCCAAGCAATGCCACGCAGTGCCAAGGCGTACAGGTCGATGCCAGTCAATGCCGCTTAGGAAGCGTTCCCCTCAGCGGGGTCGAGCTTGGGTTCTCCCGGAACGCATCACATCATGACTTCTTTCTACTCCGACGAGAGGCACCACAGAACCCAGGGTGGGTCCGAGGGGCGGCCGCCTCGTCGGCGTCCAGGGCATTCTCGAGGGCGGCCTTGTCTTCCTTGGCACTGGATACGTCGGCGAGCAAGTCGGCCAGGGCCTTCTCCTGCCCCCCTCCCTGTCGTTGGCGGGGGAGCCAAAGGCATCGAGGGAGGGAGGGAGGGAGGGAAAGGAATAAGGGGAAGGAGGGAGGCAGGTGAGGGAGGAGGGGGAGACTGAGATTGCAGGTGTATGTTTGTTAGAGTATTCTCAGATGCAGTAGCAGCAATTCCGTGTGATAGATGGGCAGCAAGGTTTTCCGTACTGAAACGTTCTGGCTTCAAGGAGCGGGTTTCGCGCGTTCATAGACTAAACATTTCAGTTTGGTAGCGGAGCCTGGAGTCCAGCTCCAGGCTTCCGTCCTGCCCATCGCCAGGGCATCGCGGCGCCATATCTGCTGCCGCCCCGCGCCGCCAGGCGCGCTGCTTTACCACGGTGAACCACAGCCATCGCATGGACATCATTACTGTGCCACTGTTAATCAAGATTATCTTCGTGTATATCTTCAGTTGGCTTTCATTCTCACCCTTCGTGATCCACCAGAACTTTGAGGATCACAACTCCTTCTATTCCTACAACGACGACTCGATGGCGGCAGGTGGTCAGGACTGGAAGCTCCCGAGCACGCTTCCCGAGTTCACGAAATATGTTCCACCCGGCTGGAAGCCGGGACTGCCAGATTACAGCTTCAAACAGTTCCAAGAGCGTCTTCATCTATGGTGGCGGATCACCCCAGTTCAAGAAGAGGAGGCTGGTCCGTTGGTTGCGAGTAGACTCCTGGACAAAGCTTTCGAAGTGGCAATGGGACTACGGATCACTCGAAACGGTGTGGTCCACACAGGCGACGGAGCGTTGGCTCTGGCCAAGCAAGAGCAGCAGGAGGACCCAGACGGCAACATCGTGCAGGAGGCCGACCTGTCGGGCATCGGACACCTTCTCAAGAAACTCACGGATTGCTTCGAGATTCACGATCAAGATCGTCAGGGCGAGCTGCTTGACAAATTCTATGACACACGCAGAGGCACATCATCATTACAGGACTACCTCATGAACTTCAAGCAACGGTATCAGGAAGCGGAGTCTCGAGCACAGCTCAGCATCAGCATGACAGGGCTGACACATCTCCTCTTCAAGTGAAGCGGCCTGCTGGCTCGCAGGATCGCGGACATCAAGCTACACTTTGGAGGCGACCTCGACAAGTTCAACGAGATCTACAGCATGTTGAGTCGGATCGCAAAGCAGGAGATGGCAGCTGGACACACACACACACATCATCAACAACATTCTCATTACACAGAAGAATGGGATATGGAGCTGGATGATCAACACTATCAGCTAACATACTATATGGACGACGACTGTGAGGACTCAGAGGTAGACTTCGTGTACGACGGGGAGACCGATCTTCATTATAGAGAGTTCTACACGGAGTCAGGCGACTGGGCGTACGGCGCCTACGACAGTTACTGGACATGGTATGAGCAGGAGGAGATCGAGACATACCTGGACGAGCTCGACCTCGCTGAAGCGTACCAGATGACCGGCTTCCGACCGAAAGTGGCGTTTCCGAGGACGACGTAAAGGCAAAGGTAAAGGCAAGAAAGGCAAAAGACGAGGTCGCAGCCCCAGCAAGAATAACACGGGCAAGGCTCGCAAAGGCAAGGGCAAGAGCACCTCCAGTCACGACGCACACTTCGGCGGAAAAGGCGGAAAGTGGGGCAGAGACAAATCACAGCACAACTCTGGTTGCAGCATTTGCGGATCGAAATGGCACAAAGACTCAGACTGCCCTGCTAAGCCGAAAAGAGGTCATGGAACTGGCGACGCTAAGACGCACAATACTGGTTTCAGTCGCTATGACGAAGGCGGAGAACACTATCAATATGTTGCGGAAACGTCAGCTTCGTCAGGGAAATATCCAATGGACCACGAACACTTGACAGCACTGAACTTCGAGGAGCGCACTGGCAACATCGAGGATCAGGAGCGCTTCTGGACAAAAGGACGTGGAAAAGGCAAGAGCGGCAGACCTCTTGTTGGAGCTCCCAGATGGCAACGACAACGTGACGGTCTTGGACGTCACCCACCTGGGTACACTGAGAAGCAGCCCGCCGTCTCGGAGAATAGCCCATCTGCAGGTTCGTGGAGCTTGGTCTCGGATCGAGAAGAACCACGAGCATCGGATCAACATCATGACGAACGACCTGCAGGCAAAAAGGTGAGCTTCTCAGATTTGGCCAAGACATCGGACGACATTATCTCCAGCAGCAGCACGAGCAATATCAGATCACCGGTTACTGGCCTCAGCTCTGCGTATCAGCTTCCTGAACGACCTGTACGTCCGATGATCGTGGAGTCAGATCTGAACGATTCCTTGGGAAGCGAGAGGTGAGCCAAACTTGGAAAAGGATCTCTATCGGAAATTGTTCAACCACGTACCAACCTGTTTGCCGTCAATCTGCACGCTCAGCCCCAGGATGAAAGTCAAACTCTCATGACCAGTGTACAGGGCGTACCTCGACTCGGACTCATCGTGGACCCAGGAGCTGCTAAAGGACTCGGAGGCACGGAGACGGTCAGAGAAATTTGCAGTCGGCTACTTTGACTAAAAGGACAGAACATCTCGCTGAAGCAGTCCTTCTCCAAGTTGTCTGGCATAGACGGCACTCCGAGCCCATCGCTCGGACTTGGCACCATTCCACTTGATCTAAAAGCACTGCCTCGAAACTCATTCTCAATGGATCTTCTGGGTGGATCTGGCTCCAGGTGCCCATGTCTGTTGCCGAACGAGTCCATCATCGAGCACGCCGGGTCCTTCTATGCCAACATCTTGCCCAACAAGGATGGAGTTCTGGTGATTCATCACCTGGGAGCGATGGGCAAGAAGGTTGCGCCGACCTCATTCTTGCGAATTCTGTACACGGGCTCTGGACATTACTTCTTGCCGATTGACGATCCATCGGCCAACACAGGTGAAGAAGCTACGCTACTCCGCAATGCAGTAAAGGACTACATGGATTTCATTATGGACACCAGCATGACAGCGAAGCCCCACGTACGGACATCTCTATTGGTTCAGGATGGACAGCGACCACCAGAAGCAGCTTTCCCGAGCACTACTCGTGCGACGACGTCGGCTTCTCATGGTGATGATGCAGTTTCATACAACATTACCTCAGAAAGTAGAATAAGACCGAGATTGCCAGGTGCATCACATCATGTTGGACAAGAACCACAACGAGAAGCACGAGGGTCGTCTCGGAATACAGAGAAGAACAATGGAACATCGACATCGACAAGATCGAGATCAACGAAGGCCACATCACAGTTCTTCAGACGCTGGGCATCGTTCTCAGGAGACACATGGACTGGAAAAAATGTGTGGCCGAACTCATGCGATGCAGACGACATCAGCATGCTTGAGAAGAAGTATCTGGATCTTCCCGAAGAATTCTATCACCCAAATCAGTTGCCAGTCATCACTCCGAGCAAGGCAAAGAACTGGATGACTCGCATGCATGGTTTCAAGATTCACTTTCAAGAGCGTATGTCAGGTAGCGGAAGGATGTTGTTGAGATGTTCACGTCTGGGACGTCTGGTGGCGTTTCCAGTTGACTACAGATATGGATGGAATCTGGCAGATCCACATCATCAGGCTACCCTATCTGAACTTCGTGAATCTTTTGGCATTGGCGTGACATGGTGGGCTCCCACATGCACTCCAGGGTCACAGGCATCGAAGGGAGATGCTGCCAAACGCCAAGCAGAACGAGATGCACAACATCCCACTTTGCAGTGGTGTGTACTGGACATTCAGGCGGGTCAAGACCGGGGTGAGCACGCGGTCGTGGAGAATCCAGCCACAAGCGACATCTGGACTCGATCAGTTCTCACCAGCCTGATTGACAATGGACTTCGTCAGCACGTTGGAGATCACTGTGCATTCGGTGCAGTCAATGAAAAGGGAGAACCGATCAGGAAGAGAACTAAGTACCTCAGCACTTTCAGCTTGCGAGGACTCTCTCGTCACTGCAGATTCACATTACCTCATGGACAGCTTGTCGGACATTCAGCAGGAGTTCACCGGACAGCCAAGGCTGCAGTCTGTCCAAAGATGCTATGTGACGCAGCTGAAAGAGAGATCGTGCAGGTAATTGGTGTGAACTACATGGATGCTGACGAGATCTACTACAATACTCACAGGATCATGCATACGAACGCGGCTTGCTGGTCTTGCCCCAGATGCAAGCTGGGTGCCAAGACAGATGCACCCCACACTCGGATACAGGGACTGTGTAAGATGGCTGGCTCAAAGGCGCGAGATGCACCACAGCCAGCGGCCCCTGTTCTGGCTCCACCTCCTCACGACTCTGATGATGAGGCTGCAGCAATCGAGGCTGTGGAACCTCCCGATCCACAAGAGCCTGCTGTTGCACCTCTTCCCGAAGTACCTCTCAAGCCAGAGCATGTGGCAGAGCCTGAACCATCAGCACCACCAGATGAGAAGACAGACAAGACCGACATCATCAAAAAGGACTCTGAGACGCAACATTCGAAGGCACCATCTGAGCAGCCCGAATCAATGATTGCCAAGAAGGAGTGGTACGACGTGAAGCCGAGCTTCAACCTGTCCAAGTTGCTGCGACGACTGTTAGAGGCATCTCAGAGCAAAGACAGAAAGGAATGCGTGCGATGCCTACTGGGTCGACACATCCGTTTTGGCACGCATCAGTTCCAGATATGGCCATTCTGCTGAAGCAGGGTGACTGCTGGAACACCTTCATTGCGAAGATCCTGGTCGTGATTCCGAAAGCTGGTAAAGATTGCCGAGACTTTCAGCCGCCAGCAACGAAACCACAAGTCGGTATCACCATGGCAGTCTACTTCAATCATCGGATTCAAATGGATTTGTTCTTCCCAATGGGATGAATGCTACGTTCTCGTCATTGACGAGTTCAGCAAGTACACGATCGCGGACTTCTTGCAGAATAGGACGGCAAAGGAGATCTTGAGTACCATTCTCCGTGGATGGGTCAGACTCTTCGGACCTCCGACTTGGCTCATTTTAGACCCAGAAGGCGGCATGGTCTCAGAGCTGGCATCACGCATGTGCGACAAGTTTCACATCAAACGACAGTATGCCGGAACCGATGATCATACTATGACAGGCCTAGTTGAGCGATGGATATATTTGGTGAGATTGTGTTTGCTCAAATGGAAGAAGAGCTGCCAATCACAAGGTCCCATGGTAAAGAACTCAGATATCATCCAGGAGGCGGCAATGGTCTCTAACTCTCTGGTATCTTATGGAGGACAGTATGCAAATCAAGTTGTCTTGGGATTCACGCCACGGGACTACTATGATATGGAAGCTACTACTCTGGATTCAGTTACACCAGCTGGCGATGTATGCCCAGGCCCGTTTGAATCAGCACTGAGGTTGAGGATGCAGGCGAAGATAGCAATGGCCAAGAGCTTGGTGGAAGAGACGATTGCGCGGTGCAACAGGACAAGACAGCAGCAGACACCACCTGGACAACGACTTCAGCCTGGTGAGCCTGTTGACATCTATCGAGTGCCGGAGCGTAAAGACCAATCAGGATGGCGAAGACCAGCAGAACTTATCAAGCTCTCTCAGGGCACTGGCATTGGGGTCTGGAATGGCATTCCATACATCCTGCCGACACGCCACATCAGGAGACACACGGTAAACGTTGAGAATCTGAAGCTGGGTGAAGGAGCACACCACGTGTATACGCTCAAGACCTCAGAGGACAATGCTGCCCTCGAGAATCTTATGAACCTGATTGACGGCGCAGCATATGGGCAGTACATCAGACTGGGGAAGGTCTTTAGCAATTCTGGTGTCATTTGCAACCCTCCTGTGCATCAACTACGTCTGCTTCAACATTGGAATATGTGTCTTCAAAATCTTTCAGAAAGTCTTCCACCTCAAGAGCATCGACGGCATTGTCAACGGAATCTCAGTACGCAGGATACCAGCCTTGGATCGGACGTATCACGGTCTTCTGGTGGTATGGTCACGATCACAACACAATGACTACCTGGCACAAGAGGTCAGACCGGACAAGGGCATCAACATCACAGACTACACCAAGAATGGCTGGGAAGACAAGTCTTTTCTGCTGTTCTATCGGATGGAGATGCCAGTGAACCCTTACCTGGATGAATATGAGATTCCCCCAATCTGGATGACTGGAGCAACATCGAGGTCCTTCCTGAGAGCATGAGAGACGTGGATCAGAACATCAAGGACATGGTCATATGTTCCCAGGTGACGACGACTGGAGTGACAGCATCCTGTCGTATACACCGAGCGAGCACAATAATTCCATGATCAAGAAGACCTCACTTCATGATTCGCTCATTCTTCCACCCGATCTCGCTAAATCCTTCGAGACAGCGAGGTCAAAGAAGTCATCCCAAGGCACGCCCATGAATAATCTCTCCTCGGAGCTCAGTAAGGTCATCACGGACACCAGTGACGACCAGATTGTGCCGAACACGGTTGAGCCAGATCGGGATATCAGTTTCAGGACGCCTGAACGGGGACGTAGCTCACGGGATGGTGACACACAGCAGTCACTCGATCCTCTGCCTGCTGCACAGAATCAACAGCAGCACCAGGTCCCTCTTCAGGCACAGCCCATGGACATGGCAAAACCAATCAGTGACATTGTGGCTAAAGATATGGATCTCACCGGACCTCTGAGCGACATCATGACAAAGACTATGACCATAGACACGTCAAATGAACACCATAAGCAGCAACCTACACCAGCACCTATCGCGGCACCGCCGACAGCTACCTCTGCAGCAACGAGTTCAACAGCACCACCGACATCGGGAACGACAGCACCAACGGCGACATCATCTTCAGCATCCACGAGCAGAACTCAAAGGGCTCTGGACACAGCTACTTCTTCAGGGGCCTCTCAGAAACGTCAGCACGAAGACGTTGCACCTGGATTGTCTACGTCAATGGAACAGCCAGCGCACAGACCATACGCTGGTACCTCCTTGGATCTCGAGACTGACACCGCGCAGAATCCTAGTGACACAATGACCTCGGAGATAGATCTTACCAAGGAGATGAGCAGGATAATCAACGAGGATGACAAGCAGGGAAGCTCAGCAATAGGCCGCACGAAGGAGATGAGCAGGATACTTGAAGAAGACGCTCATCAGGTTGTACCAACCGACACAGACAATCAAGATGTACCCGCTGCCGATGAAGATCAGACACCTCTGCCCGGAGTCGGACCGCAGGACTGGGACCACCTACAAGCGCTGCCAGGAGCAGCGCCAAGTCCGATCGAACTACCAGTTCAGGTCGAACTACCAGAACGGCATGAGGACCCCACCTGTCCAGGACATGTTCTCATCTCGATGCACCACAGAGGGTGCCATGAACTTGACCGACGAGGAAGCTGACATGATCAACGCTACGCGGAGCTCGTATTTCATGGATAGCATGACCACAGTTCTGGAACAGCAACGTCGGGCACTTCATTCTGCAAATGAACTTTCCCAAGCATCGCTTCGTTGGACGAAGACCTCGGCCGCTTGGGTCATTTCAGGTCCCTGGCGTCAACATCAATGCTTTCTCTTCGACATGCGAACTGGAGAGGCAGTTTCCTGTGCAGCACAGGCCGACGACAACCTCTCGGAACAAGACGTTTTCGAGCACTGGGACCTCATTGAGATTGCGGACAAGGCTGAATTGACGGCGTTTGTGAATCACTCAGTGTTTGCCTGCACTGCCATCAAGAGTTTAGACTCCAAGAACATCATCGACGCGGTTTGGGTCAGGAAATGGAAGTTCGACGTAAAAAATCAGAAGTGGGAAGTAAAAAGCAAGCTGCGTGGCAGAGGATTTCTTGATTGCCAGAGACATCAGATCCAACGCCATTCGAGCACGGCATCCCGAATCAGTCAGAAGCTTGTGGTCAGCATGGCCCAGTGCCATCATGGAACAGAACTGGAAAGTTGGGATATTTCAAAAGCTTTTCTGCAAGGGCTATCGTTTGAGGAACTTCGCAAGCGTTCAAAAGAGCTCAAACTGTCGCGCACCACGGTCAGGAAGATCTATTTGAATCCACCGGCGAACGTCTGGAGGCACCTCGCTGGAACCGAAGGTAGTCCAGTCGTAGTTGCACCAGAAGATTATGGACTATTTCTACTTGAACTTCTCAAGCCGATGTATGGGCTGGTGGATGCACCACCTCTGTGGCAAATAGCACTCACGTTGTATTTGGTATCCCAGATGGAAGCGATGCTAAGCCTGCGGGACGACAATTTCGCATACTGGACGAGGAAGGATCTTCATGTACTCAAGGCTCGACATCCCAACTTGGCAAAAGAATGCGGAATATCAGATGCACTTCTCAACAACGACATCGATCGACTCGCAGCTTGTTTATCCATTTGTGTGGATGACTTGCTATCGGATACGAAAGAGAGCATCTTGAACTTCTTGAGGCAGCTTCTTGAGAGGAAATTCGGAGCAGTGAAAAGACAGAAATTGCCATTCACTCACAACGGAGCTCAGTACCAACGACTTGCGAACGACAGCATCGTGATTCAGCAGGTGAAGGCACTCAGCAACATCAAGATGTGCGAGGTTCCGAACCAGGACGACGACAAACTGGTTTCGGCACAGTATGCGCACGGCTTCAGGAGCATTCTTACGAGTATATTTTTTCTATGTCAGTGCAATGTTCATATCATGACGGCGGTCACTCAGCTTCAGGGTTTCAACAATGACCCGAAGGTCATGCACTTGAAGAAGGCGAACTCTGTGCTAAAAAAGGCTCTCGCGAACAATCAACATTAGGATTACATTACCCCAGAATGGTTGGCCCCTTGTGTATCAAAGCCATTGGAGGTGCGAACCACACAACGAAGACGAGCGTGTATCCGCAGGAAGGTCAGGTCATACTGTTAATGCAGGATGTGGAGATTTACCCCGACAGCAAGACCGACGAGATCAAGGACAAGAGTTGTTTCAGTGGTCTCTGCCATCCAATGGCTATTCTATCCAATAAGGCAAAGAAGGTTGCGCACTCTACGTCAACGGGAGAGACCAACTGCGCCCTGAGCGTGGTCAGCAACGCCCAGATGATTGCCCTTCGTATCACCGAGATGCAGATGGACCAGAAAATTCCACAGCATGATCGAATCAGAGCTATGATGGACATCAACCGTGGAGTTTATGAGATCGCACTCGGCCACTACACCGACTGCAAGGATGTGTTTGAACTCGTCACCGGACTACGTGGAGTTCCTCCGGATAAGCAACAGAGGCTTCCCATCATGGCGCTGCGCGAGGAGCGCATCACGACGAGAACTCGGTGGACGGTACATGTGCCCACGGAAGTGATGGTGGCAGATGCTATGACTAAACCTGGAGTGCTCAAGCGGATGATGAAGCTTCTTACCACAGGATGGCTAGATATGGAAATGACTACGAAGGTGGCGACGGCACGACGTACCATTTCATCGCCCAAGTGAATATACATAATCAGATCTATTGAATATCCAGAAGTTTGACAACACCGGAAGATTTGAGAATGAGATTGCAAAGTACAAGATGGACTATATGGGGACTTCGAGCACTTATCAGGTGAAGGACATTAACATCGAGAACGAGCAGTTCTTAGTTCATGAGGCCTGCCGCGGCCAGTCGTTGTTCTCTCACTCTACCTCCTTTCTCTCTCACCTTGATTGAATTCCGAGCTTCGCCATCGTTCGGTTGCTGCATTTATCTGTTATAATCGGATATAGATCCGTTTACAGTATTAGTCTCAGACAGATACCGTAGAAAGTAGAATAAGACTGAGATTGCAGGTGCAGGTTTGTTAGAGTATTCTCAGATGCAGTAGCAGCAGCTCAGTGTGATAGATGGACAGCAAGGTTTTCCGTACTGAAACATTATGGCTTCAAGGAGCGGGTTTCGCGCGTTCATAGGCTAAACATTTCAGTGGGGAGGTCGAGGGGGAGGAGGGGAACGGGGGGGAGGAGAAATGAAAGGTGGAGGAGGAAAAGGTGGAGGAGGGGGAAGGGAAGGAGAGGGTAGGAAAAGGCGGAGGAGGGGAAGCAGGAGGAGTCCAGCGTCCGGGGGGCGCGGGTCTCAACCCTACGCCCGACCGCCGTTGCCCGCACCCGCGGACGCGGAGGCTTTCTGAGCATCGTTTAACCGATCCCCATCCCCAGCGGCGTGGCCTGGGCCCCACTGGCCGATTTACCCCCTAGATGGGGATATGGGCCGTTCCCTTCGGGTTTCGAGGGGTGTATCCCCAACTGGGGCGATAATTTGGTGGGGGCCTCGAAGGGGATGAGGATGGGGATGGGGGTCGGTTAAACGATACTGACGTTCACGCCCTCATAAACGAAATCGAAGGCTAACACGGAGTCGTCGCGGTGGACGGAATGAAGGGGGGGCATCGGCTGTCGGCGAATCGCCGCCACTGGCATTCCAGGAAACGTCATCTGCGTTATGCGTGTGGGTATTCCCCTGGCACGTTACAGACTCGAGGCCCCCCAAAGTAGGTTCCACAACCTGCTCGGCACCCAGGGCAGATCAAAGACCATGCATTCACCATGTGGTTGTCGACGTCGTCAAATAGATGTTCGAAATCTGGATAGGCAGGCTCGGCGACAGTGAACCAGCCAAGCTCCTCGGCACAAGGGCGGCTATCAGGAAAAAGAACACCGTCATCGCCGCGAGGGACCTCAGGGAGCACATGATCTGCTTCGAATAATTGAGCACCTGTTGTGTTCTCGAGGTACGTGCTGCCAACCAGCAACTCCGAACCTGGGGGGCCAGCCCCCGGATTTAGTGCACGGACTCCAGCGCCCAGCAATGGACATCGCGACCTCGACTGTGACGACGCCGAACCTGGGAGGACATCCCCAGAATTTGGCGCTCTGACCTTCTCGGGGCCATGATGAGAATGAGCAGGGCGATCCGAGGTTTGCACAGCGCCACCATCTTCGTCATCGCGGTGGTGGTCGGCAAGAGTTCGGCCAGCGTGGACATGACACCCATGTGAAGAGGGGGGGGACTCGAACCCGCCATCGTCCGAGAAGTCGTCCACATGGTGCGGTTGCGGAGGCTGTGTCGACATCTGTTGAGCCCAGCGCGCGCGCGCGCCTTTTCGCAAACCAGGTCGCCAGGAACTGGGAAGTACCACCGATCCGAGGGGGAGGCGCCATCGGATGCAGAACCTGTGCATGCCCAGGCGCGGGGTCGCTCGAGCGTGCAGCTGGCCCGGATAAAGTAGGGGCGCCATCCAGCAAGTGCTCGACGTCAGCGTCGGTCATGGAGTCCCAGGGCAAGAGGCCCAGTGCAACCAGCTGTTGTTCCATGAGAGCCGCTTCATCTCCGAGCACTTCCATGACCTGTAGATCGACGTCCATTGGCGAGGGCGGGTCAGCCCGCTGAGCGACCAACTCTTCCCCGTCACCAAGGTCGGAGATTGAATATGTGTTCCATAGCCCCATCGCTTTCTTCAACGGGGCAAAGATGGCGACACGGAAACGGCTGGGGACGCAACATCAACAACGCAGCACGCCTACGTGGTCGCATTCAGGAGGCGCCTGGTCGCCACGAAACAAGGTGCATGTGCTCCTGAGATCTCATCCACGCCGCGGGGGCCCCATCCTGGCCCCTACCAGGCCAAGCAAGGGCAAGATCACGTCGGAGACGAAGTCGCTAAAGATGCAAGTCGGACCAGGCCCGCTGGCAGATTTCCCCCGCCAGCGTCCCCTTCTGATTGAAACGTATCTGCCCCCGTTGCGCGAACATCAGCGAGAACACGTCGTGGCGCAGACTGATGTTTCAGGTTATTGAAATATGAACAAAATTAGATCCAATGGACACGCGACTTACCTCGCTGGAGGCTGACGACGTGGTAGCAGATGCGGAGGAAGAGGCCGAAGAGGTATGAACCGAACGTGGCCGTGGGCGAGTGGGCGGCGGCGTCTGCTCCGCGTTGCGGTTGAGCTTCATGGAGGGGGCGATGTCCGCGCACCAAGCCTGACCTTCCGAATAGCTGATTTGAAGACCGACCCGCGCGCAGATGTGGAACGCAAAGAGTGGCATGTTGTGGAGTAACCGCAGTTGTACAAAACCACATCGAGGGCCACCTCGGCGATCGCGATAGCCGATCCGAGCAAACCCCGCCCGCCAAGGGCCGCGGAGGGTCGAGTAGCCCAGTGGCCTCCGCGCGCTCGCGCATGATGGCACTCGAGGTTGCGCAGGAGTCTACCAGTGTGGAGGCAGCGGTGATTAGCTTCACGCCAGTCTTTCTCACTTCTAGCACCTCGCTGATTGCGGAGCGCGGGCGCAGACAGTGAGAGCGCTGTCCTCCACCTCTGAGCTTTTCGGCAACCGGACCTGCAGCGTGTCGTTGGATGGAGGCGAAGAGGGCATGACCTCTCATGACCCACATCATCGCGTCGCCCAACGCCTCGATACCACGCGGGGCTGCCGCCCATGCCGAGTATGATAAGGCGTCAAGACCTGGTTCCGAGCGGTGCATGTTGTAGTCCACCGTGCGCAGCAGCCATGGTGGAGGTGGGGCGAGGTCGCCGACGTCCACGGGCTGGATGTGCTCTTGGATGCACTGTGCCGCCGTCGCGGCGCTGATGTCCTTCCTGGCGAGCACGGGTGCCCAATATTTGGCCAGGATGTCGCTCGCGTCCGTGGGCGAGGCCCAGTCGGCAGCAAAAGCTGGGTGCCCTTCGCCGCTCCGAAGACCATCCTCCGTGACCCCGCAGGATGATGTCGAGCCTGAGGCGGAAGCCGTGCCAATGGGAACTGTTGCCCCAGCATCCGCTCCTTGCCCCCCGCGCTTGTGCTGCGGATAGTGCCCGACCACCACCGGACGGATGGAGGGCGGCGAATAAGCACGCGACCACGCTCGATGTCCAATATGTCCCTGCCAAGTCTGATGCTCAGCCCTCAAGCGCAGCGCACGGTTCGCGTTGTTTCGCCACGCGACGCGGGCAATCAGTCTGAACGGAACCAACATTGCGTCAGTGGCCTCGGCCTCCTCTCGGAACAGCCGATCACGAGTTTCTCGAGCCACCTCCATCATTGCCCATTTTGTACGATTCAACTTGCTGTGGAAGGGACTTGGGCGAGTAGCGCAGCAGCTGCGTGACCTTGTGGAGGGTGTCCGAGTACTTGGCAGACTCGAAGCTGCGCCTAAATCGAACCACATGAACTGCGCGGTCGCTGATGCTTTTGTCCGAGGAAGCCTGAGGCATGCCAACGACTGCCAGCATACAGGTATGAAAGCTGAAACAATTCCCAATCAGGCCAGCTGACCCAACATCTATCCAACGTAGCGATGGCATGAACATTTCTGTCGCAGCGCGTAGGCTGGCCTGAAGAAATATCCGAAAGGCCACCCAACATGCGACGCCATCTTAGCGCATGAGCACGCCGGCCACACCCAGCACCAGCAGCTAGGTCCGGGAGGTGAAACAGGAACGGCGAAGAAGGAGCAAAGTTGAGGTCGCAGTGAAGAACTAGTTAGAATCGTCCTCAAAGGACCTGCCGCGACGCAGCGGTCGAGTCTACGGCGCTGGCAGAAGAGACGGTCTCACGCTGTGAGAGGGTGAGGTCGTGGTTGTGAACGCTATAATGGATGACTGTCTCGCGCCCGTCACCGATCAAAAGGCGAAGGGCCCTGCCAGGAACGATGGCCCAAATTGAAACGTTCGAAGAACATGATGGCGGAAGAAGCGCAGCCGCGCCCCCTCGCATTGCAGACCACTCGCAATAGCTGGAAAACTTCTTTGGGCCGGGCACCAGTTTGTTTAGCAACGCTTGTCGCTGCAGCTCGTCTGGATGAAGCTCCCGCGGCGCGACGGTTCGACGCGCGAGGTCAAAGCGACGGAGGTGTCCGAGCAGCTTTGCCGCCTGCGCACCCGCGAACTGGAGGAGCGCCCGAGCATTCCACGAAGTGTATACCACTTGGGGAGGGCGTGGGCGCTGACCACCAACGAGCGTGGCGAGGTCGTCACAGACCCAACGCGGCATTCCCAGAAGGTGCGATGATCATCGTGGCGAGGGCCTCCACCCTGTCCCATACGGCTGTTTACGGATAGATGCTGTTTTTCATATCGGACAAGGGAGAACCAATCCCGGACACCGAACTGGCGCCAGAGCCTCCCGCCCAGGCCTCCCGATAATCACAGCCAAGAGCAGCAGCCCTCGAACGCGAGGGCAAAAGTGGCGGGCAGGAACGTGGTGGACCAAGAAACTCTGAGCCAGGGCGGCTACAAAGATCGCGGCGTGAGTTACTGGGCTGGAGTCCGGGCTGCAGCTGGGATCTCGACTCCCGCCGCTGCTTGGCCTAAGTCATAGGGCCCTGGGAAGGCACGTTAGCACAGAGCTTAGACCCGACACGAAACTCGAAACGGAAGCAGGCCATTGTGGATTGAAAGTGCTGATTTTTGCGGCGGCCAGACTTTGACGCGAGCGCCAGAACGAAACCCGTTCAACGAACATGAAGATGGGGGAGAAGAGGCATCGGATCGAAATCAAGCCCTAGGCTAGATCATGCCTAGGCCAAAGGACCAGATTACGGATAGATGCGGTTTTCCACACCGGACAAGGGAGATCGAATCCCAGGCACCGAGCTGGCGCCCAAGCATCCCGACCGACGCGGAGTCCAGAGCGGCGCCAGGGACGAGCACCTGGCCAGGGAACTTGGCGACCAGCGAGAGGACGAGACCGCGTTTACAGCTGCAGGCGCGAAGCGACGAGCCTGGCTGGCCACAGGACGAAATTGCTTCGCCTGACGTGCCCCTTTTTCAGCGAGACCAGATGCCCTACTGCGGGACGGGAAAGTGACCACAGCCACTGCTTCTTGTTTGCGCCGCCTTCCAGCCGACCGAAAAAGGAGCAGTGGCTGTGGTCATCTCCCTGGTGCTCAACGAAAATGACCACAACCACTGCTTCGTTTCTGCTGACTGGGCGGCGGCAACAAAAGAAGAGCAGTGGCTGTGGTCGTCTTCACGCCCCGTACCTGCCAGGGCCCACGATCGCGCAAGCGTTTGCGCGAAGCCACAGGGCAGCCGGCGCGCGAAGGCCACGCGGCCGTGAGATCCCAGAACAGAAAAGACGGCCCTCGGCCGCTTCGGTCCCAAAAGACGCCTGGGTCGAGCGCAGAGAAGACTTCAGTCGCAAGGTCGTCGGCTTCTTGCCTGGAGCCTCGCGGGATCCGTTCGGGGAACAGCTGGATTCCCCGAGGCTCTATCCGAGTCGAAATCTCCATGAGGACGATGTGCACAAGTGTTTTGGAGTCGCTCGACCTGCCGACGGAGAGCTCCACCACCTGGACACGGGCAAACATGGTCGACCCACAAACCCAGAAATGAGTATGAAAGTGTGTAGCATGGAAATCGCTCAAGACAACAAAATTGGGCGACGGGCAATTGCAATGTTCAAGGTAGCGATTGTGATGTACAGTGTCAGGGGCTGTGCTGTGCAATGCTGTGATGAACTGAGGCGCGCCATGTCGCGTTGAAGTGCTGTGCTCTATTGCATTGTGGATCAGGTCGCCCTTGGCAACAGAACCCCGATGGAACTGATCCGGATCTCCAACTCGAGCTGCCTGAACGCATCACTCAGATCTAGCCGAAATATGAACGTGCGGGGCGCTCGGCCAGCTCGAGCTCAAGACCCGAGTCAGTTCGGAGGCGAGACGGCCCGAAAGGGAGCGAAGTTGATCACTTCTGTGCTGCGTTGCGTCGTGGATCAAATCTTCCCTGGCATCCTAATCCGGACAAAACTAAGCCGGGCATCAAGCCCCAAGTTGCCTGGGCGCATTCCTCGTCCAGAGCTGATTGCAATCGAGACCTCATGAAAGGATTATGTTCCGCAACAAGTCGGCATGTCGACATGATAATGGCGAACCCAAACCGAGGCGAAATAAATCGAGAAGGGGCGGGCCGAAACGCCGACGACGAGAACGACGGCGGACGGCGACGACTGCGACAGCGGTGTCAGCTCGGGGCCACTACGATCGAAGGTGGGGGGGGGTGAACGGAAGTGACCCCAACCGGGACATCGGTTTCGGTTTCGGTTCGTGTAGTGCGCGCGGGCGAGGCGAAGTTGCGCGAGCTCCTGCACTGGTAGGGGCTAGATATTGCCAAAACGGCCGCCCTCCCCCGTCGGCCAGCCGTGGCTCCAGGGTTGTCCCGGCGATTGTCCCGGCGGTTGTCCCGATGGTTGTCCCGATGGTTGTCCCGATAGTTGTCCCGATGGTTGTCCCGATGGTTGTCCGAACGGTGGTCCCGAAAGTTGCCCCGATGGTTGCCCCGATGGTATTCCCGGTGGTTGTCCCGATGGTTGTCCCGATGGTTGTCCCGATGGTTGCCCCCATGGTTGTCCCGATGGTTGCCCCGATGGTTGCCTCGATTGTGGTCCCGATGGTTGTCCCGATGGTTGTCCCGATGGCTGTCCCGATGGTTGTCCGATGGTTGTCCGATGGTTGCCTCGATTGTTGTCCCGATGGTTGTCCCGATGGTTGTCCCGATGGTTGTCCCAATGGTTGTCCCGATAGTTGTCCCGATGGTTGTCCCGATGGTTGTCCCGATGGTTGTCCCGATGGTTGTCCCCATGGTTCTCCCGATGGTTGCCCCGATGGTATTCCCGGTGGTTGTCCCGATGGTTGTCCCGATGGTTGTCCCGATGGTTGTCCCGATGGTGCATAGATAGATACATAGATAGGTCGGAAAATAGCTAGGTTGGATATATATATATATATATATATATATATATGCATGCTTCGACTGATAGGGTGGCATATTGAAATATGGCTACATGTACTCATTCGAACGATATATACATATAAACACATTCGTATATATACGATGTTGATATACTGATATCTTGATAGGTTGATAGCCCGGTTGGTAGATCTATAAAATGATAAACAAATACATAGAGGGAAACATATACATATATATATATATATATATATACAGACATGTCGACTGGACGTATACATACACATAGTGATTGACAACTTGATATTCTCACATATTTATACATTGACATATATGTACACATATATATACTAGAACCACGCGCGCGCTTCGCGCGCGCTTAGGTTCTGTCGAGTCACAGACCCAGGAATCGTTGTGAGAAGAAATTGGTGACGCGAAGCGTCGTGGGGGCGTCCTTGGACGTCTGGGGTCTCCTGGGGCCTCTTGAGGGGCCTCCTGGGGGCCTCCTGGCGGCCTCTTGGGGCGGAAGGCTCGAGCTTGCGGTTCGTGGTCCCCCTCTGGGCCCCCTCTTGGGCCCGTCTTGGGGCCCTCTTGGGCCATCTTGGGCGCCTCTTGGGCCGTCTTGGGGCCCTCTTGGGCTGTCCTGGGGCCCTCTTGGAAGCTTCTTGGGCCGTCTTGGGGCGGTCTTGGGCGCCTCTTGGGCCGTCCTGTAACGTCGGAAAGCCCAAAAGGCGACTTTGTTGAAAATGTACGTTTTACGAAGGGAATGGGTCAATTTTTGCGTCTAGGGGCCCTCTTGGGACGCATGTTGGAGGCTTCTTGGGGCGTCTTGGGGGCGTCCTTGGACGTCTGGGGTCTCCTGGGGCCTCTTGAGGGGCCTCCTGGGGGCCTCCTGGCGGCCTCTTGGGGCGGAAGGCTCGAGCTTGCGGTTCGTGGTCCCCCTCTGGGCCCCCTCTTGGGCCCGTCTTGGGGCCCTCTTGGGCCATCTTGGGCGCCTCTTGGGCCGTCTTGGGGCCCTCTTGGGCTGTCCTGGGGCCCTCTTGGAAGCTTCTTGGGCCGTCTTGGGGCGGTCTTGGGCGCCTCTTGGGCCGTCCTGTAACGTCGGAAAGCCCAAAAGAGAACTTTGTTGAAAATGTACGTTTTACGAAGGGAATGGGCCAATGTTTGCGTCTAGGGGCCCTCTTGGGACGCATGTTGGAGGCTTCTTGGGGCCTCTTGGGGGCGTCCTTGGACGTCTGGAGGCCATCTTCAGCATCTCGGAGCCCTCTTGGAGGCCTCTTGGAAATTTCTTGGGCCGTCTTGGGCGTTCCTGGGGCCGTATTGTCTGACCAGGGAGGCCTCCGGCAAGCCCCGACGAGCCTCCAGAGCCCCCGGTCCCCACATTTGCGGTCGTGGTCCCGGCCCCGGGCCCCCAGACCAGGTGCGCCGTTATATGTATATATACATATAACTATATATATATATATATATATATATATATATGGGTCGATCGACAGCTAGAACTATATTGATACATTGGTAGGCCGATGAAAAGTTTGATTGGTTGATAGACCGGTACGTGTATATATGTATATTTGTGAATATGCATAAACGATTGATATATGAATACATATATATATATATATATATACCTACATATGTAGGTACTCAGATCGGCAGATATATAGGTATATAGCTATAGAGGTAGATATATAAAGCTATCACGACCACCACCTCTGCCACCACCTCTGCCACCACCACCACCACCACCACCGCACCATCACAAACACCATCACCATCACCACCACCACCACCATTCCGAAGGCATGTGCGGTCAAGCCGTTTCGCCCTGGCGTGGGCTGCCAGCACTCAAGCCGCAACAGCATGTCGGCTCCGGCTACTCAGGGGGGGCCGGGGCCAGGCACTGCCAGCTGGAGCAAAGGCGCCGCGCGTTGTGCACCAGATTGCAGCAAGGGCGCCACTCCATGGCGAGCCAGGCCCTGCCGGCTCGGGCCACGCCATTGTTCGGCGCAGGGCAAGCTGTAGCGACGGGCGCGGTGAAACTCGCAAAGCGGACGAGTTCCGCAACTTGCGCAAAGCTACGCGCTTCTGGGTCGGAGCGTGCGCGGCGCTGACGCAAACTCGATTGTGGGGCGTCGGGGCCGCGCCTCTGGGCCCGACGAATGGAGCTCGGGGGGTCGCGGTTGCGACCTCGCGCGCGGCACCCGGCGCGCAGCGCGTGGACGGCGTCGCGCCGGCGGGATCTGGCTTGCCCCGTTCGCGGCCGGACAACTACCCGAGAGGTCTGGAGGCCTGCCCCCTGCCTGACTTCGTCGCGGTCCATTTCCCTGACGGCCCGCCGCGTTCCGCAAACTTGCCCAAGACGTGGGCACCTGTCCCCCGTGTAGAGGTTGCGCACGAGAACGCCAATTCTGGCGCCATTCGCGCAGGGGCCCCACTCCAACTGGCTCGGGCTCCCACGATGCACAAATCTCACGGCATCACCGCGCGCGAGGACTGCGTCGTCTCCATCGCCGGCGACTGGTCCTCGTCTTGCGTTAGCAAGCTAGGGCATGCGTTCGCGGTTCGGGCGCGCGCGCAGTGCTGGGGGCACGTAGCTTTCCACAAACTCCCGCCCACCGAGGACTTCGCGGCTGCGCGCCTCATCCGAATCTCCCAGGCCAGGTCGGCCATTGAGGCCCAGGCGGACGCTGCGTTTCTGACGCATCTGGCACGGCGAGGCGCGACGCCGGAGGCGCTCGCGCGAGCGCGCGAAGACCCTTTCAAGCAGGCGACTCGCGCGTTGGAGCAGCAGGAGCCACCCTACATCAAGATCTCCGAGTTGCGGGCAATGCTCGCCATCAGCGGCGCGGCGCCGATCTCGGATGGCGCTGCGACGTACTGCGCGGAGAAGTCCGGTCGCAAGGGCGTCGGGTTGCGAGCCTTTGTAGCCTCGTTCCGCGCATTTGTAGCCACGTTCCGCGCTGAGAAACAGGGCGAGACCAAAAGGCGCGAGCCGAAGGAGGGCCCGAGTGAAGCGGGCGACGCGTCGGCGACCAGGCTTCCAGTCATCGGCGCCCTCGGACACTCGTGGCTCCAAATTCTCTTCGGCGCAGGTTCCAACTCAGCCCGGCGAGGATGTCGCGGCGCAGCGCGAAGACACTCGGAGCGAAGACTGCGCAGCGCAGACAACGCAGGAAATGGGCTTCCAAGCTGATGATATCGCCCGCGCGCTGGAGATCGCGTCGTTCTCACTCGGCAAGGCGATCCTGCTTCTACTGAACGGCATCGACGACAAGCGCGCCAAGCAGGACACCAAGGTCCGCTTTCGACGATACCATAATCAGTTAGTAAAGTCCTTCGGCTGCCAGAAATTGGCAAGCTTGTCCGCGCTCGCACAATGCAGGCAGCGCGCCCGCGACCACTGCCAGTTCAGCGTGACGGTCTGGGATTTCGGCCAGTACACACAGGTCAAACCTCGAGCGCGTGCTTCTGGCTCTGCTTGGCGGCTGGCTCGTCGGAGAGCAGCGAAAGGGTTCTGGCCTGGGCTCCGCCAGGTGACTATCCCGTGCGTTAGTCGTTGGCGGGGGCGCGCGCCAACGGCACGTCGGCGCGCGCGGTTCCAAGCCGGCGGCACACGGACTTGGGAGTGTGCGCCGAGGCGCTGCGGACGTAATTCTGCAGTGGCGCAGCCGCCGCCATGACGCGGCCAGGTCTCATGGCTAGACTTTACCTGGCGTTTGCTACCCTCGATGTGCGCCGCCCCGCGCTCACCCACACTATGTGCAAGAAATGGGTGCACAGGCTGTCTTTTCCGGAATTCGCGGACGAACTTGTAGTCGTGGCCGTCGCACTTGAACTGCGAATCCGCACTTGCTGCATTCTGCATACGCCAGATTATGCAGTCTCGCTGTGGGCGCCCTCCACATATGGCGTTCCTCCGCTTCCGGGCGGCGCGGGCGACATTATAAATGTTGGCAACAACGATGTCCACTATGTGTACTTGTCGCCGTGCGAGTGATTGGCACCAAGCACTGCTAGTGCCCCGAGCACGTGTGAGCAAAGGAGGAGCCATACTGTTCGGGGGACAGGGCAGCGAAGTTGAGGCGTTTGCAGGCGGAGCCTACGTCGCCAATGCCGCGGCAGCTCCAGTGAGGCATTTCGCCCTCCTTCGTCGCCAGGCTCTGCCAGCGGGAAGCGGGTAGTGAGTACGAGGGGTACAGCGCGCAGGGTTCAGACGGAGTGGGTTTGCAATAAAAGTGCTTCTCTCGAACGCGCAGCCGTTAGGAGCATGCGCCAACACGCAGTAGACGCCTCGGGCGTTTGGCATAAATGTGGGCACGCCACCAAATGACGCTAGCATCGCACCGTAGTGCACCAGCATGTCGCGTACACCGTCATGTCACATCGCTTCGCTCATGTCACCATCATGATAACTAACAAACGGTGACAG
>CAUYUJ010006302.1:248483-295983 GCA_963575745.1 Prorocentrum cordatum | reverse complement strand
CCCACGGCCTACTGCCAGTCCCAACACACCTCCGCCCCTCCCCCCTTACCTGGGGGAACAAAAACTGGCATAAACATAAAAACTCGGGGGTCCGCGCGGATTTCTCGGATCGGCGCTAGACCCCCCTCCCTGGCGCGCGGAGCGCGCCAGTGGCGGCGCCGGAGGGGCCGCCAGGGGGCCCCTGCGCCGATCCGAGAAATCCGCGCGGACCTCCGAGTTTTTATGTTTATGCCACTTTTTGTTCCCCTATTACCAGCCTGGAAAATATCCCTATCCCTATGTTCGGCATAGCCTCATCACCATGGCGATCTCAGGGATCCCCTCAGTTTCTGAGGGTGCATCCCCAAGATTGTCATCGCCTTGTGGCGTGTCCATCTCAGGGATAGGGATCAGTTCGAGGCTGGTGACCCCCGTCACTGAGGCGACGATATCTTGCCTCATTGGCTGGCCAGCATCATGAGGATCAGCTTGGGCAGACGAGTGCCGCAGAGGCAGCAGAAATTCGACGCCGTGGGCTGCGGGCCTCCGCACGACTGACAATACTAGAAGAAGAAACAACCACACATACATAAACTTTTGGCGCTCCGCGCGGATTTCTTGTATCCGCGCCGGACCCCCTCCCTGGCGCGCGGAGCGCGCCAGAGGCGGCGCCAGAAGCGCTGCCAGGGGGGGGGCCCAGGCGCGGACCCGAGAAATCCGCGCAGAGCGCCAAAAGTTTTTATGTTTGTGGGTTGTTTCTTCTTCGCAATACCTCGCGTGCTTGGCCACGCAGTGCACGCTCCTGCCGAGCATCCGTGGGCCAGCCCTTCCCTGTGAGGCCGCAGGCGCTGCGCTCGCCCGCGTGCCCAGCGGCCTCGCCGGCTCTGCTGCCGGTGCCACGGTCACCACGTCATGGACCTGCTGGCTGCATTCGCGCATCGGCCCAGGGACACACAAATAAATACACACAAATCCCAGGATTCCCCCTTTTTTCGCATATTTCTCTGGTTTTCGTTTTCCCCCCACTTCCCACGATTGCCCATATTTTCTTAGGGATCGGCGATTAATTGTGTCTGTATGTTTTTTCCCCTCCTGAGACCTGCTGGCTGGATTCGCGCATCTTCTGATGGGCCTGTTTTCCGCAACCACCACCGCAAAGTGGAGGGGGAGGGGGTCCTCCTCCTCCTCCTCCTCCTCCTCGTCCTCCTCCTCGTCGTCCTCCACCTCCTTCCCCCCTCCCGCTGATGCTGGTGGAAAACAGGCCCATCCTCTTCCGGCCATGGAACGCGGCCACGAAGGCGTTCCTCGCGAAGACGGTGTGGAAGCGGATGAGGCACCGGAGACGCGAGCCGTGGCGGGCCGCCTGGAGCCGCAGCGCGCCGAAGTCGGGGCCAATGCGAAACCCGGCGTCCAGGAGCTCCTCTTTGGACGACTGAGATGGGCACAGGGCAGTGTTTAATACATAGGATGTTCAAAAATATAGGATGTTGAATCCATTATTAGTTTATGAATACATCTATGCATGAACCCATCGTTGTTTTTAGTACTAAATCCCTGCATTTTTAGTACATGATCCGCACGCGGAACATGTATTAAAAGCGGCACTGTACAATGCCCAACAACAGATGTTGTCCCAAACCAACAGCGGCCGCTGTTGGGCAGGCGGCCTTCTGTCTCGAGTGGGCACAGGCCGCGGCGGCGGGGACAGCGACAGGAACTGCTGTTGGGCATTGTACCCATTCTTTCCGTACCCATGTCGGTCGTCCCGATCCTCGAGCCGCATCGCCGATACATTGACAATGCATCGGCCATGTATCGGCGATGCATCGGCGATGCACTGGCGACGCATCGTCGACGTCGGTGATGCCTCAGCGACGGCGACGTGCAGCAAATCGAGCTCCACACCGAGCCGCGTCGCCGATGCATCGGCGATGCGGCGCGATCCTCCGACCCCATCTGCTGCGACCCTAGGAGGCCTAGAGTAATCAGCCTCGAACGTATCCCTATCCCTAAGATGGGCGAGCAAAAAGCGAGGACAATCTTAGGGATAGGCCCTCAGAAACTGAGGGAATCCTTAAGATCGGCATCTCGAGGTGAGGTGATGTCAAACATAGGGATAGGGATATGTTACAAACTGGTAATAGAGCTCCTCGAGCAGCATCTGCTCCGAGTACACGCCCGGCAAGTTCCCCACGAGCACCTCCGTCTCCGCCGGCGTGGGCTGCGGCGCCCGCGGGCCGCGGCGCAGCGCCGCGCGGGGCAGCGGGCCGCCCGCACCCCGGTCGCGAGCCGCCGCCGCGAGCCACCGCCTGCTTCGGATCGGCTCTCTCCTCCCCCTCCTTCTGATCCTCATCCTCTTCCTCCTCCTCTTCCTCCTGCTGCTCCTCCTCCTCCTCCTCCTCCTCCCCCTCCTCGGATCGGATCTCTCCTCCTGCTCCTCCTCCTCCTCCTCCTCCTCTTCCTCCTCCTCCTCCTCCTCCTCCTGGTCCTCCTCCTTCTGATCCTCCTCCTCCTCCTCCTCGATCCTTCTCCTCCTCCTCGATCCTCCTCCTCCTCCTCCTCGATCCTCCTCCTCCTCCTCCTCCTCCTCCTCCTCCTCCTCCTCCTCACCGGCGAGGACCGCAGCGGCCGGGGTTCGTGCCTTGGGGCGGGCAGCCCCGGGGCAGGGCGCGGGGCGCCGCTGCTGCACGTGCCTGGCGAGGAGCCGCGGGCGCTGGTCGTCGGCGTGTCCTCGGCCCCGCACGCGCCGCCCGGCCCCTGCGCCTCTGGGAAGCGCGCCGCGCCCACCAGAGACCCAACGCATCGAAAAAATCAAGACGGGCGTGTTTCGCCATTTTCGGCTTCTGGGGGCCCTCACCGGGCCCCGGGTCCGTCAAAAAAAACGACGCGGGATGCAACACTGGTGCATGGGGAAGGGGTGGACCCTTCCGGGGACCCCGTCTTGAAATAATCACGACATCGGCTCTCAGGGCCTCCGCGCGGGCCTGCGAGAACGCGGTCAAATGGCGGCCCATGGTGTTCGACTTCGCCGGCCCAGCCTCGAAGCGGTCGTCCGGCTCGTCCGCCTCCGGGAAGCGCGCCGCGCCCTCCGCGCGGGCCTGCGAGAGCGCGGTCAGCTGGCGGCCCATGGTGTTCACCTTCGCCCAGGGCTGGACCTGAACGCTGCTTTTCGTCATGTGTTCGTTCTCCGCTTCGTGCTGCTCTGCCCGTTGTCCTGTACCTCCCTGCCAAAACGAAAAGCATAACACAGCCGAAATCCAACAAAACAGCGTTTAGGCTTAGGTCGGGCATGTCCCCCATACAGGCGGATTTGGGGCAACAAATTCAAAATACTCAAACAAAAGAATACCCCATAATAGTCAAACAGTATGTAAAAAAAGTCCCCTGACTATGTTTGGACTATGCTTGAACATTCCTCCTGTAAAGGGACAGGTCCAACTTAAAACTGAAACAAAAAAACAGCCAATGTCCAACAGAACAGCGCTCCGGTTCAGCCCTGCGGTCGCCGGCCCCGCCTCGAAGCGGTCGTCCAATTCGCCCGCCTCCGGGAAGAAGGCGGCGCCCTCCGCGCTCGTCTGGTGATGGGCCTGTTTTCCACCACCACCACCATAAGTTGAAGGGAGAGGGGGTCCTCCTCCTCCTCCTCCTCCTTCTTCTCCACCTCCTCCTCCTCCGCCACCTCCTCCTCCTCCTCCTCATCCTCCTCCTCCTCCTCCTCCTCGTCCCTCCTCCTCGTCCTCCTCCTCGTCCTCCTCGTCGTCCTCCTCCTCCTCCTCCTCCTCCTCCTCCTCCTCCTCCTCCTCCTCCTCCTCCTCCTCCTTCCCCCCGTCCAACTTACGGTAGTGGTGGAAGACAGGCCCATCATCTGGGGGTAGGCGGCCAGCTGGCGGCTCAGGGTGCTCACCTTCATCGGCTCGAGAAGCTGCCGCTCCATCCACGCCGTGGCCGCACTCATGGCGCTGCGGGTGTGGCGGGCGCGGGCCTGGCACCTTGGCGGTCGCTCGAAGGCGGGTGTTCTCTGAGAACCTGGCCCTTGCTGCTAATTGATCCGAAATGGCTACGGACGCGCGAGAGGACATTCTTGTCGGGTCGGGAGCCGCTCGTCTGAAAATCGCTCAACCCAGGCAAGCCCCGGGGAACACCGTGGACCTCGTGTGGTTGTCCCGTCATGGTCTGCCAGTGTCGTGCCACTGTCCTGCCATGTGAATCCTGTCGTTGCCACGTCGCGACCTGCCCTGCTTCTCAATCGTCCACCACACGGACCCAAGATGCCGCCAAACAGCCGCGCGCGCGCACTCAGCGAAACGGCAGCGCAGCGAGAAGGCTGGCTGCACACAAGCACGGCCGGCGCGATCTGCAGGCGATGCTCGCGCCTCGCGCTGCGCGACGCACGAGGCGCGGATCGCCTCGCGCTCTCGCGCCGCCCCCCCCCAGGGGATGGGAGGAGGAGGAGGAGGAGGACGAGGAGGAGGAGGAGGAGGAGACGTCTCGCGCCCTCCGATCCAAGACGGCCCCCAAACCGCCAGCAGGCCTCCGAGAGGTCCCCCAAAGCCCCAGGAGACCCGACCCGCAAGAGGCCCAAATCGAGCCCCAAGAGACCCCCGAGAAGCCCCCAAGCGTCCCCTGGAAGGCCCCAAGGCAGTCGCACGACCGCATCCCATAGGCTTTCGAACAGCCTTTCGGGAAACTCCCACACGCATCCATGGGGCCTCTTACCTGCAGCCCAGGCGAAGTGGCGGGATCGAAGACCACTAGACATACAGTGGAGGCCCATGCCAAGAAACACCCTGCCTCCAGGGTGCCCTGGTCCTTCCTATGCAAAGCGTGAGGTTCCCACACCAACACTCAATCGACGTCCTGGGGTCTCAGGGCTGGGTTTCTTGTGGAAGGTGCCTTGTGGCCTGGCCTCCACTGCAACAACAACCACAGCCTGCCAGGTGGAGGGGAGAAAAAAAAAAATAACCCTAATGCCTCGACCACTTCGTTCCTTGCGACCCAAAAGGGGGTCCAGCTGACCGCGGGTGGTGCAATAGATGTGGGGGGCAATTGTAGTGCACATGTATTGCGCCCGAGAATTGTATTGCATTGTATTGCAACGACTGTATTGCACACGACAACCCAACACTACATCTGCGCGCTGGAATGTATTGCACGCCCCAAATTTATTGCGACCCCACAGATCTATTGCACCAAATCTATTGCACCACCCCCTCGTCGCTTGACCCCCTGTTGGGACAACCCGAATGTTGCGCTGCTGCTGCTTCTCCTCGTGCTCGCCCTTTTTCGCGGCCGGATGGCGGCCGTGGTGGTGGATGGTCGGAGGAGGAAAAGGTACCTATACTGCTAGACTTCCCTCCAGTTCCCCTCTCTGGGCCTCGTCGGAGGCCCTCGTCGCCCCCCCCCCTTGTCGCTGGACCCCCCTTTTGGGTCAGCCCGAACTTCCCAGGGGCCGGCGGTTCATCCTTCGGCGGTGGACAAACCTCCCTTTCGTAAACCTCCCCTTAGTGAAAACGGCCCGGGACCGAAACCGACGGACCTGGACCCGCAAAAATGACGGCCGCGACGCCCTCTCGCGAACCGAAAACGGCCAATTCGCTAATCGACGTGTCAGGATAGGAGGTCTGTCCACCCCCGAATCCTGAGAGCCATTCTCTGACCGCCTCCGGGAGGCGAGGGCGAGGGCCCTCCTCGAGGCGGAGAGCGAGCCAACAAACACCTCAGCCCACCACCCCTTCACGACGCGAGGGGGGTCTGACTGCCTGCCAGACCACCCCAACCCAACCCGAAGACCCGAATCTGACCCAATTTCGGGTTGGGGCGGGGGATAAGGGTTCAGGACACTCTGGGCCCATCCTATCGTTTTCCGAACGGAATCGGCTCTGCGATGTGGGCGCCATGAGAACGATACTCTGGGTTTCTTAATAAGCGTGGGGGGACCCCCCCGACGTGGGTCAACCTCGGACATGTGGGCAAGTATCATTACCATTACCTCTTGATCGGCCGACGCTGTCGTCGTCGTCGTCACCGCCGCCGCCACCGTCAGCATCCATGATAACTCTGACCCCCCACCGCCGCCGTTGTCGTCGTTCCCCATTCAGGGTCGGCGGCACTGGCCGAAAGGCCTTCGCAATCTAGGCACGTATCATATCATTACAACTACAGTCATGCCGTATCAGAATGATGCGCGGCAAGGATGCAGGGGCCTTGGAGGCCCAAGTGAACGTTTTTCGAACGAGGTCGGCCAGCCAAAGTGGCCAATGATGAGCCGAAGGGGCAAATATACCCTTAGGGAAGGTCGCCCATCATTCTTAACTATGCGGGTTGACTGTACCTCCTGCTCCTTCGAATCGAGCCCAAGAACTCTGCGGGGATGCGCTATGGTTGGAACCTCGCAGGGAAACAGCCCGACCGCGGCCGCCAGGGGCGCAGGGGAAAAAACAATACACAAACGCCCTGATACACGTCAATGCTCGAGCCTTGATTCTCGAACCCGCGTCGGCGGCGGCAAATCCTCCAACCTCGGACCCTCGAGACTCGATCCTCGAGCCTCCCCAGGGATCTGACGCTGCGAAGAGACTGCAGCGTCGCGAGAACTCCTCCTCATCCTCCTCCTCCTCCTCCTCCTCCTCCTCCTCCTCCTCATCCTGGTGCTCCTCCTCCTCCTCCTCCTCCTCCTCCTCCTCCTCCTCCTCCTCCTCGTCCTCCTCCTTCCTCCCCCCCTGCTGCTTTTCTTAAGCTGGACCAACCTGCGATGGAAAGGCCTGGCGCCAGGCGAAGACGCCCAATGTGAAAAGGCGTACCGCCTGGATCTCAAGGGCCTCGAACCTGGACCCTCGAGCCTCGAGCCTCGATCCTCGATCGTCCTCCTCCTCCTCCTCCTCCTCCTCCTCCTCGATCCTCCTCCTCCTCGATCCTCCTCCTCCTCCTCCTCCTCCTCCTCCTCCTCCTCCTCCTTCCTCTCCTCTCCTCCTCCTCCTCCTCCTCCTCCTCCTCCTCATGCGTCCTCGTCTTCCTCCTCCTCCTCCTCCTCCTCCTCCTCCTTCTCCTCCTCGATCCTCCTCCTCCTCGTCCTCCTCCTCCTCGTCCTCCTCCTCCTCCTCCTCCTCTTCCTCCTCCTCCTCTAGCCGTCGCTCGGACGTCCATTCCCCGTGCAGTATGCGACGTCGTGCGTGCAATCTTCGCGAGATGATCGAACATGTCCCATCCTCCTCCTCCTCCGCCTCCTCCTGCTCCTCCTCCTCCTCCTCCTCGATCCTCCGCCTCCTCCTCCTCCTGCTCCTCCTCTAGCCATCGCTCGGACGTCCAGTGCCCGTGCAGTTTGCGATTTCGTGCGTGTATTCTTCACGGGATGATCGAACATGCTCCCAGATGGTTCTCCCCAGGGAAGAATGAGGCGCACAGAGACATACTAGTACTAGATTGTTCCCCTCAGAGGCGCCCGTCCGACCCGAACATTATAGAATACTCATCTTGTAGTATATCTTTCCCCGAGCGGTGTGGCCAGAAAGCGCTGGCCACGACGCATACACTGCAAGATTTCTCGGTGCGCGCGTCGCCCCCAGGGGGGCGACGCACGTACAGTATTAGTGTGTTGAGGCGACGCCGACAACAATGCACACGTCCAAGCTGAGCATCGTTTAACCGATCATTATCCCCACCGGCGTGGCCTGGGCCCCACTGGCCGATTTGCCCACGGAGGTATGGGCGGTTCCCTTCTGGCTTCGAGGGGCAAATCCCAAACTGGGGTGGTGGAGTGGTGGGGATCGGGACGGGGATGGGGATGGTGATAGGGACCGGTGGAGAGGGAGGAGGAGGAGGAGGAGGAGGAGGAAGGAGGAGGAGGGAGGAGAGGAGAGAGGAGGAGGAGAAGGAGGAGGAGGGGAGGGAAGGAAAGAGGAGAAGGACGAGGAGGAGAGGAGGGAGAGGAGGGGAGGAGAGGAGGGGAGGAGGGGAGGAGGAGGGAGGGGGGGGGGAGGAGGAGGAGGAGGAGGAGGAGGAGGAGGAGCAGGAGGAGGAGGAGGTGGAGGAGGGGATCGGTTAAACGATGCTGAACGATGCCAAGCCCCCCGCGGCGGCGGCGGAAAGCAGCGGCCAAGGCCGCGAGAGCCGCGGCGGCGCGGGCGGCTTCCTCCTCGCCCAGCTCGCGCCGCCTGCGGGCCTGGCTGCACGCGGGGATGGCGGGGGACGTGCGGCGGACTCGAGCAAACAAAGCAGGGGGCGGAGGAGGCGGAGGAGGCGGAGGAGGAGGGGAGGCGGACGAGGGTAAGGATGGATACGGGGATGGGGATGAGGGGGGGGAGGAGGAGGAGGAGGAGAAGGAAGAGGAGAAAGAGGAGGAGAAACAGGAGGAGGAAAAAGAGAAGAGGCTCCCGTTCGGGCGGGGAACCCATCCGGCACCGCGCACCCACGGCCCCCCACATGGGCGTGCGCTGTTCGCTCGGCAAGGGCAGGGCGGCAAAAGGGTTCCATTGGTCTGCGCGCCCGGTTGAACACCGCGGCTCGTCAGGCGACCCTGAGGTCGGGCATGTCCTCCTACAGGCGGACTTTCTGGAAGAAAATTGAAGTAGACCAAAAAAGTGCGCAAACATAAATCCGCCGGCCCCCTTGTGGGGCCACCAGGCTGCGAGGCACGGGTTCGCAGTTTCCAGTACCAGTTGTAGCTTGTAGTTTCCAGTGTTACAGTTCTGCTTCTTGCTGGTTACTGTAACTAGTTGACTGATTGCGGGTTAGTGTAACTAGTTGATTGACCGCGCGAGGGGGGGGGAGGCCCAAACGGGATTTTTAGCACCCCCTGGGCGCGTTGTCTGAATTGCTGGGGGGACTCGAAATCGACACCCCTCACGCAGATCCGCGGGGTCAGGGTCCAAAAACACAAGGGATTTGCCACATTTCTGAAATTCGGTGCCACCCCTCACGCAGATCCGCGGGGTCAGGGTCCAAAAACACAAGGGATTTGCCACATTTCTGAAATTCGGTGCCACCCCTCACGCAGATCCGCGGGGTCAGGGTCCAAAAACACATGGGATTTGCCACATTTCTGAAATTCGGTGCCACCCCTCACGCAGATCCGCGGGGTCAGGGTCCAAAAACACATGGGATTTGCCACATTTCTGAAATTCGGTGCCACCCCTCACGCAGATCCGCGGGGTCAGGGTCCAAAAACACAGGGATTTGCCACATTTCTGAAATTCGGTGCCACCCCTCACGCAGATCCGCGGGGTCAGGGTCCAAAAACACAGGGGATTTGCCACATTTCTGAAATTCGGCGCCACCCCTTACGCAGATCCGCGGGGTCAGGGTCCAAAAACACAAGGGATTTGGCACATTTCTGAAATTCGGTGCCACCCTTCACGCACATCCATCGCAAGGCGTGGTAACCCAAACTGCGAGAACTCCCTCGGCCCTTTAATCGCAAGGTGTGGTAACCAAGCCCGTACACCATACACGTCTTACCAATCGCCAGGTGTGGTAACCCCTCTTGTGATCAGTTGGTTTTGCTGATTGCGTTCGGCTTCGCATGAAGTTTCGATACTGTTTCACAACAGCGCCAAGGCCTCATGACTTAGCTCTTCCATGGCCCATTCTCCGAGAGAGGGGGCCGGCGGCAGGGGGCGAAGCCCTTACGGATAATTGAAACATCGACCCCGATTGTTTTTGAACTATTGTTGAATGCCCGACTCAAGGCTACCCTGAGATCTGGGCGCTGCAATGCATGCACACCGGGCAGAATCGCGACCAGCGTCGGGCCCCAGGGACAACACGCAGATCGACGCGGCCCGCAAAGAATGCCGCGGAAAGACGGGGTCTGGGACTCCAGTCGTGACTGTCCGCAACGTGGCACGCGATGAAAACGTGATTGATTTTGCAGTGGGGGGCAGTGCACCAGAAACCCAAAAACATAACCCCAAAAACCTGAGCCCTAAACACGAGCTACGAATATTAATTTCAGTCCTAAACAGACACCTAAGTTTTCTGTCTAGGATGTCTGAAGTTTTCTGAAAACTCCCCTCGGAATCCTAAACTCCCCACGACCATCCATGAAAATGTGGCGCGGCGCACATCGCAATGCAAAGGCAATTCCTGAACTCGCACAATCATCAAAATATGTGTTGGTATGTTGTTTTCTTTTTAAAAAGTGTATATATATATATAAACTTATAACCAAACACACACACACACACACAAACAACAACAACAACAACAACAACAACAACAACAACAGCAACAACAACAACAACAACAACAACAACAACAACAACAACAACAACAACAACAACAACAACAACAAAAACAAAACAAAAAAACAAAAACAAAAAAAAAAAAAAAAAAAAAAAAACGTGGCGGGGGCCACATCCCGCGCGCGCGGCCGAAGGGGGCGAATTCCTTGCCCCTCGCGAACCCCATTGAAAACGTCGCGCGGGGCACATCCCACCCGCGCGGCTGAATACTCCCCTGGCCCCGCCTCCGGGGAAGTCTGCCCTAATTCCTTCGCGAGCATTCATTAACAATGTGGTGCGGCGCACATCTCCGTGAGAAGCGAATCCCTAAACTCGCACGATGCTCAATTCAAAGCGTGGCGGGGGCTACACCGCGCGCGCGCAGCCGAAGGGAGCGAGTTCCTTGCCCCCCCGCGATCCTCGATTGAAAACGTAGCGCGGGGCACATCCCACCCGCGCGGATGAGTACTCCCCACATCCCGCCGCGCGCTCCTGTGCGGTTCCTCCTGCTTGCTGTTCCTCCCGCGTGTTCCGCGCTGCTCCATCCTGCTCCTCGCTGATCCACGCTGGCCATCCCCGATGGCTTGCGTGCGCAAGGGTTTGTCCCGATATGCAATGGGCGTCTAAGGTGGATGGGTGTGGGCACCGCGCCAATGTGTGACACGTCCAGTATCTTGACAGTTTCGCGCTTTTGTTGACCCTGAACCCTAAACCCTAAACCCTGCACCCTAAACCCAACCCTGAGACCCCAGGACGTCCATTGATGTTTGGTGTGGGAGCGTCACTTCTTCCATCGCAGAGCCATCGAAACTCAAAGAACCCAGGGCACCCTGGAGGCAAGCAGGGTGTTCCTCGGCACGGGTCTGCACTGTATTGGATTGCGTTTCTGACTGAACTCACCCAGAAGAAGAGTAAACAATTGCACGAACACATCTAGGCGACGAGCGATGGGAAAGTGAGAAGGAGAAGCCCTTCCCAGAAGGATCGGAAGTCCCCCGGCCTTCCCAGAAGTTTTTTCTGAACCCGCCCCGAAGACGCAACCAAAACTTCTGAGGAGGAGGACCGTGAGGACAGCACACCACTCGGCGCGAGCGATGCGGCGCTGCACCGGCAGGTCGACCGGAAGCGGGCCTCAGGCTACCACTGCCACATCGAGGCTATCATCAGCCAGCTGCGCGGCGGCCACTCCAGTGCGACCCAAGTCCCGCCACGACCCGATGCGGCTGCCATCGGACGCAACGTCGCCCGTGAACAGGGCCTGAGCGCCGTCGCCCAGCAACCATCGGGCGTCCTCCTCCTGCGCTCGGAGTGGGTAGCGCTGCGCGGGGTCCGGCGCCGGCCCTCGATCCCACAGCCAGCGATTCCGCGAGGACGCGACCTGATGTTACGCTGCCAGGTGACTGGGAGGGCCTGGCGTTCCTGCCGGAGGCAGCGGCAGATGCCGAGGCGATGCCGGGCGTCTCCCACGATCTCCTCGCCCTCCTGCATGCCTGCTTCCTCTCAGGCTCCACGTGGATTGCGCTCTCATCCTGAAGGGGATCGATGCCGGACGTCGGTGGTGCACATATTCCCGACGGACCCATGCTGACGTATATGGCGGCTCATATGGCATCACATTGACGAGATTGGTCTTGGGCCTGATGGCGTATCTTTCCACAAGGTCAAAGCGCACGTGGCCAAATCCAAGATTGCCGAGGCGGATCCCGCCGCACAGCGCATTATGATTGCGAACGGGCACGCTGACACATGGGCCAAGGAGGGGGCCACGATCGGCTTCAATGAGCTCCTGCAATACGTCGACCAGGCGAGGTCCGAGCAGGCGGCGCGGATCACGGGTGCCTTGGATCACATCGCGGGCCTCGCCGAAGCCGCGCTCGCCGGGCGTGGCGGTTGGCCTGATGTGGCCACTCCTCCGAAGGTGGAGCCGAGGGCGCCCGGTCGGCGGCCAGAGGCCCCTCAAGGGCGACGCCATCAGTGGGAGGCGAAACCTTTCGGTCAGCAGTGCGCTGCCTGCCGCCGAAGGGCGCGCACGGAGGGTCGAAGAGCGGCTCTCGACCGGGAGCCCTGCGCTGGCCATGCGGTTACGCGCCTGATGATCGACGACCTCGGCCCGTACGTGACGGTCAAGGGCCACGAGCTGTGGCAAACCGGGGATTACATCTGGTGCGCACGGTGCGGCAGCCACACCGATATGCGCATCAAGGGCTTGGCTGGCAATTGCCGCGGCGGCATCGCCGCCTCGGCCCGCGGCACCGCCTCCCGCCGAGCCAATCTCGCGGCTGGGCGTGCCCCGCGGGCGCGAGTCACAGCAGCAGCCATCGGCCGCCCCACCCGGCTCACTCTCCGGCAGTGGCTTGGGTGGAAGGGCTTGCTGGCTGCCGACGGGGACGCAGCCGCCGAGGCCGTCTGCGAGGCCTGGGCTGCTGACGCGGTTTTCGGCGACAGCTCTGAGGGGGAAGTCTGACCGGGGGGGCGGTCAGCACGCTTTGCGCGACACATTGTGCCCGCAGGGATCGCCAAACCGAAACCAAACCAAACCATCCGAGGAGGAGGAGGAGGAGGAGGAGGAGCGGGGGCTTCCGAGAAGTCCAGCCGCCTTCTGAGAAGGCCTTCTCCTTCTCATTCCCCTCAGGGCTGGGTTTCTTGAAGACCCGTACCAAGAAGCACCCTTTTTGCCTCCAGGGTGGCCTGGGTTTTTTGGGTCTCGATACTTCTGGCAGGGAAGGCGCGACATCCCCAGGCCAAAATTCGATGGACGTCCTAGGGTCTGGCGTCGGCCCCCCCCCCCCCCCCTGGCGGCCCCTCCAGCGCCGCCCACGGCAGAGGACTTCGCGCGCCGGGGGTAGTGGGGGGCCCAAGCGCCGATCCGCGAGATATCCTCGCGGAGCTCCGCACACGCACGCACGTGCATTTTGTGTCTTGCCGTCGTTCGGACGTCCATTTCCCTTGCATTGTTCGGTTTCGTGCGTGTTTTTTTCGCTCGATGGTCCAAGATGTTCCTCAAGGGTCCTCGCAGAGAAAAAATACACACGTCCGAACGATGTCAGGGTGTTGTCCCTCAATAAACTGCTGGCTGCACTGACGAGGAGGCCACCCCCCGCGCCGTACATGACTGCCCACCAGACCAATCCTCAGCCCAACCCGAAGACCCGACTTTCGAGTTGGGGGGGGTAGGGGTTCCATCTGCGTTTTTTTCAATGTCCCCCCCCCCCCCCGGAAATGGGCAGATTGCGGCCTTCGGGTTGGGTTGGGCTGGTTTGGTGGGTGGTGGGTAAAGGGGTTCGGCGGGGCAGATATTGAAGCAGCTAGTGCGTCGCCTCGTGCTCGACGGGGGTGACTCTGGCCGACGCGGAGGATCGCATCATTGGGGGTTGCCTGGGGGCCGTACTTCCAGATTCACGCTCATTCCGAATTCTTCATTGCGCACGTAAAAGTTGCTCTGGCTTTGGCACGCTGCTTACTGAGCGTCCATGTGATCTGCGTTCTTTTCGGCAGTCGATGCCCTGGTGGGTAATTACGCGGGGAGGCAACGAAAGAGACAACGTGGGTGAGGGCACTCGCCGTCCGCACTCCCAGAAAACTCGAGACGGCCTGCTGACCTTACCTCGTGGGGTTTGCTATGATGACGAATGGCCCGCGAGAACTCAGGGAAAATGTGAGCGACTAGCCGTCTTCGGTCCAGGCAGCACTCCCGCAAACGTTGCGGCGTCGTCTTATCGAGTTGTTCACCGCTCTGATCTGGAATTGTCCAGTTGGCGGTCTGGTGTTGCTGAGTTGGGCGCAAGCTTTGTTGCAGATCTGGCACGCGAGGCTTCGAAGCATGAACGGCCAGACTATGACTGCCAGTACGTCTCTTGCGACGGCTTCTGCACGCTTGGAGCCACAGGCGCTGCAGCTTGCCGGGTGCGAGTCTCCACGCCTGGCCAGAATAGCTAGTCATGGAACGCGATGCGCACGTGCACGATGTGCTCACGTGCCGCCCAGGCCGTCCGTCAGAGGACAGTGCAAAGGCTCCCAACTTCGCGCTCCGCGCTCCGCGCTGCGCGAGGCGCGAAGTGCGAATAGCTTCGCGCTCTCGCGCCGCCTCCCAGGGGAGGAGAGGAGGGTGAGGAAGAGTCGGAGCCGAACCGCGAAGCGCGAAGCGCGAATAACTTCGCGCCCTCGAGGGCGCCCTTGACAATGCCAAAAACATGAACGGAATCGTCAGCTGCAGGCCAGAGGTTTGACAAAAGATTTCTGGGTCAACCCAGAGCAGTGCCGACCCGCAACACTGGACAAACACTGGGCCAACAGGCCTGCCAAGCGGCAAGCGGGCATTAGCGGACCGTGTGTGCGATATGATGAACGTGAGCGCCAGTTCCGCCGGTGACTGATTGCCCAGAGCAAAACACTGGACCAGGCCGCAGTCGCTGCAAAGAATTGGCTCCAGGCCCACGATGCCGCGTGACACCTCCACTTCCGCTGCAGAGGCCGCGGCGGACTCCGATGCTGCCTTCGCCCGCGAGTCGGCTCGGATCGTCATGTGCGGGCAAACAACGTTGGCTGAAAGATGCTTTTCACCAAGACCTGCAACGATCGAAATGACTGCCCCGCCACGGTGCACCCGCGAGCGTCCGGCTGCGTGCAGACGTCAGAGGCTCGGCGGCGTCGGTGCCGACTCGCACGTGCAAGGAACACTGAACCGAGCGGAAGAGCGACAGATCTGTGCGAGCGACGGGTGCGCAAATGTATGGGCGATGTCGGAAGCCCTGAATACTAAAACGTTTTCATCTCTTGGGGTCGCATCTTTTACTTCCGCCGGCTTCCGCCGAGATTCCGCCGGCTTCCGCCGGCGGAGGCGGCCTCGTTCCGCTTCCGCCGACTTTCCACCGCCCTTCCGCCGCCTTCCGCCGAGGAGGAGATGACAACTCATTCGATCCTCGAAGGCAAGGCCCTTTTTGGAACACCACGTATGGTGTTCCAGGCTGGAATGCTCTCCAGCAGCACCTCAAGGATGCGAAACAGTCCCCACACCATGTTCCCCGCACTTGCGGACAAGGGTGAGGAGAGGGGGGATGGTCGGCAGTCTGCCAGACTCGAAGGCCAATTCAAAAAGCCAGCCGCAGGCGCCGATTGTTGAGACAGTACACAACCAGCCCGCCGCAGGCGCCGACTTTTGTGGGGCTGGTAGGGGGCCACATGCGAACCCTACCCCTACCCCCCACGCTTTCTGTGGGGGAGGGTGGGGTTCACTTCGCTCGGGAAATCGTGGGGCGTAGGGGTAGGGATCGCATGTGGCCCCCTTGAGTGGGTCGCGGGTGGGTCGCGGGTGTATCACGGAGTGGGTCGCGGGCAGGACGACGACAACAAGACGACAAGGCCACAACAAGAATCCTCGCCGCGGAGCCCCCAACTTCAGCCGCGCAACGGGGGACGGTGTAAGGCCGCTCGGCGCTCTCACTCTTACACATGTCGTGCCTTGTCGTATTGGCACAAGCACCAAGAACACTGTTCCTCCCCAGGTGCCTCATGACAAATAGATGCGCACATTCGACTGCATCGTTTCGTTATGTTCGTGCGTTGCATGTTCAATTGGTTGCGACTGTTGCCTTGTCACGGGGGTAAGCTCGATTATCTGCACCACGTGTAGGACTTAGCCTGGATGATGCCTACCTTCCATCTCATAGGCAAGGTCCGTTGTCGTATTCGCGACCTGCTGCGAGACCATGAACTTCCTCCACGAGGGAAGTCTTTCCTGACAATCGTTAGCGGTGCATTCAAAAACAATGTGCGACGCTGGCACCGAGGAGTTTTTAGGAAAATGGGCACTGCGGCACTTCCCGCCCGTCTTGGCTGACATGGTGCGAAAGCACACGTCACTCATGACAGCGGCGGCCCCGACTTGGAAGGTGCAGTTGGTGAGCGCTCAGAAACGATTGCGGTCAGTCGGTGTCGATTGTCTCATTGACGATGATGCGATGCTTCTTGACAGGGCCGCACGGGGATTGAATCGTGTATGCGCCCCTATTTCAACAGATAACCATTTGCATCGACCGTCAGAACGGCTTGGGCGCAACGACCAGAGCCCCGCATCCCTGCAACGGCTGCAAACTGGTAAGACCAAGGAGCGCGGCGCTAAGGCGAGAGCTCCAGAGTGTAACTGTCGTCAAACTGAAGGGTAAGGATCAGAAATGGAGAGGAAGTCTCATGCGAAACGACTGGTCCGCACTACCGAAATGTCTGGTAATGGAACAGGGAGGGTTTAATCTTTGAGGCAAGGGCTGGAGCAGGGAGGGGCCCCAGGGGAGAGAGCGAGGAGGGTGTGGTGTATGCAGGGAGGGAGGTAACAGGAGAAGATAGAAGAGGGGAGGAGGAGGAGGAGAATGAAGAAGAGGTGGAGGATGAGGAGAATGGAGGAGGGCGGACGGCCATATATATACACGATATTGGCTGAACGGGCACATCAGTATTCAAGGATGAGGCGACGGTCAGAGAAATACTGGAGACTCCGCCAATTCCTCAACCGCCGTGCTGTGTGTCGCAAGCGTAGCCAACAGAAGCTGTTTCAGAAGTGGGCCGCTCCCTCAAAAAGGAGGGAAAGCTGCGAATGGGGCGCCCAGACCTTGCCACCCGAGGTGGAGTCCATCATGCGGAGAACCGGTAGCTATGGGGAGCGAAGGAGGGAGGGAGGGAAGGAGGGGGGAGGGGGGAGGGAAGGAGGAGGGAGGGAGGAGCTCCTCCCTCTCCTCCTCCCTCTTCCCCAGACATCCGATGACCGCCGATGCCTTGACTTGCTCAAAACGGGACCCCTGGAAGCCCCGACTCTCTTCCCAGGGCCAGCCTTTCGTCATGGGCAGCTGTTCGACAGCCCCCTGGGCCCGTAAAGATTGGCGGCCTGGGAATGGGCACCAACACCAACACAGGGGTTTGCCTCCACAGGGGGAAGATGATCCAAGACGGTGTTGGTGGTAATATTTTGGTCACCTCGAAAGCCAGAATCTTACCACCATCACCGAGATCGAGATCTGATTCCTTCGGTGGAGGCACACCACCGATGTTGGTGTTGGTGTCAACCTCGAGGCCTGCAAAAACAACGCCAAAACCTCCGCCCTGCTGCTTGCTTCGAGAAGCTGAAGCCAAAGGTCTGAGCCTCCCCCCACCTGGGGACACAAAGGCATTCCTGTAGGCCTACCACGAAATGTTCGTATAACCCAAAAATGTTTTAATAACAAAAACAATGTTCTTAGAACATATAACCCGATGCGTTGAAACAAGACAGATTCAGCCAGAAATGTTATAAGAACATCTCGTGCAGACCACAGAAGGTTCGTAGAACATTCTTTGGTAGGCCTATAGGCGAGCCAGGATGCTTCGCCACTTCTTGACCGAGCCTCCCCCCCCCTCCACCTGGGGACACGAAACGGCACCGATACTGCTGCTCCCCGGACCTCTCCCGGGGTGCGTTCTGACCAGGATGCCGAGGCGAATCGAGCGGTGTGCATCGGCGACGTCGGCGGTGCATCGCAGACGCCAGCGCGGAGAAAATCGAGCTCCACATCGAGCCGCATCGCCGATGCATCGGCGATGCGGCGGGATCCTCCGACCCCATCCACTCGGACCCCATCTGGGAGGCCTAGACTCTAGACGAAAAAGCGGAGGAGGAGGAGGAGGAGGAGGAGGAGGAGAGAGCGGGCTCCTCCTCGGAGGAGCCCGCTCTCTTTCGCCCACCTGCTGGCTGGGACCAGTGCCGGGCCACCCCAGCTTCCCCAGCCAGCTCCAGGCACCAACCACCAGGCCGCTCGCTCCGGGAGGGTTCTGCGACAAGTCATGGGTGCCTCCCATACTATCTTGTCGGCTCTTGCGAATCGACGCTGATCAACGCTAAAGCGACGATAATCGACGCCACATCAACGCGAATCGACGTGAACCGACGCTAAATCGGCGCTATTTCATCGACGCCAGACGCTCATAGACGCTAACCCACGCCAAAGACGGAATTGAGAGGGCATACCAGGCTCCCGCGGACCTTGGGGGCGTCCAAGAGGGGGGCGTCCAAAAGGGAGGGCGGGGGGCGCAAATCACGGCCGGCAGCATGTGCGCGTCCCAGGGGGGGGGCCTGGGGACGTAACGAAATAATAAGGCGAGGCGCTGGGGAGATGTCATGGCCCCCGCCATGATATCCACACCCCCCCCTTCGTCATAACCCCCCTCTTGGCCGCCCCCGAGATTAGCCGCCGAAGGATTAAGTTGGGCGTGTCACCCTACAGGGGGATGTTGGACGAAAAATAGTGAATACCCCAAGAATGCTCAAACCATGCTCAAAAATAGTCAATACATCGTCCACTGACTATTTTTCAACTACTGTTGAACGTACCTCCTGTAGAGGAACAGGCCCGACTTACCCGCAGGAGGGGCCCCCGGGCCCCCGGGGGCCTCCTCGCGCTTCGCCTGGGCCTCCAGGCGCTGCCGCTTCCAGGGCGCGGCCAGCTCCTCCGCCTCCCCGAGCGCACCCTCGCCCTCGTCGGGGTCCTCCTCGGCCGCCTCCAGCAGCGCGGCGCTGTATCTGGCGGGCCCGAGCTGCACCGAGCCCCGACATCGGACCGGATCGGAGACGGATCGCATCTGGTGGGCCTGTTTTCCACCACCACCACCACCACCATGGAGGGGGAGGGGGTCCTCCTCCTCCTCCTCCTCTCTCCCTCCTCCTCCTCCTCCTCCTCCTCCGCCTCCCTCCTCCTCCTCCTCCTCCTCCTCCTCCTCCGCCTCTTCCTCCTCCTCCTCCTCCTCCTCCTCCTCTTCTTCCCCCCTCCAACTTATGGTGGTGGTGGTGGAGAACAGGCCCATCAGCATCGCCAGCGAATCGCCCCAGATCGAATCGATATTTCGATTCGATTTGGGACGATCCGATCTGTCGCGGCGATCCTCTATATATCGGAGCGCCGCGCCCGGCTCTGGCTGGCCCTGTCCGAGACCGGTGCAGCGGGCCAAATCGCATCGAGGCAGAGTCGCGGCCCCAGCCGGCGAATCGAATCGCGATTCGGATCGGCTCCTAACATCAGGTCGGGCATGTCCCCTACCGGCGGATTCTGGACGAAAAATCATTTAAAAGAGAGTACCCCAAAATACTCAAAGAATATTCCATAAATAGTCCCCGTGCTATTTGACCATTTGGGGATATTCCTCCTGTGGACGGACACGCCCGACTTAATCCTAACATCTGGAACCCAGAAATCCGACGCCGTGAATTTTTCAATACGGGGTCCCCGAAGTCCCGATCCTTTCCCCAGGACCGGTTCTTCATCCTGAGTCTGTTTTTGACGCTCCCGAGGCCCGGCGAGGGCCCCTGCAGGCAGAACTTTGCGAAAACCCTCCGTCGTGATTTTGTCAATGCGTTGGATCTCTGGGAACGCGTCGGGGGTGGGAAGGGGAAGCCAGCTGCGGCCTCCCGCAGGGGCCCTCATGCCCGGGGCCCCGGGAGGCCGACACGACGCGGAGCCCGAGAGGGGAAACAAGTCTTCAGTCGGGCCTGTCCTCCTACAGGGAGATCTTGGACGACAAAATGAAACATACCCCAAAAAATAGTCCCGAAATGCTCAAAAAATAGTGCCCAGACAATTTGTTTAGCATTTCGGGGGTATCTCTGGGTATGTTTAATGCTCCAGTAATCCTAAATGCTCGAATAGTCAATTAAACGGACGACAAATCAAATGTTTAAATGTTTAAGTGGTCGAAAAGTTAAACATACCCCAAAAATAGTCCCGAAATGCTCGATATGCTACCTACTATGTTTGAACATTCCCCCTGTAGAGGGGCAGGCCCGACTTAAAACAAGATGTCCCCCGGGGGACCGGTCGTCACCTCCGGCGGGGGGGGGGGCCCACGCCGCGAGGCATCGCAGCGGGGAGGGCAGGGGCCCGGATCTCCGGCGACGTGCGGCTGGCCTTCGGCCGGGCGCGCCGTCCCCCCCCTGCAGGCGGATCCTGGCCGAAAAGTCAAGAATCCGTCCAAAACATGTCCAAAAAATGCTCCCACAGACTCAAAAGATCCCCCAAATGCTCCCAAACACATTCCAAAAATGCACCCAACATATTTCAGGGATACACCCAGGATCTTCCAAACATGCACCCAAAATGCTCCAAAAATCGTCCCCAGGCTATCTTTGTTGACCATGTTCGAAGACTCCTCCTGCAGAGGGACGGGCTCGACGCCGTGGCTGGCTCCATCCCCGCGGGCCGCCTCGCGGAGTCGGCCCCCAGGGCCCGGCCTCGGGCCCCCGGGGGGGGCCAGCAGGAAAACCGGCCTGGGGCGCCAAGCTGAAGGGGCCCTGGGACGCGCAGACAAACACACACAAAGAACAGGACTCCCCAGATTTTCTCATAGTTTCTGGGCTTCTGTTTGTTCCCCCCCCCCACACACACACACTTCCTGTACTTTCCCACATCTTCTGGTGAATAAACGATGGATTGTGTGTGTGTGTCTCTGTGTGTGTTTGGTTTGTGTTTTTTCCCTCCTGCAAAACGACCCTTCGGAGGAGGGGGGGAGGGACCGCTGGGGCCGCGAATTGAGAGAACAGAAAAAAAGCGCACCGTCCGATGCCTGGGAAGATCCGCCGCCGGGCCCCCGGGCAAGGCGGCGCACGGTGTAGGGTGGAGTGCCGAGGGCTGTCTGGTGGGGTCTCAGTGGGTCTTCTAAGGCATCCACCCACACACGCACCACATCCACACGCGTGTCCCCCCCCTCTTCCCGGAATGAGAACAAAGGATCCGCGCTCCCGAGGTCACGCTCCCTATGGGTCCGAGCTGCCGGGGCCACGGCCCTCGCAACAGACGATGGATCCGCGCTCCCGAGGCCACGATCCCTCTCAACAAGCAACGGACCAGCGCTCCCAAGGCGATATCCCCTGACAAAAAACTATGGATCCGCGCCCCCGGGGCCAGGGTCGCCTGTGAAAAACTCTGGGTTCGCGCACCCGAGCTTCCAAGATGGTCGAGGCAGGCAGCCAAGGCCGCCATGACGGCCCAAGATGCCTCCAAGACGGCTCAAGACGGCCTCAAGACCGTCCAAGGGGCCCCCCTGAGACGGGCCAAGGGGGCATCACGACGGCCCAATCCACACGCACCACATCCACACGCGTACATTGCGGGCGCGGCCGCAAGAAGCCCTCGCAAAAAACCCGACCCTGAGAACCCGTGCTCGAGGTGCACCTGAGGGGAAACCCGGAGCACCCTGAACGCCGCAGCGGCTCCTTCAGCGGCTGCGGGAAGTCACCGCGCAGCGCGAGGAGCGAAGAAACCCAGGATACCCCGACGAGGAGCACATGGTTCCCTGCTGCGCGCCCCCACTGTACCCCCCCCCTGTTTTTGGAGCCCCGAAACGGTGCGGTGACGGACCGTGCGGTGACCTCGAAATCCCCCAAGACCTCACCGCACGGTCCGTCACCGCACGGTCTTGGGACCTCGGAGGCCCCAGTCGCCCGAGACGTCCTCGGAGAACGACCCGAGCCCCAAAACCATGCGGTGACCCCGAGTCCCCACCGACTCACCGCACGGTGTGGTCACCACCCCGTTGGGGGACCCCCCCCTGTTCCCCGCATGAGACCAAAGGATTCGGCGGTGGACAAACCTCCCTTTAATAGACCTCCCCTTAATGAAAACGGCCTGGGACCGAAACCGACGGACCTGGACCCGCAAAAATGACGGCCGCGACGCCCTCACGCGAACCGAAAACGGCCGATTCCTCAATCGACGTGTCAGGGTAGGAGGTCTGTCCACCCCCGAAGGATGCGCGCTCCCGAGCTCTGCGCCCTCGCGCAGAGCTCCGGCGGGCGTCGGCACGCACGGCGCGCTGCACTGCTGCGAGCCCGGGCTGCCACCGGGCAGTGTGACCAGTAGTGCGAAGGGGTGGCGGCCTCCAAGAGCGCGGGGAGGGGGTTATAGGGGACCGGAGGCATCCTGGAATGCCTTTTAGTAGAAGGCAAGGGGGGGCCTTCAAGAGCGCGAGGGGGGCAGAGGGGACCGGAGGCATCCTGGAATGCCTTTTAGTAGAAGGCAAGGGGGGGCCTTCAAGAGCGCGAGGGGGGCAGAGGGGACCGGAGGCATCCTGGAATGCCTCTTAGTAGAAGGCAAGGGGGGGCCTTCAAGAGCGCGGGGGAGGGGTAGAAGGGACCGGAGGCATCCTGGAATGCCTCTTGGTAGAAGGCAAGGGGGCGTTGCAGACTCGGGGGCGCGCAAACATGGATTAGCGATCCATGGATTTGGCGCGCGCTCGCCAAATCCATGGATTGGGGGAAAGGCCCTCCCCGGAATGCGGCCGGTGCGGCCTCCTTCAGCGGCGGAACTCCGCGATGTCCCGTGGAAACGGGACCCGTCGCTAATCCACGCCCACTGGATCCATGTTTGCGATCGCCTGAAATGTAACAAGATTCGCCGATGGTGTACGGTCGGACCTAGGCTTAGGTCGGGCATGTCCCCCTAAAGGCGAGTTCTGGGGGGGCAAATGAAAAGATACTCCACAAAATATTCAAAAATGATCCAAGACAGTCGAAAAATCCTCCCCTGACTATGTTTGGACTGTCTTTGCAGATTCCTCCTGTAGAGGGGCATGCCCGATGTCAACCTGGGCCAGGAGTGCCCTGTGCGTGGGTGCGTCCAGCCGTGGACAAGGGGGCACCAGCGTCAGTGTTCTTCTCCCCTGCAGCCCCAAATAATCAACGTCTTGGATCATGGTGTTCCAACCTACTTTAGCCTTGAGCACCAGAAAGGATTTCGAGCACAAAGAGAACACCGAAACTTTAGGGCTTTCACGTGTCGGGCCATGGGAGGCGATGCCCGTTCGGCACCGTTCAGGTACTTTTGCTGGGTGCTCGAAACGCTTTCTGGGGTGCGGTCCCGAAGTACGACGGGAGCAACATGGGTATTGAACCAACTCGAGACGGGTGCGCTTGGCTGTGGTACTTTTTTTTTTGGGGGGGGGGGGGGGGGCAGACGGCTTCGGGCTCTCGGGCCGCCAGGCACGGGGACGGGAGGCCGGCCTTGGAGAACGGGGCCGGGACCTCCGGGAGGGGGCGGACTGCAAAGCAGAACGTCGGCACACTCGAGGCCTCCCAGATGGGGTCCGGGCAGACTGGGTCGGAGGATCGCGCCGCATCGCCGATGCATCGGCGATGCATCGGCGATGCATCGGCGATTCGGCGATGCACCGGCGATGCATCGTCGACGTGGGCGATGTATCGGCGACACAAGCGTGGAGAAAATCGGGCTCCGCATCGCGCCGCATTGTTGATGCATCGGCGATGCGGCGCGATCCTCCAACCCCATCTGCTCCGACCCCATCTAGGAGGCCTTGAGGCACGCACCTTCCGAATTGCATTTTTTTTTGAATGGGGAACGAAAGAATGACACAAGCGTAAAAAAATTGAGGCCCGCGCGGACTTCTCGGATCCGCGCAAGACCCGCTGGCGGCGCCTCCGGCGCCGCCCCTGGCGCGCTCCGCGCGCCAGGGAAGGGCTCCAGCGTCGATCCGAGAAGCCCGCGCGGACCTCAGAGTTTTTAGGCTTGCATCATTCTTCGTTCCCCAATGTCTCGCCATCGCTCGGACGTCCATTCCCTGTGTTTTTTTCGGTTTCATCAAGGATGCTCCTCGGTTGTCCTCACCGAAGGAAAAATGCACACGTCCGAGCGATGCCAAGATTTTGTCCATCGAGAAGCTCGCACGCATGACAAGCGAGGCACTTGGCTGTGCCTGTGCGGCGTTCACTGCCTTGGCCCTGGCGGTGCCCTGGACACCTGCCTTGAGCGAGGTCGTCCAAGTTGGACGTCCCTGCCTTCCGCGGGCCACCACTGTAGAGGGGCCGAGCGGAGAAAGGCGAGAGGAAGGAGGAACTCCCTGGGAGGGGGGGCGAGTCGCCGTGAACGCAGCGAACTGGAGCCAAACAAATTCAGCGATTGACCCACCGTAGGCGAAACACGCCGGCAAGACGATCGCTCCGAGCGGGCCGGTGCTTGACACCGTAGAGGTACGTTCTCCGTGGCCCCCGCCGCCGATATTTGCCAAAACACTTGCAATTAAGATTATTGGGCCGCCAGGACGCGCCGGCACCTTTGCAGCTGAGCCTGAGCAGCCTGGCTCAGAACTCGTCGCCGTAGCCTTCCTCCTCGCCCTCACCCTCGGCGGTCTCGATGCCCACCTCCTCGTAGTCTTTCTCCAGCGCGGCAAGATCCTCGCGGGCCTCTGAGAACTCGCCCTCCTCCATGCCCTCGCCGACGTACCAGTGCACGAACGCGCGCTTAGAATACATGAGGTCAAACTTGTGGTCGATGCGGGAGAACACCTCTGCGATGGCCGTGGAGTTGCTGATCATGCAGCACGCGCGCATCACCTTCGCCAAGTCGCCGCCGGGCACCACGGTGGGAGGCTGGTAATTGATGCCGACTTTGAATCCGGTAGGACACCAGTCCACAAACTGAATTGTGCGCTTCGTCTTGATCGTGGCAACCGCTGCATTCACGTCCTTGGGCACCACGTCGCCACGGTACATCATGCAGCACGCCATATACTTGCCATGGCGGGGGTCGCACTTGACAAACATGGCAGAGGGCTCGAACACGGACATGGTGATTTCTGCCACAGAGAGCTGCTCGTGATAGGCCTTCTCGGCAGAAATCACCGGTGCGTAGCTCGAGAGCATGAAATGGATGCGCGGGTATGGTACCAAATTCGTCTGGAACTCAGTGATGTCCACGTTGAGCGCACCGTCAAAGCGCAACGACGCCGTCAACGAGGATATGATCTGGGCCAGAAGCCTGTTCAAGTTCGTGTAGGTGGGGCGCTCGATGTCAAGGTTTCGCCTGCAGATATCGTACAGCGCCTCGTTATCGTACATGATCGTGATGTCCGTGTGCTCCAACAAAGAATGCACACACAGAACCGTGTTGTACGGCTCAACGACCGCCGTGGCGATCTGAGGGCACGCCCACACCGTGAACGAGACCTTAGTCTTCTTGCCGTAGTCCACCGACAAGCGCTCCAGCATCAGGCAGCCAAGCCCTGAACCGGTGCCCCCGCCGACGGCGTTGTAGATCATGAATCCCTGGAGCCCCGTGCAGTTGTCGGCAAGCTTCCGAATGCGATCCAGGACCAGGTCAACAATCTCCTTGCCGATGGTGTAGTGGCCGCGCGCAAAATTGTTGGCCGCGTCCTCCTTCCCAGAGATCAACTGCTCGGGGTGGAAGAGCTGGCGGTACGTACCTGTGCGGACCTCATCGATTACGGTGGGCTCAAGATCCACCATCACACAACGAGGAACGTGTTTCCCAGCACCCGTCTCAGAGAAGAATGTATTGAAAGCGTCGTCGCCGCCCCCTATTGTCTTGTCGGACGGCATCTGCCCGTCAGGCTGGATGCCATGCTCGAGGCAGAAAAGTTCCCAGCAAGCGTTGCCTATCTGAACGCCTGCCTGGCCGATGTGGATGCAGATCGCCTCACGCATGGTGCTGAGAAAGCTGTCTGGACAGGTGGGTGGCTTGGAGGAAAGGCTGCAGAGACTGCCGCGGAATGTGGCGGTCTAGCTTTTAGACACTTGAGCCAAAATGGCTACGGATACATCCGAGTTGTTTTTGTTGACAAGCCTGGTCCCTGGAAATGCCCCCACGAGGTCCAAAACACGAAAAAACTCATAGATCTTACCCTGGAGACCAGTTCCCTTCATGGCGACTGTACTCAGACGTCCGATGCCTTCTGGAATTTAATCACACGGGATCCCCAGAAGTCCCGTCCCATTCCCCGCGGCCGCCTGTTCATCCTGAGCCGTTGTGTGACGATCTCGGAGACCGACACTGGTCCCTGGATACCGAAAGCGACGAAAACACTCCGACGTGACCTTGTCTCATAACGCTGAAGCCTGGAGATACCTCTACACACACCCATACAGATTTACATACATACGTACGTACATACATACATAAATACAAAAACCGTACACACATACGTACACACATACATTCATACATGCATGCATACATACATTCCTGTCTACAGGCATACATACAGACATATAGACGTACAGACAGACAGACAAACAGACATACGGACATACAGACATACAGGCATACAGACATAGGTACATACAGACATACAGACAGACAGACATACAGGCAGACAGACAGACAGACATACAGACATACATGCATGCATACGGACATGCATACATATATGCATGCATACATGCATGTATACGTGTATGCAAACCTATAGACAGACAGCTAGACAGACAGACAGGCGGACAGACAGCAAGCCAGCCAGTCAGCCAGCCAGGCAGGCAGGCAGGCAGACAGACGGACAGACGCACATACATCCGCACGTACACACACATATCTATCTATATATATATATATATACATACATACACACATACATACACACATACACAGATACACACAGGCAGACATACATGCATGTGTAAATACATACATACCAACAACCCCCCCGACCTACATACATACATACATACATGTAAACATATATATACAAACATACATGCATATATACATTCACACATACATGCATACACCCATACACCCATACCTACACCTATACATACATACAGACATACATACATACACACACATACATACATACATACATACATACATACATACATACATACATACATACATACATACACCACACATGCACACGCATACGTGCATAAACGCATATATATATATATATATATACAGACGTACGTTCATACATGCATGCGCGCATGCATGCATGACTTAATTCGTGCATGCATGCACACATACGGACAGACAGGCATGCATGCACACCCACATACATACAGGTATACTTACATACGCAGTCATGCATGTATCATATATATATACATACATAGATGCATGCATGCATACCCACATACATACATACGTACATACAGACATAGATATGCACATACATACATGCATGCATACATACAGTCATGCATACATACATGCATACATGCATATATGCATGTATATACAGGTATACATACATGCATACAGACATATATACATATCTATATACATATATACATGCATAGATACACGCATATCGACATACATACATACATATGTGCGTACATGCAGGCATACTGTCATGCACACACACATACAATCGTACAGCCGTGCATACATATGCGTATCTATACATATATGCATACACACCTGTGTTCATGCATGCATGCAAACGAACAAACACGTGTGTATACACATGTATATATATACACACACACACCCTGAGACCTGGGCGCGACAAGTGTTGCACACTGGGCGGCTTCGACCCATGTCTGGCCTGGTAGCCTCACAGATCGATAGTCACGATGCTGTATGTTCTTCGCGGCGTCGGATCTGCAGCGTACCCTCCTCCCCTTGGGGGGGACGCAGAAGGACGTACTGGTGCTGTGCCCCCCCCCCCTTGAAGGCGAGCGTCCGCCTGGAACACATAGCACAGACAGGCTACAATCTGGCCGTACCACTATGGCGCTCACACTGCAAGGAGGAGGCGGAGGAGGAGGAGGAGGAGGAGGGGGAGGAGGAGGAGGGGAAGGAGAAGGAGGAGGAGGAGGAGGAGGCAGCGCGCGCGTCGCCACGGAAATGCAGCGACGCACCCGTGGCACAGGCATGCCCGAGCCCGCCCCGTGGGGGCGCCTGGCGAGCAGGTCCGCGGGCGGCGGAGGCCGAGAGGGCTCGATCTGCACCTCGGCGCCAGGCTACCCGAGCCAACCCTCCTCCTCCTCCTCCTCCTCCTCCTCCCTCCTCCTCCTCCTCCTCCTGCTCCTGCTCCTGCTCCTCCTCCTCCTCCTCCTCCTCCTCCTCCTCCTCCTCCTCCTCCTCCTTCTCAAGGGGGGTCCAAACGCACCAGTTTCCTGAGCTGCGTCCAGCCCTGGCAACGAGGGAGACCCAGGAAGGCCAGCTACCACTGTCTTCGGGGCCCCAAAACGTGTGGCGACGGACTTCGTGGTGACCTCGAAATCCCCAGAGACCTCACCGCGCAGTCCGTCACCGCAAACCTAACGGCGCCGTTCATTACCGCACGGTCTTGGGACCTCGGAGGCCCCAGTCGCCCGAGAGGTCCTCGGAGAATGACCCGAGCCCCAAAACCGGGCGGTGATCCCGAATCCCCACTGACTCACCACGCGGTGTGGTCGCCCTACCGTTTCGGGGCCCCCGAGCTGTCTCAACTCGCCCTCCTTCAGGAGAGCCCAAAATCGAATCGATACGTCGGATCGGAAATAAAAATGAATCGGATCGGCAGCCGAGCCGGGAGAAGTCGAATCGGCGGAACTCGGCAGTCTAAGAGGCCTCCGTGGAGAAGTCTGACTCCAAATCGGAGCCCCAAGACGCATCGATTCGGAATCGGAAGCCATCAAAATCGGATCAAATCGGGCCGGAGGAGTCGAAACGAGCTTTGCCCTCTGAGCTGAGGGGCAACGATCGAGGGGGGGACTGGCATACGGGGGGGAACATGCACCTGAAATCGGCGATACATCGCCGATACATCGGCGATAGGCCCCTGATAGCGAATCCGTACGTTCTTGGGCGGGGTGGGCAGCGACTAGGGGGGGCTGGCATAGACCTGGAATCGGCGATACATCGCCGTTAGATCGGCGACAGGCCCCCGACAGCGAATCCGCACGTTCTTGGGCGGGGTGGGCAGCGACAGGGGGTGCTGGCGTAGACCTGGAATCGGCGATACTGCCGATGGATCGGCGACAGGCCCCCGACAGCGAATCCGCACGTTCTTGGGCGGGGTGGGGCCATCGAGCCCCTATCGGCGATGAATGAGCGATAGGGGGTCGATGCATTCCATCCCCCCCAAGCATTGCTGCTGACCTTCCGCTCCCTGGCTCTCGGGCCTGAACTCGGGCCTCCAGCGGCCGCTCAGGACGACCCGGGCAGCCCTGGAACGCCCTCGGCGAGGCCTCGCCGCGGAAGGGCATCCCGAGGCTGAAGAGCCGACACAAACCGACAACGACGCCCGAACACATCGAACCTCTATCGGCCCTCGAGCCTGTCCCAGACCCCCGACGTCGTGATTTTGTCACAACGTCGACCCCCAGAGGTCTGGACCCCTTCCCCGGGACCAGTTTTTCAACTTGAATTGTTTTGTTGACAGCCCCAAGGCCCAGAAAGGGGCCCCCGGAGGCCGAAAACAGTGAAGACCCCCCAGTCGTGACTTTTTCACAACGCGAAGGGGGTCTGGGGTCGTTGCCCCCGAGACCCCTACCAAATTACCACCCCAGCGGGCGAAACCCGAAGGGAACGACCTAGATCCCCATCTGGGGGGGTAAATCGGCCAGTGCGGCCCAGGCCACGCCGCTGGGCTCATAGACGGGGTCGGAGTAGATGGGGCCGGAGGATCGCGCCGCATCGCCGATGCATCGCCGATGCGGCTCGATGTGGAGCCCAGTTTGCTTCACGTCGACGTCGCCGACCCTTTCCGTACCCATTTCAGGCGTCCAAAGAGATGAGCACCGGGATGATCTGCGGCTCCCGCACCGGCGCGCCCGCGCGCGGGTCCCCGGCCGCGCGGGCGGCGCGCGCCACCCCAGGCGCCCCCTCGCCAGCCTCCCCGACCCCAAGCACGGGGATCACCTGTAGGTCGGGCATGTCCTCCTACAGGCGGGCGTTGTAGGCCCCCAAAAAATAGCCGATACATATTCCAACATTGCTCGATATATATATATATATATATGTATGTGTATATATAGACACATGCATATAAACATGTATACACACTCATAAAGACGCCCCCAGACAATTGTTTAAACTATGTTTGAAAATTTGATGAGCCTGTTTGCCACCTCCACCACTACCACCACCACCACAACCATAAGTTGGAGGGGGAAGGGGATCTTCTTCCTCCTCCTCCTCCTCCTCCTCCTCCTCCTTCTCCTCCTCCTTCTCCTCCTCCTCCTCCTCCTCCTCCAGCTCGTCCTCCTCCTCTTCGTCCTCCCTCCTCCTCCTCCTCCTTCTCCTCCTCCCCCTCCACGTTTGGTGGTGGTGGTGGTGGTGGAAAACAGGCCCATCGTATTCCTCCTGTAGAGGGACACGCCCCACTCAACGCCAGCCTGCCCGACCCCGAGCACGGGGATCACCTGCGGGCCGGCCGCCTCCGACCGCGGCGGCGGCGCGGGCGCGGCCCTGGCCGCCCCCTTGGGAAGGGAAGCCAGAACCCTCCTCTTCCTCCTCCTCCTCCTCCTCCTCCACCTCCTCCTCCTCCTCGTCCTCCACCTCCACCTCCACCTCCTCCTCCTCCTCCTCCTCCTCCTCCTCCTCCTCCTCCTTCTCCTCCTCCTCCCCTTCCTGCAATGCTTGAGCAGGGACCGACCGTCAGGGCATTCCTATAGGCCTACCACGACATGCTCTTAGAACCCTAACATATGCTTAAGAACAAAACAGTGCTATTAGAACACAAACCCTGTCAAAACACGACAGGCTCCGCCAGAAATGCTCTGAGAGCATGTCGTGCAAACCACAACAAGGCTCTCAGAACATTGCTTGGCGGGCCTATAGGCGAGCCAGGACGCTTCGCCACTGCCTCATCCTTGGTTGTTCACAACGGGCACCTCTGCCCCCTGTCGGGCCCCCGGGGCCCTCACAGACCGAGGCGGCTGGGAAAAGGAAGCAGAAGGACACGGGGTCCATGGCTCTGGGCGTGACTTGTACGATGTGTTGCCATCGTCGGGTCTCAGAGAATAGGGGAACCAAAAGTGACATAAGCATACAGACTCGGAGGTCCGCGCAGAGTTCTCGGATCGGCGCTGGACCCCTCTCCCCTGGCGCGCGGAGCGCGCCAGCCGGAGGCGCCGCCGGGGGGCCCCAGCGCCGATCCGAGAAATCCGCGCGGACCTCCGAGTTTTTATGGTTCTGTCACTTTTGGTTCCCCTGGAGACGGCACCGATGCCGCCACACGAAGCTGTGGCCCGTGCCGGGGCGCGCTCCGACCCGGCTCCCGAGGCGGGGCCCGCCGCGCGGCGCTGCCGAGTGGCACCCGTGCGGGGGCGCGCCCGAGGCCAGGGCTCGCCGAGGCGGATCCGGCCGCACGGAGCGGCGTCGGCAGAGCCTCCTCCCCTGAGAGCCGGCGTTGCCTCAAGTCGGGCCTCTCCCCCTACAGGGGGGTTGTCGACGAACAATAAAAATACCCCAACAAATACTCCAAAACGGTCAAAACAAACACTACAAAAAATAGTCCCCAGACTATTTTCGGACTACTTTTTGACTATGTTGGGGTATTTGTTAATTTCTCGTCGAAAATCCCCCTGAAGGGGCATGTCCGACTGAAACGTTGCCAAAAACTGCAACATCGCAACCAAGAAAACAAGACCGCCTCCCCGGGCCCCATCGTTCTGCCCCACGTTTCGAGCCGCGTCGGTCTGTGAGGTGGAGCCCGAAGCGGGGCGAAAATATCTGTTGCAGAAAGCTGCATCGCCAGGATTCGAGTACCATGTGGGACGTGCTCTGAAACAGGAACATACCGTAGACAGATCGACTTGTTCTCAGACGCGCCGAACGCAACGGCCACGTTGTCCATAGACGCATCCACCCCGAGAGTGTATATGGACGTCACGGCACTCAACGAGTTGGTCCATAGACGCTCTTGGCGAGGACGTGAGAACGGTATTAGGCATCGGCCCCAGACTTTGGCCTTCTAGAATGAAGGGACCGCAGGACACACAAGTAAATACACACAAATATAAAGATTCCCCATATTTTCCCATATGTTTGGGGTTTTCGTCTCCCCCCCCACTTCCCATAGTTTCCCATATTTTCCCATATGGTTCCCGTGTCTGTGTGCTTTTTCCCTCCTGGTCGAAGCAGGTCGACTTCGCACTCCAAGGCCTGACCTCCAGGGCGGCCGCGCTCCGCAGCGCTCCCTCCGCCGCCGCCGGCGCCGCCGGCGCCGCCGGCGCCGCGGCGCACCTCGGCGGCGGCGCGGGAGCGGGCCCCAGCTGCCAGGGCGGCGGGGGGCGCGGCGCCTCCGCGGGCGGGGCCACGGGCCGCAGCTGCGCCTGCGGGCCCGCCGCGGGGCCGACCACGTCCAGCATGCCCGGCGCCGCCGGGGCCGCCTACCACGAAGGGGCCCTGGGACACACAAATGAATACACACAAGTAACAGGATTCCCCATGTTGTCGTATAGTTTCTTGGATTTTGTCTTCCCCCCACTTCCCATATTTTCCTATACCTTCTGGGGGATCAACGTTCAATTGTGTCTGTGTTTCTTTCTCTCCTGATACCAGGCCACCCCAGCCCAACCCGAAGACCCCAATTTCGGGCTGGGGGGGTACGGTCAGGGTCGACTGGAGAGGGCACGCGGGAGGACACGAGACCCTTCCGAGGCCACGATGCCACAGGACGGTGAGGAAGCATGGGTCGCGGAGCACAGGGCACGAGAGACCCGTGATTTGGCAGGGTCGACCTACTAATCAGTAATCAGTCGTGACTGTATGGGCTCCATACGTATTTTTTCAGTATTCCCCGCCCCCCCCCTGGGAATGGAGGACGAATTGAAGCCTTCGGGTGGTTTTGGTTTTGAGGCCCCGCGGCGGGCCGAGCACGGCCCGACGCGGGGCCGACCACGTTTCGGTCGGGCATGCCCTCCTGCAGGCGGATGTTGGACGACGGGTGGAAACACCAGCCCCCCCCCCAAAAAAAAAATATGAACAAATGTTTAAAAACATGCTCGAGGCAACGTCCCCAGACTATATTTGCTTGGCTATTTTTGAATGCAGCGGATGCTAGTCAACAAGAAACCTTCCACAAGAAACACAACCCTGAGACCACAAGACGTCCATCGACTTTAAGTGTGGGAACGTCACTCTTTCCACTAGACGAGCGCGTTCCACTACTCGCAAAGCAACTACTCGCAAATGGCATGGATCCCCCCGGGGAATATACGAGAAATTACATCGAAGCAGACAGGTGGTTTTGTCGGACGTTTGCGAGCAGGCACTTTGCGAGTAGTGGAACGCGCTCGGTGATCCACAGCAAAAACATCGGAACCCAACCCAGGGCACCCTGGAGGCAAGCAGTGTTTTTCTTGGCATGGGTCTCCACTGTATTACATGCCCATCTTTGAATATGGCATGCCCGACTTCAGAGGAGGAGGACGAGGAGGAGGAGGAGGAGGGGCAGGAGGAGGCGGGAGCGGACGACGACGACGACGACGGCGACGACGACGACGACGACGACAATTAAGACCACGTCCAGCACGCCCGGCGCCGGCGGGGCCTGGACGGGCCAGGCCGCGGCCGCGGCGCCAGCCGCTGGCCAGGCGGCGGCCTGGGGCGCGGCCCAGGCTGGGGGCGGCGGCGGGGCCGCCGGCGCCAGCGCGCGCTTGGTCTGCCCCTTTGGGGGCATCGTTGATCCGATCCCCATCCCTGGCGGCGTGCTGGCCGATTTACCCCCCTATAGATGAAGATCGAGGTCGTTCTGGCAGATTTACCCCCCTAGATGGGGATGTAGGTCGTTCCCTCCAGGTTTCGACGGGTATATCCCCAGTTGCCCCTTTTGGGTATCGTTTAACCGATCTGGAGGCCTCCTGGATGGGGTCGGAGTAGATGGGGTCGGAGGATTGCGCCGCATCGCCGATACATCGGCGATGCACCGGCGATGCACTGGCGACGCATCGTCGACGCCGCAGAGGCATCGGCAACGTCGACGTGAAGCAAATCAGGCTCCACATCGAGCCGCATCGGCGATGCATCGGCCTCCGACCCCATCTACTCCGACCCAATAACGCACCCGACGAAAGAGTCGAACAAGAAAGCGCTGCTTAGTAAACGCACGGGGCTGTTCAGTAAACGCCGATCATGGGGATCGGGGTGGATTTGTCCTCGTTGATCGAAGGGATTGTGGCTGGGGATGGGCATTGCTCCAAGGATACCGACCTTTGGGACGGCGCGGGCCACGCCGACCGCGGCGGCGCTGGCCTGGCGCGCTGCCCTGGGCCCGTGGCGTCGGTGCTGGCGCCCTGCTGGCCCGGCCAGGAGGGCGTGCCCTGAGGCGCTTTTTGGCCAGATTTGGAGAGATTCGACAGCTCGTTTTGAAATCCAGGATTGCTCTGCTCAGCATTGGATCGCGCTGCGCCTGCTGGTGAAAGTCTCAGGGCTGCAGCTGCAATATTTCTATCGATTCACTCCAGGGACATCCTTCGGGGATGGACAAACCTCCCTTTAGTAATACGTGGTTCAGTGAAAACGACTTCGGGCCCAAACCTGGCGGGCGCAAGCCTGGAAAATAACGGCCACGGCGCCCTCTCGAAAACCGAAAACGGACAATTCACTAATCGACGTGTCTCTGTTGGGGGTTCTGTCCACCCCCAATCCTGGCGTCCCGACTTCTTTCGGGCCGGGCGTTCTCGCCCTGTGTCGGGCCCCGGGACCCTCACAGATCGATCTGGTTCGAAAGACGATGCGGAGAGGTGGGGTCTATAGGGCTTCGGCGTGCCGTTTTACGATGTTGCATGTGTTTCGCTGATGGGATGACCGTGGGGGTTTTCTAAGTGGATCGGGGGGTCACGAGTGGATACCAAGGTGGGTTCTATCTGGCCCACCCTGGCTTGTGAGTGGGCTACAAATGCCCCAAGTAGCTCAGGGGGGTTAAGGATCGAACACCCCTAAGCCACTCGGGGAACGTGTAACCCACTTGTAAGCCAGGTTGGGCGAGATATAACCCACCTTAGCATCCACTTGTAACCCCCCTATCCACGGTCATCCCAACACGTCGGATCTCAGTGTCCCCTGAGACCCGACGTCGCGGGAAAACAGCGCCGAACGGCGAGGAAACCCGAACGGAGCCCGGGACCCCATGTCCCCGTGGCATGTCTTGCGGAACCCGAAAACATGCACCACCACCACCACCACCACCACCACCACCACCACCACGTCGATATTCCTTCTCCCTCCTCTGCCCTCCTCCTCCTCGCCTCCGTCCTGGGGAGAACGAAAGGGAGGGATAGCATAGGGTAGGGTAGAGAATCAACTTGCGTAGCTGATTTTCCCAGCGCCTGCGGGCGCCGGGAGGCGCTCGTGTATCGAGGAATGGGCCCGGCGGCGAGGCCGAAACCAGCTGCATTCAGCATATTTCGTACCCCCCCCTGTCCCTATCCCCCCCTTTCGTTCGGCCCCAATGGAGGGGGTGAGGGAGGTGGTGGTGGTGTACATGTTGGGGCCCCGCATTTTCAGGCCCCGCGAAGGCCATGTGGCCCGACGCGTGACGACAGCACCGCGGGGGGCGAGCGATAAGAAATGCAGCGCCCCTCGGGGGCGGCCGAGAGTTAAGTCGGGCGTGTCCCTCTACAGGAGGAAAATTCAAAAATAGGCAAAACATAGCATGGGGACGAATCTTTGAGCACTTGTTGATTATGCTGATGTATGCTTTGACATTTGTTTGATCTGTCGTTCAAAATCTTCATGTCGGGAAACACGCCCGACCTAAGCCAAGAGGGTGGCGTCGAAGAGGGGGCAGCGCAAATCATGGCCAGGGGCACGTGCGCGGCCCCGGGGAGGGGGGAGCCAGGGCACGTGTTGAAACAAGATGCGGCGCCACGAAACATGTTTTTGATCCGCGGGTCGAGAGCGCACCTCTTCCGGTCGAAGCTAAGCGGGCCGCGCGAAGCTTGAATTAGGCAGAGAAGAGGACGGAGGAAACGGCGGAGCATCAGCAGGCGCCACGAAACATGTGGAGATATCATGGCCCCTGCCATGATATCCACCCCCCTCTACAGCTTGGGGTTGATTGGAGAGGCCACGCGAGAGGACACGAGACCCTTCCGAGCGTCAAATTGCCAGGACACAAGGGTACCCTTGATGTGGCAGGGTCGACCTACTAATCAACCTCGACTGTAGTCATCACCCGACGCATTGTTTCTTGAGACCCCAGGACGTCCATTGGTTTTTGGTGTGGGAACGTCACGCGCTCCATAGCAAAACCCTCGAAACCCAAGAAAACCGCTCCCGGGCCCAGGGCTCGGCCAGGCCAAGGCCGGCGCCGTGGTGCACGGCCGGTGCCCTCCGGGCGCTCCAGCAGCTCCATGATCTGCGCCGCAAGCGGGTCGTCGCCCTGCCCACCTGGTGGGCCAAGGTCCCGCCGCCACTGCCACAGGCAGGGCGGGGGAGAGGGGAGGATGGGGAGGTCCTCGTCCTCCTCCTTCTCTCCCCTTCTGCCTCCGCCTCCGCCTCCTCCGCCTCCTCCGCCTCCTCCTCCTCTTCCTCCTCCTTCGCCTCCTCCTCCTCCTCGTCCTCCTCCTCCTCCGCCTCCTCCTGCTCGTCCTCCGCCTCCTCCGCCTCCTCCTCCTCCGCCTCCTCCTCCTCCGCCTCCTCCTCCTCCTCCGCCTCCTCCGCCTCCTGCTCCTCCGCCTCCGCCTCCTCCTCCTCCGCCTCCTCCTCCTCGTCCTCCTCCTCCGCCTCCGCATCCTCCGCCTCCGCATCCTCCTCCCCTTTCCCCCTCTCCTACCCGTGGTAGCGGTGGTGGAAAATCATCCCATCACCACCTCCGCTCGACTCCGCCGGGGGCTGCTGGGGCGGCGGCGCCGTCGCCGGCGGCGGCGGCTGCGTCCACATGGCCTGAGTTCCGGGCGGTGCAGCGTTCTCGCAAACAGGGGATTGTTGCCCGGCACCGGGCAGCTAGCACCCTCACGGATCGGTCCGGGTCGGGTCTGGGGCTCCGCTCGTGAGTCTGCGCGGCGCGGCATGGTCTTGCTCATGGTATCGGCTCTCAGGTCTGTATGTGAAGGAGGAACCTCCGCAGCGCCTGGGCGCGTGGAGGAGGACGAAGAGGGAGACGAGAAGGAGGAGGAGGAGGAAGGAGGAGGAGGAGGAGGAGGAAGAGGAGGAGGAGGAGGAGGAGCGCCACCGAAGAAGCGGCGACGGCCGAGCTCATAGCCCGCATGAGCGGGAACGCCGAGCTGGAAAGGAGGGAGGGGGGGACGCGACGGGGGAGGGAACGGGGAGGGGGAGGACGAGGATGAGGGAAGGAGGAGGAGGAGGAGGACCTGGGAAAACCCAAGATGCCTCAACGGTACTGCAATGCACCCTCCCGTCCCGAGCGCTTGGTGCGTGGATGAGGATGACGAGGGAGACGAGGAAGAGGCGGAGGAGGAAGAGCGCCAGCGAAGAAGCGACCGTAGCCGAGAACATAGCCCGCAGGAGCGGGAGTGGGCCGAGCTGGAAAAGGGGGACGAGGGCGGGGGGAGGAGGGGTATTACCAAGCTCGCCATAGGCTTACGGTTGGCGTTGGAAAGGTAGCGCGCAGCATTGACCTCCGAACATCACGCTATCCCTCCGAGGCGTTCCCCCCGCGAGGGCCCCATCTCTGCACGCCCGTCCCCCTGACGGGGCTTCTTCGGTGCCCGCTGTCCCCCAAGTGGGAGACAGCGTGTACTGACCTGGCTTGCGGCGCCACATCGCACGCTTGTCTTTCCAACGCCTACCGTAAAGGGTATCTCAACCATCTGTAGGGATGAGGCGGTCATCGGCAAACACACAGATGACTTTGGGGCAGTTTGCGGGAACTCCATGCTGCCAGCAGGAGGAGGAGGACCAGAGCAAAGCCAGGATGAATCAACCATGCTGTATTACACCCTTCGGTCCTAAGTCACCTCCTCGTAGGCCCTAGGGAAATAACCGCCCTCCATTCGTGTAAGTGTTGCACAAATCAGAGCTTCGGACCACAGCATTCGAAGACTCATCAAACGGAAGCCGTGTTTTGAAAACGAACCAGCCTCCACCCGTGCTGAAACTGTTGAAACAAATGTGCACAGTGCTAGGGAGAGAGCCGCATTCGAAAACAACCCCCGTCCACCCGTCTAGTTACCTAATTGATTGCGGAGACAAATGAGCGCGGCGCTAGGGCGAAAGCCCCGCTTTGCAAACAAGCCACCTTCCATCCGTGTAACCGTTGCGCACATTCGAATTTCGGGGCACGTTGAGGAAATCTCGAGCGAAAGGCCAAATATGGAAAACGAACCCGCCTACATAATGCTGTAACTGCTGGAAGCTTTTAGAACGAAAGTGCATGACGCCAAGGCGAGAATCGCATTTTGAAACTACCCAAGAGCAGAAATTTGAAAACCACCAGCCCTCCATCATTGTAAGTGCTGGAACTTGTGAGACGAATGCGTGCGTCGCTCAGGCGAGAGTCGCATTTTCTTAACGACGGGCAAAATCGGGGGCGGCCAAGGGGGCGTCCAAGAGGGGGTGTGCACATCATGGCCGGCGGCATGCGCGCGGCCAAGGGGAGGTTCGGGGGGAGGTAGCGAAACAAGAAGAGGCGCCATGAACTCTGGCCCCCCCCAGTCCTCACCCCCGAAACTTTGCAGCTGTTGAAACTGTTCCAGCGCCGGGATGCACAATATGCAAGAGAATCGAAAGCGAATCGCCAGGCCCAGACTGCGGACACGCCTGGGTGGTGCGTCAGAGGGAGTAACTAGTAATGAAGAGGGATGGAGGAGACGGAGGAGGAGATGGGACTGAGGGGACAGGGATGAGCTAGGAGGGAGGAGGGGGGGGAGGAGGAGGAGGAGGAGGAGGAGGAGGAGGAGGAGGAGGAGGAGGAGGAAGGAGGAGGAGGAGGAGGGGGAGGAGGCGGAGGAGGAACAGGAGGAATGGAGGGGTGGAGGAGAACAGGGAGAGGCGGAGGAGGTGGAGGCCGACGTGGAGGAGGATGGGCGATTAGGAATTGGCAGGGGAAGGATGAGGAGCAGCAGCAGGGAAAGAAAGATACGGACGCGGACGACGGGAGATTATGAAGTCGGAGGGCTCGCCGCCTCTTCCGCGCATCGCATCGCCGACGCGGTGCGAACACTGTTCGCGCGGAGAAACAGAAACGACAAGAAGCCACGGCCCTGCGCCACGGCCCTACGTCACAGTTTGCCGAGGTGCTCGTGCTGCATGAGCTGCATCGGGTTGCCCGTGTGCGGCAGAGGCTTCAAGACCTTCGCTGTAAAGACGTTGGTCTCCTCGTTGCCCGCCCCCCTCCTCCGTACACTCTCCCTCCCTCCTCCTCCTCCTCCTCCTCCTCCTCCTCCTCCTCATCCTCCTCCTCCTCCTCCCTCCTCCTCCTCCTCGCTCCTCCTCCTCTACTCCTGCAGCTCCTCCTCCTGCTCTCCTCCACCTCCTCGTCTACCTCCTCCTCCTCCTCCTCCTCCTCCTCCTCCTCCTCCTCCTGCCTCCTCCGCCTCCTCCGCCTCCTCCGCCTCCTCCGCCTCCTCCCTCCTCCTCCTCCTCCTCCTCCTCCTCCTCCTCCTCCTCTTCCTCCGCCTACTCCTTCGCATCAGCATCAGCAGAAGCAGCATCAGCAGCATCAGCATCAGCAGAAGCAGCATCAGCAGCATCAGCATGAGCATCATCATCATCATCATCATCATCATCATCATCATCATCATCATCATCATCATCATCATCATCATCATCATCATCATCATCATCATCATCATCATCATCATCATCATCAGCATCATCATCATCATCATCAGCATCAGCATCATCATCATCATCATCATCATCATCATCAGCATCATCATCATCATCATCATCATCATCATCATCATCATCATCATCATCATCATCATCATCATCATCATCATCATCATCATCATCATCATCATCATCATCATCATCGTCAACAACAACACCATCATCATCAGCATCATCAGCATTATCATCATCAGCATCATGATCATCATCATCATCATCAGCATCATCATCATCATCATCATCATCATCATCATCGTCATCGTTATCGTCATCGTCATCATCACCATCATCATCATCATCATCAGCATCAGCATCATCATCATCATCATCAGCATCATCATCAGCATAATCATGATCATGATCAGCAGCATCAGCATCAGCACCATGATCATCATCATCATCATCATCATCAGCAGCATCATCATCAGCATCAACATCATCATCATCATCATCATCATCATCAGCGGCATCATCAGTATCATCAGCATCATCATCAGCATCATCATCGTAAGCAACATCATCATCATCATCATCATCAGCAGCATCATCATCATCATCAGCATCAACATCATCACCATCACCATCACCATCATCAACAGCAGCATCATCATCATCATCGAAATCAGCATCAACATAATCATCATCATCATAATAACCATCGTCATCATCATCATCAGCATCATCATCATCATCATCATCATCATCATCATCATCATCGTCATCGTCATCGTCATCATCATCAGCATCATCATCATCAACATCAACATTCCTCGATGGCGTCCGCCCCAAAAATGCGCACGCCCGAAGAATGTCAAGGCATTGACAACATGATCATGCCACAGGACGTCCACGTCCGCGCGCGGGCGGGCGCGTGAGAGCACGACGGGCGGGCGTGCGGCGTTTGTCCCGAGGCCCTGCGAGCTGGCGACGTGTCGGGCTCTGGCGCGGAAACGCTACAGGTCAGCCCGCATCAAAGGAAGAACGATAAGGATGCAAGGGCCACGGAAGGCCATGTCGACACCATACTAGCGGAGCGCGGCTAGTGAAAGCAGCCAAGCACGGGCCGAAGGGGAAGGATGCAAGGGTAGCCTCGGAAAGTTCCTCATCCTTGATACGCGGGTTGGCCGTATCCGCTGCTCGACGCGTGGACTGAAAAAAAAAGTTCAGGCAGACGTTTAAGAAAAAACAAACCTAGGTCGCAAGATCATGAACTCGCCATCGCTCGGACGTCCATTCCCTGTTTTTTGTTCGGTTTCGTGCGTGGTTTTTCGCCAAATGATCAAGGATGCTCCTCGATGGTCCTCGCCAAAGGAAAAATGCACACGTCCGAGCGATGCCAAGTGAATGTGTCTTGGATGCCTCCGTTTCGAACGACCCGATGCCCGAGCGAGAACGCGAGACGGGATCCCAGGGGAGCAGCGGCACCTGTTTGGGCCTGGCGGCCGCGGCGTGCCGTCGCCACGCGTCGAAAGCACGAGGCGGGATACCCGGGGAGCACCGGCACACTGTAGGCCTGGCGGCCGCGGCATGCAGGCCGTCGGCGCGCACAAAAGGGGTGGAGGGAGGGGGGAGGGGCTTCTGAGAAGGGGGCTGGCTCTTAGAAGGCGCCAGCCCTCCATCTGTAGACGAGGTCCGCGCCTGCTAAGAAGCAGGGGAGCTTTTAAGGAGCCATCCCCCCCCCACGCACCCCCTTCTGCGCGTGGCTGGGCAGGGTGTCCGAGGCGGTTCGGAAGCTCTTCTCTTTAATTCCAGAAGCCTAAGCCTATCAGGTGGGGAAAGGTGCGCCCTGCGCCCCGGCCAGGTCTTCGGGAACGATGTCCGCTGACCCCAGCGAGCACGTGGAAGCACACGCGCAGGGACAAAAGAGGAAGCAAGCGCAGCGGCCATGCAGGAGAAAAGCCGCCAGTCGCAACGACAAGAAAAGCCAGAGAGCAGAAGGTGAAAGGGAAAGTCCCGCAGATCGCGCAACGGGGATCAGGCAAGTTACGTCCTTTTCCTCTCATTCCTCCTGCTTCTCCCACCTCCCGCCTCCTCCGTTTCGCCATCCTCGGCGTGTTCATCCGTCTCCTCCTCGTCGTCCCCTTCCTTCTCCCATCCTCATGTTTTTCCCGAGTTTCCTCGTTCGAATAGGCCACGTGGATTTTGAGCTGGTAAATGACGCCCGCCACGACTTGGGAATTTGCCTCGGCGACCTTCACGAGCGAAGCGACGTCCGCGAACTCCTGCGGAACACGCAGGGCGGGCAAATAAATGCGGCAGCCGCAGCGAGGAATCAGAGGAAGAGGCAGCGGGAAGAGAATGGAAGCGACAAGGAGGAAGAAGCGAGGATCGGGCTGAGGAGGACCGAAGAGGACAGAGGAGGACGAATTGGACGGGAAGCGAAACAAGGAGGATGATGTGTCGAGGTGAAGGGGCAAGAAGTAGCAGACGAGGCGGGTATGGGGGAAGGAAGAAGAAACAGCGGTGGGGGGGCAGAAAAAGGAGAGAAAGACAGACAGAGAAAGAGAGAGAGAGAGAGAAGCAGAGAGAATGAAGCAAAACAGGTCAACAAGTGAATCGAAAAACGAGCGTGATATAAACAACGCGATACATATACAGAACATAAGTTACGCGGGACTGGGCATATCCGTACACAGGTGAGTGTTTGCATGCGGGTATAACTGTATATGCATGCAAGTGTTCGCTTATATATGTATAAATATGTGTATATATATACATATTTATATAAATGTGTATATATACACATATATATATATGCACGCACGCGTGGACAAACGCCCCACCCCCCACACACCCCACCCCACCCCAAGCACCCACTCGTGCAAGGACTCGGTTTCGGCGTCCTTGGTTTGCTCCTCTCCTTGTGTTTCTTGTCAGTTTCTCTTGCCATCATCGTTCTCGCTGTCCTGATCCGCATTAAATTCCTCTTCCTCGCCCCCGAACGTCTGCGAAAATCCGCATGTTGTTTCAACCGCGCTCGCAGTGCAGCGCGCGGGTGATCTGGCCGCGCGCACCGTGGAAGGCGAAAGGACGTCGTCTTCCCCAATGGAGGACCCTAGCTTGCAAGGGCCTCTTTCACACGAGAAGGCATTTGAATGAACTCGCACTGTTCGCGACGTCATGGGCGCCGAGAATAAAGTGTCCACGTGGATTTTCGAGGGGGGCTCTGGCGCGGTAATCCCAGGAACACTGCGTTTTCATTTGGGCTGTCGCACGATTGAATGATTTTCCACGCTCCGATGACAATCCCACCCACGAGCACTCGAGGGCCCCGAACCTTCTACATCAAAGACGTCTTGGGCGCCCGGCCCCTGGTTATTCATGTGGATTGATCGGGTTGATTACGCTGCAATCCCCAAAACGCTGGACGTTCAACGCGGTTCTTGCGATCTGGCATTTCAAGTTCGGAGCCTCGGAAGGCTCGTTTGGATTTGCTCTGTCGGGCGGTGGAACATCCCACAAATCCACCCCAACAAATAAACCCTGCGCACTTGGCAGTGCAACCTCAGAAATCATCGCGGACCACTTGAAACACGCATGGCCCGGGCATCCAGGCAGGCGCATATCCGGCGAATTCACGCGGACACCTCGGCGCCCGGGCCACGGGGGGGCCCCGGGCGCAGGGCGGCGCGGGAGGGCGACGACGAGGAATGGAAGCAGCGAGCGCCGTTAGCGCAGCCGCGCGGGGGAGAGGCGCCGCGCGAGCACGGCAAACAGCAGCGCGGCGCCCCGTCGCGGGAATCGCTCGCCCACCGCCGAATAAATGGCGCGGCGAGTGAAAGAACGGCCGCAGAAGAGGCGCGACCAGAGTGCTCAACACTGCTCTGCGCTAGGGCCCCAACGCTGGCGCCGCGGCTCACCTACTGTAGCACTTGCACCGGGCGCCGCGCAACGTGGCGCCCGTCTCGCGCCAGGTCCTCGCCGCGGGCTCACTGCGCCCATTTGAAGCGGCGGACGGCCTGCTCGACGAGCGCGGGTCCGACGGCCGCGATCTTGCCGGCGAAGAGACGGAGCTCGCGCAGGATGCCGTCGACGACCTGCGCGCCTGTCTCGAGCCGGGCCCCGCCCTCGACGCCCGCCCTCAGCGCTCCGGGAACGCCGTGGAACCGCTCCCGGCTGGAAGACGGCATGAACCACGCCCACTCGCATTTCCTCGGGGATCTTCTGGCCCGGGCCAATCCTAACCCGGGTCAGTCAAACGTTGCAGAATCCTGCAAAATCCTGCAAGATCCTGCACCCAAGCCCGGGTCAGCGCGAAGGATCCTGCAAGATCCTGCAGGATCCTGCACCCATGCCCGGGTCTGCGCGACCCTGGTCCTGCAGGATCCTGCAAGATCGGGCGCTTTGGCTGACTCCCGCATGCTTGGACCCCCGTCTCAAGGCGCCCGATTTCCCCATGTCGCTCCCCCCCCAGTGGACAACCCACTAGCTGCGGGCGCCGCGCCACTTCAGCTCGCGCGACCGCGCCCCGCACGCGCGGGAGATAACATCGCGCCCCCTCACCGCGCCTTCGAGAACGCGCCCACGTCGGCCTCGCGGACGGGCCCAGGGTCCGGGGCCCGGCAATTGACCATCTTCGGTTAGAGGCCGAATGGTACTAGGCTCTGGGGGAGCGCCGCGCGGCGCCACCCTGCCCCTCTGCCCCAACGCCATCGGCCTTGCAGCGCCAGGCCCTGCGTCGGGGGCTTCCATCTTGCCCGGATCCACCTCGTCGGCTCTGATATCTGCCCACCCCGCGCAGCTGCCGAATTTGGATGTTCGCCCCCTGCAAGCGCGCGGCGCGCGCTGCGCCGGGCAAGTTGCAGATGCCTTCGACCGCCTCGCAGCCCCCCTGCACAAGGTGGCGCGAGGTTGCCCGCGGGCACCCTCCGACCGAGTAGAGGATGGCGGACCGATCTGACAGGGTCGAAATGGACCGGCCCGGGCCCGCTGACAAGTGGATGGAAGAAGCGGGGCGACACACGGCGGGCGCACCAGTAGCGGCTGCAACGGCGCCCCCGCCCGCCGATCCGCTCTCCGCGGCCATTCGGGCGCCCCGAGCGCGACCTCGCTGCAGCGCGGGCGAGTGGCGCCCCCCCGCTTGGGCACGATCTTCTCTTCGCGCAGCCTGCGGGCCCCTGACTTCCGCAACGTTTGATGGGGTCAGCGACGCAGCCCCCCGCGCGGCCCAGCCTTTGCGCCCCCTTGCAACGGCGGTCGGTCGCAGCTGTCCAGCTGGCTGTTTTTTTTGGGCAGGGCGCTCCCCGGGCGTCTCTGCGAGCGCCATGGGCGCCCTCGCGGCCGCCGTGCGAAGGCGGAGCGGCCCCGCGGCGGCGCGGGCCCCCCCTTCTCGGGAATCGGGGGAAAACCCAAACATCGCGCGGGGGGGGGGGGGGGGGGGGGGCGCGCGAGTGGCGGGCCGCGCGCTGGGCCCTGTGGGCCAAGACGACACCGCGAGACACGGTGCGCCCGCAACACTCGGGGGCGCGGCTGGGCGCAACAGTGACAGCCCCCCCCCCCCTTCGCCAGCGCGCCCAGCCTCTTCTCCAGCAGCCGCTGCAAACGTGGAAGGCGGAACAACGCAACACACATCGCACGCGAGTTGCAACGCATCATGCAATCAAATTCGGAGGCCGAGCACCCGGGCCACATGCGCGGCGCATCCAGAGGGCTGCGACTCACATCACAACAACGCGGCGGGCCAATGTCTAGTCGGGGGCGAAATGGCGCGCCAGCGACCGCGGCCGCCAGCGCGCGCCCACGCCAGAGATGCCCGCGCGCGAGCGTTGCCGCCACCGACAGCCCGAGCTCGCGCCGCTGCTCGCGCGCGCGAGCAGCCCGAGCCCGCGGCCCACTGCCCGCGGCCGACAGCCCGCGCCGCCCCGCTGCTCGCTGAGCCAACGACCACTTTGCTGACGTCGTCGCCCAAGCATCCGCCCAGAAAGCAGAAGTCGACGCAGCCGCGGTTGCCTGGCGGGAGGTGGGGGCTCTCCCAGACGCCCGGCTCAACTTCGACGCGCTCGTTCAACGGCGCCCGCGGCGAGGACGGCGCGACAAGCGCGGCTTCGGGAAGCTCGCCGTCGCCCGCGCCGCAGCAGAGGCCCAAGAAGAGAACCCCCATCGGCGCCCTCATCTGGCTTTCGGAGAGGCGGCGGCGCAGCTGGAGCGGCAGGCGCAGCCTCGGAGGCCCCGCCGTAAACCTATATATCTATATCTATATATATATATATATAGATGTGTATACTTATATGCATACATATATATACACACATACATTTGTGTACATATATGTATACATATATCGAATTTAAACTCGCCAGCCCTCGGCTATGTTTAGCGGTTTACAAGAGGCGGCCGCGCACTTGACGCGGCCGCCGCCGCCGCCTCGGCGGCGCGCCCTCCGATGGCGCGCGCAGCGGCAGCGGCGCAACAAGCCTTCAGATGCTCCGCCATGATCTCGGCCATCTCCCCGTCTCGGAAAAGAGAAAGCGGTCGGACTCCTCGCTATCGCGGCGAACGCTGGAGCCGTGCAAATACGCCCAAAGAGCGGCACCTGTTTCTGGCTTCCAGTACCCGCCGCACAAATGGAGCCTCTCGACCGCGTTCTCCTGGCAAGCTGGGCGGAAGTAGACGGCGTTCTTTGTGTTGAGCAAGATGTTGCAACGCTCGAGCATGGCCCCGACGCGGCTACTGGAGAAGGATTCGGGACCGCCAGCGAAATCACATCGATCAAAATCAACGTCGTCTTCTGCGCAGCGTCCGGGCCAGCAACTGCAAATGCCAACTGCTCGCGGGTCGGCTCGGCCGATGCGTTGCACTCGTTGCCCCGGCCAAACTCCGCCCGGCCCCTGACGACCTTCGCCGTGCCCTAACTGACGTAGGGCATCGCTTGCTCCTGCGTCGGGTCGAAGAACGCCCTCGGAGCGGAAACAAACGCGCATGGCTGGACCCGAACACCCAAACCTTAACCCAACCATAACCCCTACCCGGATTGCACGATTTCTAACATTCGAACCCAAATCCTACCACCCCAGTCCTGACCCCATAACCCGAGCCCTAACCCGACCACCCGAATCCTAAATCCCTAACACTAACCCTGAATCAGAAACCCCTAACCCTCCCCATCAACCCTATAGCCCTAACCCTGACCCCTTAGCCCCCTAACCCAGACCCCGTAGCCCCCTTAACCCTAGCCCCTGACACCCTAAACCTACCCCCCTGACCCCCTGGCACTATCCCTATCACCCTAAGCTGGACCCTACTACCAAAACCCGAACCCCGTAACCCGAACACTAAACCGAGCACCCTACTCCGAGCCCCCTAACCCGAACCCGAACCCTAACCTCCTAACCCTAGCCCTAACACCCTCACGAACCCCCCCTGACCCTAACCCTAACCATACCTCCCTCACCCTACCCCCCTAACCCTAACCGCCTAACCCCAAACCTAAACCTCACACCTTACCATTAACCCGAGTCCTAACCCTACCACCCTAACCCTAAACCCAGAAACCTAACCTGAACCTGAACACCCGAACCCTGACCCTACCACCCTAAACCAACCCCCCCACCCCTAATCCTAACCCCCCATAGCCATATAGCCCTAAACCTAACGCCGTAACCCTAACACTCTCACCCCAACCCAACCACCCTAACACTGACCCAAACTATCTCCTGCGCATCACAGGGAAGCGGGAGGCACTCCCCCCGACCCCTTGTCCGGCGCAAGGGGGGGGGTTCGACCTCCCCTCCTTTACCCCCCCCCACCCACCCTCTGAAAAGGGTGAATGGGAGGTCCCGTCAGTACTTTTTGCGTCGGCGGCTGGGCAGAGCG
>CAUYUJ010006302.1:185983-243483 GCA_963575745.1 Prorocentrum cordatum | reverse complement strand
AGCTGCTGACCCAGGAGGTAGCGCGAAGCACACCACACGCTCTTTCTCGCCCGTTGCCGCGGCGAGCTCGCTATAGGTCAGTCCCTTCAAGAAAGCCATGTTGATGCCAGGGAAGCGATGATCCAAGCTTTGTTGCATGCAGCAGAACTTGCGAGCAGTCTCTGGCTTGACCTCCTTGCCGTGCCAGAGAAGGTTTCGACATCAAAGGCTTCAAGGTCCATGAAGCCACGGAGTACCAAGCGTAACCTGATCGTCCTTTCCATTTCGCCCTTTTCGTTCTTAACAAACTTCCATTTGTATACGTAGCGTGAAGTCATGATGTTAGACGCTTTGCTCAAGTCAGTCATCTGGAAGCATTTGTTGTCAAGCCAAGTCTTCAATTCTGTGTAAAGGGCTTTGGAAACTTTGACCGGATTCGCTTGAATGTCGGCCTTCGTGAGTAGATCGTCTTCCTTGACGACCACGGCACGTTTGGAGGCAGCACTAACGTATACTCGCATAGTTGTGACGCTGCTGTCATCCAACAATCGGCGTTGCTGCTCGGACAGGACGACTTTGGACATGTCTGCTGTGAAGCAGAGCTCGATGTACTTCCCGTGCTCATCGGAATCCAGATCATATTTGCTGTCCGGATCCGTGGAGCACAAAGGAACGTAGTAAGCAGTGTCCATGTCGTATCCTGGCGGGTGACCCCGCTCCGGCAAGTGGCCTTGCACATCTTCACAGGTCGTAGAGACTAACACACACTGTGTGTCTGTCATGTATGTCGGAACTGTATGCATGACTTCTTCTGTGTCAGCTTCAAGGAGTGTTCTGTCATCCATCAGTTCAGCATACCACGACTTTAAGACAAAGGCATCCAGATCTTCTTCTGTTTCCTCTATGATGGTCGGGAGCCGACCATCATTCTCCGCAGGAGGCTGCTCAGGAGCAGCTGCTGGCGGTGACTCGCTTGGTGGTGGGCCATCAGCGAGTTCCTCAAACTTAGTGAGGTTTCGGTCGAATCCAGCAGGCGGCTTCTTGGATTTAAGACACTGGATGATGCGTGAGTGTGTAGATCCTGTGATGTCGTAGATGTTCAAGGCAGTGCCATCAGCTTCATAATAGTGAAAGCCAGGGGTCACATCGTTATCATAGTGCACTAGTGTACAGCTGTCTGCATAGGGGCAGCAGGCAACTTCGTCAGGCTCTTGGCAAGTCGTACAGCAACAACGTTTTCAATACGAAAATAGTTGCGTATGAGGTACTGAAGAGCCAAACGCACCTTAGGCGAAAGCCGGCTCGCAGCAGTCATCTGCAGCCGGCCCTGTTTCGCTGGTAGGTATCCGAAAGTCATGGCGGGTTTCCCCGCTGGTAGACCGGCAATAAAGGCCAATACTGTCCGAAGGGCCGTATTGTCCGATCCTATCTCGCGGACCACCAGTGCTTCGATGTACAGCGTATGTCGTGTGTCAGGATACTGTACTCGCACTTCGCGACTACCGACCTTCACGATGACCTGGCCTCGGTCAGTTTCGTTGCGGATGACCGGGTATGGACCACTCCATCCACCCCAGTCGTCTTTCGTGGTGGTCGGGCGATGATAGTCCACGAGATCTCCCTCTTTGTAGTGAAATTCACCCGTAGCAGTAGTCTTCGTACGGAGAGCCCTGTTCGTCTTGGCAACCGCAGTGGCCTGCGTGATTGCCTCCAGACTAACCCTCCTGATTGTTTCCTCCCTTGAGTGATCTGATGATTCAGCGGACTGATCATGATCCAAGACAGGGAAATCGGGAAGCATAGCTGGTTGTCTGCCATACAGCGCATTATACGGAGAAACTTCATTGTAGAAGGTAAATGCGTTGCTGGCAAATAAGGCTTCATGTAAAAGACGAGTGAAATTCAGAGGAATATTTAATCTATTCAATTCTTCTCCCATCACGTGCATGAGGTGTCGCAAGATGCCGTTCCTAGCTTCGATAGTCGTGGCGTGTTGGCCACGCGCTCGGATACGAAGCTCTGTTCCCTTAGCCTTAAGGATGGCCTTTGCTGTATCGTTATTCAGTGCTCCTTCCCCATCGGAGTATAAGATTTTAGCAGGGCCATGTTGCATCCAAGTTGTGTGATAGGCATCGAGAACAGTATGCATGGTCTTATCAGGAATCTCTGTGCCAGCTGCCCAGCGAATACAACGGTCGATGATGTGAAAAACAATATGTTCCTGTTTGTAAAAGAAAAGATCACATTCGACTTCCTCGTTGAAACGTCCTGGCAGTGACACAGAAGGCATCACCGTGTTGCCTGGTTTGTCCCAGGCTCGACATTCTCTACACGAGTCGCAAATGCCTTTGATCAGACTCAAACGGGTTTCACCCAGACCAACCTTAGTTAGAATCATCCGCATTTTTGGCTCCTTGGCATGAAACCATCTCAAGTGGAGTTTGCGGAGTTCTCGCTGCACTACAGCTGGGTCAAAGCTGCGCAGGTTTTGAAGGCTGAGCTGAACGTCGAAGCGAGTCCAATCAGGGAGCCTTGGCCTTGGCCTCGGCTCTGCTTGAGGCTGCGGCGGTGGTGGAGGATCTCCTCCCTCCATGCGTCCGCGCCTTGCTGCAACTTGTGGCAGTCTGCGGTGATCGTCAGAGCTGCCAGCGCCAGAGGTGTTACCATGAGCCCCCTCGGCCCTGGTGATGTCATGCTGCTGGCGCCTGCGGTTGGATCGCCCTCACCGGGCCGTGGCGGCCTAGGCGCGCGTATGCGCGCTTTCGCGGCCGGCGCCGCTTTTGCGGCTGGCGCCGCTTCTGCGGCTGGAGCCGCTTCCGCGGCTGGCGCCGCAGGAGCGGCTTGCCCCGCTGGGCGCGGCTGACCAAAGTTATCTGGCAGTTTCCATTTTTCAGCGAATCTACATTGGCCAGACATCTTGGCATGGTGAGGATTGCTCTTCGGGCATTCCTTCCTACAACTTGGACAGTCCCAATGGTATGGTTCAACATCATACCATCGGCACATCTTCGGATCCCTGCTGTGTCTTGGTGATTGTTTGTAGTTGTTGTCTACACAGCCAGGACACCCAAGACCGCCAGGTGGTGGTCGCCAGATTTCTCCGTTTGGGTGTCTCCGGATTGTTGGGTCGTCCAAGTCGTAGCCAGCACTGTTTGTTACGAACGCATAACTGCGTTCGCGATTCGCGAATGGATCGCGACCGTAAGCAAACAGATCTTTGGCGATTTGCACCGCATCAACGATCAATGACTGCATTCTGTAGGTATACTGTGCCGCCCTTGCTAGTTCTTTGTTGCAAGCATTGGCGTGCACATGATTACCTGGACAACGCTTGCCTCTGAAGGGTGCCAACAACTCTTCTTTGTTTGCCATCATCTGTGTTGGCTTGCGGATGTATTGTCCAAACGAATCTTTGAGACCAGTCGTGCACTGATCAATAATCGTTTGGCAAGTGACCTTGCGTCGTGCCAGTTCCTTCCATGGCTGGATCTCATCCACCCACGTGCCCATTGGTTGTTCCCTGAGAAAGAAACGTCTCAGGTCGTCTTGCAATAGAGCGACTGTTCCACAGAACGTGATATGGGGCAGGTCCTCTTTGTGGTGTTTAAGCCACGTGTCATGATTGACCTGCGCATTGAAGTATGAAGGAAGTCCAGTAGTTCTGCAGCTTGGCTGCAGAATCGTGATCTTGACAAAGCAAGTCTTGAGGTAGTGAAGGGCTGCCCTTTGTACTTCCGCGTTTCCAAGGTCTTATCATATCCTCTCTTGGGCTAATATAATATGGATATACCACCCTTGCCCCCACATAATTCAAGCATGTCCACTTGATTGTTTCTGCCGTAGCATAGTGACTGGACCATCGAGAAGACATCAGCATGTGAGTCAGCGGGTTGCCCCGCCGGTAACATCATGAAGATGTCCTCTGATTCGCTGTCCGAGTCCGAGTCGTCAAGAGGAACGTCGTTGAAATATGTGGAGCAGTCAAGCCCTTTGAGGTCCTCTCCACAGTCGTCGTTACCGTCTTCCACTTTCTTCGGGATTTTCTTCGGTTTGATGCCGGCCTCTTTGTCAGCTTTCTGCTTTTCTTTCTGTTTTATCCTGGCATCAGTGGGCAACGCAGTTTCCGCGGAGAGATCCGCTGCGGAGGAATCCGCTGTTAAGTCAGGAAATGGCGGAATTTCAGGAAAGTTGTTGGTGGGTCGCGTTTGGCAACGCTCAATCGAAGGGGGAGGAGATCGATCGTCATCGACGATCGTCACACGCTTTGGGCGTGGCCTTCGCGACTCACCGTCGCCGTGAAGAACTGGAGCCGGAGGCTCCCAGTATAACCGAGTACTGATGTTTGTAACCCCATCAGGTAATGGAGCTACATAATTGTACCCAGTTGGCTGATCCTGGATTCTGATATCTTGAACGATCTTATTCGTGTCCAGGTCGGTCGTGACTCTACGAACAACATGGTCCCATTGAGGGCCCTTTTGTGGACATTGGACGTAGTGTCTTACCTTTTTGTCAACGCGAGTACCCACACTGAGGTGTACCGCACTCCGCTCATTCCTGATCATGTTGGCTTTATTGAGTTGATCAAGGAAGCGTGCAATAATGATAGCCAAAGTTTTATGCCGAAACTCGGCACGTTGCTGATCTTGGCCATACCAATCCAAATCATGCTCTTTGTATGAGCCACAAGTACATCTCCATAAGTTCATCGGTATATGAGGACAAGATGTAGCAACTTGTATATAAGAACCACTGGGATATTTGCTGGAGCGGTCAAACTTAATACCGAAATGACAGAGTCTCATTCGTATAATGCTTAGCTTCAAATCTTCGATAACATCTTTGATCGGACCTGTTTCCAGAAATACCCGGGTGGCCCCAGGATAACAATCTGCATCCTCAGAGCACGCGCTTTGATCAGGAGATTTTGTATACGTTGATAGTGTGGTCCCGCCCTCTTTCCTGGAGTACGAACGTACCAATCAGAGGGTGTGGCCACCCACAACATATTGTAGTCTCCTGCCAACAAATTTCCCAAATACTGTGTTCCAGTTGAAGTCATTACCTCATTATGGGTAATCCGGTCGCATATATATCCACGGGTTCGGAGTTCAGCGCAAGCTGTGCGAATATCTTCGATGACAAGACATTTTGAATGATATTTTTCCTCTCGGGCCTCAGCGCGGCCAACGTATGTAGCGAGGAGGCCGGTATTCGGCTTCTCTTCGCAAGCGAGCGCCGCCGGCGCGCCCGCCTGCCCCCGTCAGCGGCGGTCGTGTGACCACGTTGCCGTCTGACTCGGAGGCATGCTGTTAGCGGATGGCTCCGCAGGAGTCGCTGGTGTGGCTACGCTCACGATCTCCACGCGGGTTGGCCCCGCAGAGTCCGACGAACCTCCGCCCGTGTAGCTTGGTGGTGGTGGCGGTGACGCGGGTGGCCCCGCTTGGTCCTCAGGTGTCCATTTATTCACCGCCTCCTGGACTGCCCAGAATATCTTAGACTTCAGAGCATCCTTCATATGTGGCCAGGTCCCTTCGGGACACTGTTGGCCCTCCCACCAGCTGTTCAGCGTCCTGTCCACGATCAAACGGGTCGTGTCTTCCAGGAGCTGCTTGTCGATGTACGGCTCGACAATGTACGTATCGGTCGTGGCGGCCATGGACTGTCCCGTCGCGGGTGGCCCCGCACTTGCTTCGGCGGGTGGCCCCGCACTTGCTTCGGCGGGTGGCCCCGCACTGACGGGGTCCTCTTCGTTCTCCGTCTCGGTATAGCCATCTCGACTGCTGCGGATTGTGAAGGTGTTCGTGACCGTGTGGCTCTTGGCCCCTTCATACAGCCCGCAGGGAATCGCGAGATGGCCCGAGGGAGTCTTTTTCGCCTTCAGGACCTTGGCGCCTCTTCCCAGCTTCAGGGTGTAGCCACCGCTGGGGAAGATAACCTTCTGGTAGCCTGGCTTCAGCACGATGATCGCATCACGTGCCTCCATGGCTCCTAGGCCCCAGATGGCCGGGAGATTGGCACCCGAGCCTTCTGCGATGTTGGAGGCATACTCCTTAATACGGGGGCTCGCCTCATTGGCATATTGTACCCCGATCTTGAAGTTGCCCATCTTCCGACATATCGCAGCGCCCTCACCAACACCATTGATGTAGAGGGTCTTGCTCAGGGTGCATATGGCAGGTCGGTAGTTGAACCTGGCCATAATCTCCTGGAAGGTTCGCGCCGCATTGGATCCAATGATGTTCACATTGGAACCAATGTCTAGCATGAACGAGATGCAGGGCATACCATCTTCGTCAGGAAAGAATGTCCCATTGCGCGCTGCCAGAGCGATTGTCCCATGGTCATTGGTGTGGTACGTGATCTGCGATCCGAGTGTACCCTTCAACAGGCGCTGTTCAAGAACCCATTGACTCATGGTCAGCTCGGTGCACCACATCTGCTCATACTGGCGGCGCTCATCCACGGTAATTGGTTCCTGCTCAAGGACCCAATAATTCGCAGATGGCGTGGACATCCATTCACCTCCTGGTGGCAGCGCGTCCGTGTCGTCACGTGCGTAGGTCAGCCCCTCTGTATCGATCATGAATGTAGTATGGAACTGGGCTGCCTCTGCGCTCTCAGCGCTTGCCCGGCTCCTGGCGCTGACCGGGCTTGCCACTCGCGAGGTCCTGGTTGATCCAGTTGGCCTTCGAGTCCCGCCTCCGCTCCTGCCACTCCGCCTGATGTTGGCCTCCATTGCCCTCAGGAAACCTGGATTTGGAGGTCCATTTGCGGGTGGCCCCGCTTGGGCGGCGGGAGCCGCTTCAGCGGGTGGCCCCGCAGCTGGGGGCTCCTGCGCTCGAAGCGTAGGCAGGATTGGCATCTGAATGCCTTGCTCTGGCGCTGGCCAGGGGTATGCCTGCGCAGCTGGGGCACGTGCGGATGGCTCCGCCGATTGTGCGGCTCGAGCCTCCAGTGCCTCCACTGCTTCACGTAGCCGACGCATTTCCCGGGCATCTGCCACGCACCTTTCCTGCTGGCGCGCTTGTTCTGATTCAGCGTCGCGCTGCCCAGCACACGGGAAGTGCGCTATAACTATGCCCGGCCCACGACATACAGCGCAGGGGGCCTCATTCGGCGCACCTGGCCGCTGATTGCGGACGTGCTGCTGTGCAACACGATCCCAGCATATATCGTGAAAGAAGTGCCCACACGCCAGTCTCCACACTGTAGTGCCCATCTCGTAGTTGTCCATGCAGATTGGGCACTGTGTGAAGTTGTAGTCTGAAATGACTGGAGCAGGCACGTCAGGGCGAGTCCGAGCTTGGCGCTCGAAAGTGGTTTCGCCCTCCCGATATGGCGTCGGTGGCGGCCGTCTGTCTGGCCGTTCAGCGGGTGGCCCCGCTTCTGCGGGTGTCCCCGCTTGGGTCTCACGCTCAATCCTTCTCTGGATCGCGCGCTGTTGGCGCAGCCTGGTGTTGTCCCGAGCCTGCTGCCTGGATGCCAGTATCGCTTGCTGCGTGTTATGCACGTCGCGAATGTAGTCTGGCACGTTGCCCATAGCGGCTGGCACCGCGAGACCAGCTGGCTGAACTACGGTCTCGGGGTCCGTCGGCGTGGGCATGTAGGCGCAGTGCGGCATAGACTGCGCATCGACCGCTCGTGTAAACTGCAAACGAAACATCTCATTGGCTAGATTCCGAGTGTATTCGTTCGCAGGTGGCCCCGCAATCATAGGAGAGTTATTCATCTGCGCGTAGTACTCCGGGTACATCGGCGCGCCCATGGCCTGTGCCTCTGCTGGACCGTGATTGTCCCATCCATATATCGGGTGTGATGCTATTCCTGGAATAAACACCTGTCGATATGGATTCGTGGGATCAGCATTTGGAGCATATTCAGAAGTCCAGCTCCAGAGAGGCCGAAAGTCGCCATGATTCGTAACATCTATGTTGCGGTTCCGCAACAGGCTGGGCACTCTATCAGCTTGTTGCTGCAGAAAAGTAGCCTGTGCTCTTAAGTTGGCTGCCCGACGTTCGTAGTCTGAACCTTGCTGTCCGTCAGCGGGTGGCCCCGCTTGAGCGGGTGGCTCCGCAGGCGTTCGCTCGGCGGGTGACCCCGCAGCCACTCCTCCTTCACTACCCCTCGGAGTGCCAAAGGGAGTGGTTGCTTGGAGTGCTGCTGCGAGTGCCGGATTCCCGCGAATCGCCTGGAGTCTTTGCCACAAGCTGTTCTCGCTCGTTTCAGACGGCGGAGTCCGAAACGGCGAGCCACCATCTGAGCCGCCCATAGGGACAAACCTCGCACCTCCAGTCTGCTGCGGAGGGCGTTGTGGCTGTGGTCCTAGGACGCCTGGTGGCCCCGCAGGAGTGCGCAGGTTCCTCTGCTGTGCGTCTTGGATACCTGTATGCACTGCCCACGGGTCTGCACGATATAGCTGATCGGTCAGCCCAGAAACGTCGGCTGGTGTCAGGTAGCTGTTCAGGGCCTGGACCCATGCCTGCTGATCCGGCCTCCAAGGAGATGCTACCGTTGCTACTGGTGTGACCACTTGTTGCCATGAACCGTCCGAGGTGTCTACCGCGGGTGTCCCCGCACCTGCGGGTGGCCCCGCCTCAGGCATGACCTCGTCTTCCTGGGCATTTATCATGAGGACTGTCTGTGTGTCGTACGGTCGTGGAGCAACATCTTGCTCGGTCATGATCAAGTTGAATGGGCGACCGTCCGTCTTAGACCATCCCTTTAGGTACATGGCGTGATCTTCCATTACACCCAGAGTTTTGTCACATAGTTTAAGTGGCAGGTAGTCATCGGTGCGAATCCTGTCTGCGGGTTGGCCCCGCTTCCGCGATTTGTCATACGCCAGCGGATTGCTCCAGGCTTCACCGACCCGATATTTTGCAATGCTCACAATCTGGAGGATATGATCGGGCGGTATGCGGCCGTCGTGGCCCCGTGTCATGACGATGTCATTTGCTGACCTCCATAGGGAAAAGCCACTGGACAGCATCTTGTTGATGCTGCAGAATATGAGCACCTCCGAGTCAGGACGGATGCCCGATTGAATCCTCGGGTCGCCCGGGAGGTAGGGGCAGCCGTGTACAAATTGGCGCCCCCCCTTCCTTTTAGGGTTGTCCTGTGCGAGGCATGAAAGGCCATTAGCAAGGATGTCCTTGACATATTCCCACTGTGTCCCGTGGATGAAATATACTGGGTCGTCTGGTTCTTTCATCCATGTTGCGATCGGCTTATAAAGCGACTCGGGACAATGGATGCCTGGACTACTGTGGCCGTTCGTGGCTCTGATGAAGTACTGTGGCCTGCGTGCCGTTGATCGGAACCTGGGAGGCAGCAGCATGCTGTCATCAACGCACTTCATCTGGAGCCTGCCCTTCTGCATGCCGTGATTGTCAATCATCTCACAGCAGTTTAGCAGAACCCAATACACGCATGACGTGTGGGGCCTGCCCTTGATCAGCACCTCGTGCATGTCACGATAGCCTTTCCACTGATCATTTTCAGTCCAGTTTGTCAGCAAATCGTCAACAACAACCCAGCCATCGTATGGATCGAAAGTGCTAATCTTTTCGAAGTGTCGGCTGAATCCATCCTTCCAATACGGACTATGGCGTAGGGCTGTAGAGAACCATATTGACACCTTGGTCATTTGCCCATCGCGCGGCAGAGTCGGATCCGTGCCGAACCTCTCCATGACCTTCATGAGCTCTGCCCTGTGCTGCGCGACGCGCAATGGCGGCCTGTCTCGCAACATATTTCCCACGGCTTGTTGTTCACGTTCCCAGTCGTTGCGGCACTCGAAGTTACGACGATCAGGGCAATTAATGACCTCGCATCGATCTGTATCGTCTCGAGTGACTCGTGGGTTTATGGTGCGCTTCGGGCCTTTGCCTTCAATGCCTTGCCAATATTCAATGGCTCCCAGAGGGATGTTCCTAAGAACAGACATCGCTGGCTGCCAGCGTGCGGGTGGCCCCGCTAATGCAGCTGGCGGCGCTTTAACGGGTGGCCCCGCTAATGCAGCTGGCGCCGCTTTAACGGGTGGCCCTGCAGAACCTGCGGCTGACGAGGCAGCTCCAGCGGATGACTCCGCGCCAGGGTGCGGGTGACCTTGGTCAGCCACTGCAACGTCGGCTAGTTTCTGTCGGTCGCCAAATTCTTTGAGGGCTCCGAAGCGTTCTTCTCTTGAAAAAAGTGCTTTCTGCGGGTGTCCCCGCTGCTGCAGCTGGCGCCGCTTTAGCGGGTGGCCCCGCAGAGCTCTTGTCCCCCTTAGCTTTGGCGGCTGCTTCTGCCCGCACCGACCTCATCCCAGCTTCGGGCTTCGGCTGTGCTTTCATTCGTGCCGAACCTGGTCGTGGTACAAGGCGCGGCTGATGCAGAGTTGGAGCCCAGTCACCTCGGAAGGCTGCCTTAGGCTGGTCGCGAACTTCGTCCTTGATATCGCCTTGGGCCGCCGGTGGCATCGGGGTCGATGGTCCAGCAAAAGCCTTCCTCCTCTCCGTCACGGACGGGCCGGTAGGCTCTCCCTGCTTAGGGTCGTCCTTCTTGGCGATCCCTCTGGCCTTCGCACGCCCCCGTGTGTCTTCTGGGCTCTTGGACGGGTGCCTCTTCGCAGGAGTCGGTGAAGACGAGGAGTCGGCTTCAGGTCTTGGAGGTGGTCTGCTGCCCTTACCTGGTTGTGGACCAGGAGGGTCCTTAGGAGGGCCTTCCGGCTGGCCATGATCATGGATGATCTGCCTCATCTGGTCGATGTCGGCAGTGCCTTTTATGGCCAGCTTGTACTTGCCATTTTCGTGGCGGTGAATAACCCTTGTGCAAAACCACTTCTGTGCCGAGGAGCTGTAGCACCAGCAGGCGCACCCATCAGGGAATGGATTCTCTGAGCCGTCTTCCGCCGCCCATTCTTCATTCAGTTCGGTTTGGTCAGCGCCGGCGGCGGATCCGGCAGCAGATGCAACAGCTATCCAATCTTCGTCCGCGGACCCAGCGGCTGGCGCCGCGTCTGCGGGTGACCCCGCTTCTTTGCTGGATTCTGCGGGTGACCCCGCCTCTTTATGGAATCGGCGGTTCCATTCCTTGAGGCGATGGTCATTGGGAAGCTGCACCCAATTTTCCCTGACAGCGTTGGCAACCTCCTCGGTCATAGGGACGCGATCGGCTTCAGTGATGCGCTTTCCTCCTCCAGGGACCTCCTTGTTAGGATCATGGACGTTGCCAGCGTCATCTCCATGAGACCAATTCCACGGGGTCTCACCGTGATGAGGACTCCTGGAGGGGCGGTCCATTGGACAGCTGCGCATGTGACCTTTGAAGGGCTCGCATTGACATACTTGTTTCCTGTATGTCTTGCGATCGTTGATGATCTCCTGTTTCTTAGCCCTTTTGTCCCAAGCCTCTGGCGTTTTGGTCTTGCCACCCTTGGTACGTATTATCATGCCAGATTCGTCCCTTTTGGTGCAGTACTCCTTAGAATACCAGTGGCGGATCACGTCCATCGAGTAGCCGGGGTACCAATTGATGTACCACTCCGGCACGTACTGAGCGGATACACCGACGGAGTGCTCCGTACTGTACGGGTAGCCCGATGCATCATGCGCAGGGCGTCGGGGAGCTGAACGGCTCCTCCTGCGGGCTGGCCCCGCTGACGCACTGTCACGTTCCATGGGCCTTTGATCGTCATGCTCTGAGTCTCGGGGAGGCGATGGTCGTCTGTCCCTCTTGGCATGGCGCATGTCCTCCGAGTCCTCTGAGCTGTCCTGGACCATGAATACGTGCTGATACGGGCTTCGGAAGTACCCGACGTCGTTTAGCTGCTCCATCGTGAGGTCGTTGAGGTCCATCTGGTCGCAGCCCTGCATGAATACATCCATGGACCAAGCGGGCGGCCCCGCTGCTGTGGCTGGCGTCACTTCGGCGGGTGACCCCGCTAGAGCCCGGAGTGCTGTCAGCATCTGAGGTGCCGACATGTCCGAATCCAGGTTTTGGACGCAGCCTTGCGGCCCCTGGGCGCGACAGCAGGTCGTTCATGGTTATCTGCTGATGTGCTGGCGCACTCAGGAGCCGGATTGCTTCTGCGACCTGCTCTTGGAGCATGTCCTTATAGTCCTCTTCGGCCGCTTCAGAGTCAGAATACGCGGGATGGCCCCGCATTTCGTCATCAGCGTCTCCCGCTTCCGAGCCAGCTCGCGGAAGATCTGGCAGCAACGGCATGCCAATCACCTGCGGTGCCAGCGCGGCGGCGAGCTCTTCCTCGGTCGCCGGGACGGTCTCAGCATCGGAGATCTCGTCGTCGGCGGGTGGCCCCGCTGGAAGACCGAACCAGGCATTGAACGCGACCTCGTCGACTTCGCCCCAGCCGTGGAACTCGTCGAAGAGGGTCACCGCGTAGTCTTCCAGGGCTACGGTCACTTCAGCGTAGCGGGCCATCACGTAATACGTGGAGGAGCCCGCGGCGGGAGCCGCTTCTGGATTGACGTAAAACTCGTAGTCAATGTAGTCTATGTCATCCATAAAAGAGTTTTGAGCCAAATGTACGGATCCCTTTCCTTTCCCTTTCGGGCATTGATCGCGCAAATGCTCTGTACTACCGCATGTATGACACTTCATAGTATTGCCAGAAGCGCCCCTAGGGTTGCCCCTCCGCCCTTTTCCCTTACCAGAGGTCCGCCTGTGACCCCGACCTTTGCCTCCGATAAGAACTTCTTCAAAAACTATATCAGTTAAGGACGTGAGGAAAGCAGTAATACCCCTACCATGCATACGGCGTCTGCGACCCCCTTTGCCACGACCCTTTCCATATCGTTTGAAATGTCGGCGCACTGCACGTCTCACTTTTCTGACTGGTTTCTTCATAAAGCGCCTCCAACGGCGTTTTGATTTGCGATAAGCCATAAAAGCGGCTTCCGCTCTTTGTTGTTCAGAAAGGTGAGTGTCATCCGCTGGATAGTCATTACCAGCAGAGACTATGCCATTGTGCTCATCGTCAGATGAGGTATCTGCGTCAGTGCCAGATTCAAACGGTGAGGGTGGCTGAGACCCTTGAGCGGATGACTCCGCTTGGCCCCAGAGGTTGTGCCCGAGGGCGGGCTTGACCACGATGGAAACCACCGCAACCGCAAGTTCACAAAAATATTCCAGGACGGGCGCAATCCCAAATTTACATGGCAGCGTTTCGCACTTGCACTCACGGTTCACTCTGCACTGCGCGGAGCGCATGCAATTACACGCGCCTTCGCCTTGCAAGCATCACCCCAGGAACCATCTTAATAACACCAAAGGTGACCTGTGGGACCTGCGGGACCTGTGGAACCTGCCGGAATTGGGAGAAATGTTGGGAGCGTGAGCCCTGTGGAACTTGTGGGAGCTGTGCGGGCTGCGGTAGCTGTGGGACCCGAGGGACCTGCGAGACCTGTGGGACCCTTGGGACCTGTGGGACGCGTGGGCCTGGTGGGACCTGTGGGGCCTTCGAAATTGCAAAACTTGTCGTCCCTGCGAGACCTGTGGGACCTGTGGGACCTGCGGGGCTTGCGCCACCTGCGACACCTGCCTGACCTGTCGGACCTGTAGGACCTGAGGGACTCGTAGGACCTGTGGGACCTGCAGGACCTGCGATACCAGTGGGACCTGTGGCGCCTGTGGCACCTGTAGGCCCCGTGGGACCTGCGGAACTTGCGGGGCCTGCGGGACCGGCGCGACATGTGGGACCTGTGGGACCTGTGGGACCGGAGGGGCTGGGTGGACCTGTGGGGCCTGTGGGACCTGTAGGGCCTGAGGGGCCTGTGGGGCATGCGTCGCCTGTGGGACGTGTGGGACATGCGGGACCTGCGCGACCTGCGAAACCTGTGGGACCTGCGGGTCCTGCGGAACCTGCGGGACCTGCGGACCCCGTGGCCCTTGTAGGACCTGTAAGCCCTATCGGGCCTGTGGGACCTGTGGGGCCTTCGGGGCATGTGGGACCTGGGGGGACTGGGACTTGCGGGGCCTGCGGGACTTGCCAGACCTACGAGGCCTGCGGGGCTTGCGGGACTTGTAGGACCTGTGGGACATGTGGGGCATGTGGGACTTGTGGGACATGTGGGATATGCTGGGCCTGTGGGATTTGTGGGACCTGCGCGACCTGCGGGACTTGTGGGACTCGTGGGACCTGTGCTGGCGGCGGGACCTGTCGGACCTGCGGGACATGTGGGACCCGGGGGGCCTGTGGGACCTGTTGGACCTGAGGGACCTGGGAGACCTGCGGAACCTGTGGGACCTGTGAGAGCTGCGGGACCTGCGGGACATGTGCGACCGGTGGACCTGCGAGAACCTGTGAAACCTGTGGGGTCATTCATACCTGTGGGACCTGTGGCACCTGCGGACCTGCGGGACCTGCGGGTCCTGTGGGACCTGTTGGACCTATGGGTCCTCTGGGACCTACGGGACCTGTGGGAATTGCGGGACATGCGGGACCTGCGAGACCTTTAAAACCTGTAAGACCCGTGGGGCCTGCGGAACCTGTGGGACGTGCGGGACCTGCATGTGGGACCTGTGGGACCTGCGGGGCCTGCGGGGCCTATGGAGTATGCGGGACTGGCGGGTCCTGCGCGACCTGCGAGACCTGTGGGACCTACGGACCCTGTGGATCCTGTGGGGCCTGCGGGACCTGTGGGGCTTGTGGGACCTGTAGGACCTGTGGGACCTGTGGGACCCAGTGGGACCTGCGGGACCTGCGGGGCCTGCGGGGCCTGCGTTACCTGCGAGACCTGCGCGACACGCGGGACCTGCGGAACCTGTGGAACCTATGGGACATGTGAAACATGTGGGACCTGTGGGGCCTGTGGGACCTGTGGGGCCCGCGAGGCCTGTGGGACCCTTGGGACCTGTGGGACGTGTGGGACCTGTAGGACCTGCGAGACCTGTGGGACCTTTGGCACCTTCTTTGCGACTTGTGGGTCCTGTGGGACCTGTAAGACCTGTAGGACCTGTGGGACCTGTGGGACCTGCGGGACCTGTGACACCTGCAAGACCTTGGGACCGGTGGGATCTGTTGGGCCTGAGGGACCTGTGGGACCTGTGGGACCTGCGGGACCTGCGGGACCTCCGGGACCTGTGGCACCTGTGGCACCTGTGCGGCCTGTGGGACCTGCGGGACCTGCGGGACCTGCGGGACCGGCGAGACCTTCGAGACCTGCGGGACCCGTGGGACCTATGGGACCTGTGGGACATCTGGGACACGTGGGACCTGTGGAACCTGTGGGACCAGTGACCGCCGAGGACCCAAGTAAGGCCCTGAATTCTGGGACCGCCAGGCACCCAAGTAAGGACCTTACTTGGGACCCCGGGAATTCCTTATTAAATTTGGTGGATCGACAGATGTCTCGCACTTTGGGACCATCGAGGCCCCCCGGGGGGCATTTATTAAGGAACCAGAAGTTTCCTTACGTCCACCATGTTTTCTTGGAGCGGAAAGACCCAAAGTTCAAACGTCCCGGCGTGGCCGTCGGAGGCCCCCAACCAGCCACCCAGCTTGGAAACGCGCGGCAAATGTTTCGCCGAGGCTGAACGCGACTCTGCTGCCGTCGCCACCGTAGCTGCACTGCATCCGGTGATCCACTGGCCTCAGGGCCCCGAAGAGTAAGCCTCCTAGCGGTGTCCTGACGACCTCCTGGAATCTGGGGGGAGACCGCCGGGGGACCTCCCCTGGTCCTTTTGGGGGCCTCCCGCAAACTTCCAGAAGGGGGCTGGGGGGTCTCCCAGAAGCTTTTCCTGGTCCTTGCAAGCCTGCTGGGAATCCTCCCCGAAGACCAGGGTCCGGGAGCCTCCCCCAGACCTCGAAATCTGGCAGGGCTCCCTCCAAAGGGAACCTCCCGGGGAGACCAGGGGAGGCCTCCCCTGGTCCTCCCGGGGCGCTGGGGGGAAACTTGGTGGAGGACCAAGTGAGGTCTCCTGGAAGCTTCCCCTGGTCCTCCCGAAAGCCTCCCACAAGAGACCTCCCCCCTGCGGGAACTCTCATCGGAGGCTTCCAGGTGAACCAGGGGAAGCCTCCCAGAGACCTCCCCTGGTCGCCCCGGAAGCCTGGGGGAGGCCTCGCCTGGTGCTCCCAGGGGCCGTGGGAAGCCTCTCGCCACACCTTGTGGAAACCAAGGGAAGCCTCCGGAAGGCCTCCCCAAGCCCTCGGGGGGATCAGGGGGAGGTCTCCAGGATAACCAGAGGAAGTCTGGTGGAGGCCCCCTCCACCTCGCCGGAGGAGGGCCCGCTGGGAGGTCTGGTCGACGTGGAAGGGGGGCATCCCACCAGACCTGTTGGAGGTGGAAGGGAGGTCTGGTACCAGACCTAGTGGGGTTGGGGGTAACTGAAGACCCAACCCAGGCAAAGCAAGAAAACCAGCATGGAGGCGAACGCGGCCCAAGACGGCACCAAGATACCCCCCAGGCAACTCACGACGGCCCAAGAGGGCCCCTAATGTCCCAGGTGGCCCCATATACGACTCAAGAGTGTCCCAGGAGGCCCCCATGACAACCCGACAGTAACCCATGACATACCACATGTTGTCCATGTGTGCCACGTGAGAACCCCAGGAGACGCAATAATGAGACAAGGAGAACGAAATGGAAGAAGGGAGGGTGACAACATGGGGGACGTGGGAAGGGGGAGGGCGACGACGTAGACGAAGGAGTGCGCCCCGAAGCGGCGCGGAAGAGCGCGTCACATGTTGCGGCCCTTGCAAGGCTATGGGCGACGACATGTCGCGCGTTATGGCTTTCGTGGCGGTGCTCGAAGACTCGCCACGCCGAGTGCTGCGCGGTCGCGGTGCGCGGGACTTGCCGCGAACAGATCGGCATGGCGCACGCGCCGTGGTTTCTACCACAACCGCGCGACGCGTATGATTTGTCAACAATGTCGCGCCCTCCACGAGCGGACCGGGCCCTCCACTTTGAGACGTGCGCAATAAAACACCATCAAAACATAATGCGAGTGGACGAGGGGGAAAGCAACCAGAAGAGGTCGCGCGAAAGGTGGACAACAAATGAACAATGCTCACAAAAAAATCACATGCGCAAGCGCCCAACGAAACAAACTTATAGACACTCCAACAATTTGGCGTGCCGCGAAGAAGGGAAAAGGGGCGGGGGGCCCGCGTGCCCACGAGGAACAAACTTAACGGCATGGTAATCGCTACTGGACACGCCGTCACGCAGAGCCGCTCTGACAACACACACGCACACGGGCGCATCATCGCGCAAAAGCGGCCGAACCACGCCGCGCGAAGCATCGCTGCGCCAAGGCGATCCGCCCATGCAAAACACGCGCAAATTGCATCCGAAAAGGGCGTTACGCGCCGCGCAATAAAATATGGCGCGGTGCCGCAACAATCAGGCGGCTACGAATGCAAACTCCTCTGAACTGCGCGCGCGCGTCGTGTTAAACAGGCCGCGCCGCGCAGGCACGCCACTCGGTCTCGCGCCAGCACGTCGAAGGGAAGGTCTGCGGGAGACGCTCTGCAAGTGGCAATGAAGCAACCCCACGAGAACGCGATACATGTGAAATCGAAGCACGTGCCAACAGTAACCGCGACAACAGAACAACCAACAAAAAATCATGTTAAAGAAACATCCATAACTTCCGGTTGCGGTGGTTCCTTGCGCGGTCAGGGCTTGCAGTGTAGGCGGCGCCTGGCGAGTAGTTCGACCAGGCGTTCGCCTCAGCTGCCTCTGCCGATGCCTGGCCGGTCTGCCCTAAGAAGGCAGTGGCCTCGTTGGGCATATCGGCTGGGTCAGCCCAGGGACTTGGCTCGCCAGGACCAGCGGGTGACCCCGCAGTCGTAGCGTAGACACCTGCATGTGAGTGGTGCCCTGCGAAGATACCCGCAATGTTTCCAGGAGAGCGCTCGGCAACATGTCCGTAGTTCCTCATCCTGGTCAGCAGCCTGTCATAGTCTGCCTGTGTTCTGGGCATCTGATGATTAAAGGGCTCCAGCAGGTGTTGGGCTCGTGACGCGCCAACGCCTAACGCTCTGAAAAGGATCAGCGTTAGGATCTGAAAGTTGGGGATGACAAAGCCAACTGAGTTAGCCTCGTCACGGGCCATCTCGAATCGAGCTAACACTGAGTCGATTCGCTCGCCCCTTTCGACGCGAAAGTCGATAAGGGCAGTGCCAGAGTTGAGCTGGCGCTCATCTTCCAGATTTTCAAATTTGGTGCTCAATAGGTACAGTATATAAGTAACTGCATCCGTTGGCTGTCCGTTGACAGTTACACCATAGTTGATGATCTGGGAGGGGACCTGCATGGCGATACGACGAGCAAGACCTTGAAGGCCTCGTTGTAGTGCTGCAGCTTGTTGAGGTGGCGTCATATTGCCGCTCGTTACGTTTATCCATGCATGTACTTCGCGAACGTATTCGCGAAAAGGCGTAGTACCGGCAGGGTCCCACGAAGGGCCGGTAGTACGCGTGTCGTCCATTCCCTGCCGCATGTATCCCACAGCACATCCCATTATTACCCATAGAATGCCGAAGATCGCTATCTTAATCCAGTGCATGTGCATTTCGGCTTCGGTGATTGGTTTAGGCTGTGGTTTGTCCGGCTCTGGCGTAGTAGCCGTGAGGCGCCTGACTGGCACGGGATGCTGCAGGTGGCCCCGCTGCGGGTAGCCCCGCAGGGTGACCACGTTCTCGATCGAGTTGCCGATTGGCATCTGGTGGAAGTCGAGAGTGAAGTAGCGCAGTGAAGTAGGAGAGAGCGTCTCGAGCTCGCGGGTTGCCCCGCTAGCTCGATCGCGGACTGGCTCCGCTCCTCGCAGAGCCGGCGCAACATGGTATTCCACCGTAGTAGTAGTCCACCAAGTTGTGCCGTGGATTACAGGAATCAGAGCGAGAGCCAGCCACACGAGAGTGTAGCCAGCTCCGCTACCAAGTCGAAAACGCTGGTAAGCTTAGGTATGTGTTACGCTTCAAGCGTTGCCATATCCCAGGCTTTGGCTCATATCGCATGAGCAAGAGAGCGAGACGAAGCATGGGATCTGGAGTAAAGGATAGAAGGGGCATCTTCAATGGAAAAGGTATTTTCCGATCTCAGATACAAGTCGTGCGCCTCGGTGAGGCACAGTCATATATTAGGCCGGGCCCGGCTTGAGCCAGGCACGGCAGCGGTGCATGCTCGATATATACCTCGCCTTTAACCTTCTCCGTTTAAGTAGGAGTAGGAAGAACGAAGAAACGCAGGGCCTCGTCCCAGCTCGTTGACTGACCCTTCCCCACCCCTGGCTCCTCTATCTCCTCCTCTATCTCCTCCTCCTCCTCCTCCTCCTTCTCCTCCTCCCCCTCCTCCTCCTCCTCGGACTGGTTTGTTGCTGAAGGTAGCGACTGGGCTGGCAAGGTCGCCAAACAAGCTGCGGCCCGCATCCCCGGCCCCTCCCGGCAGGAGACTGAGCTGCACAGAGAAGTGAGCGGCCGAGTCCGGTCGGACTTGCTGCTCACACTCTGGTCTCCCCTCCCCCCCCCGTGGCAAGAAAGCCTCCGAGAAACCCTCGAAGAGCCTCGGCCCCCCAACAGTCGGGAGCGGCCAAGAGAGGGGTGTCCAAGAGGGGGGGGGCAAATCATGACCGGCGGCATGTGCACAGTGCCTCAAGGAAGGAGCCGAGGAGCAGGCCGAGGAGAACGTCAGTGGAGACAGGATGTAACCCCAAGATGTTGGTCACGGGTCGGAAAGGCCTAACCTTAGCCTTCCCTCACAGCCTGTGATGGTCCTCCTCCTGCCTCTCGTCCTCCTCCTCCTCCTCCTCCTCCTCCTCCTCCTCCTCCTCCTCCTCCTCCTCCCCTTCCTGTTCCTCCTCCTCGTCCACCTCCTCCTCGGCCTCCTTCTCCTCCTGCTCCTCCTCCTCATCATCGTTATCAGAAGCAGCAGCATCATTATCAGCGTCATCATCACCATAACCATCACCATCATCATCATCATCATCATCATCATCATCATCATCATCATCATCATCATCAGCATCATCATCATCATCATCAGCAGCAGCAGCATAATCCTCCTCCTCCTCCTCCACCTCCTCCTCATCATCATCAGCATCATCATCATCATCATCATCATCATCATCATCATCATCATCATCGTCGTCATCATCGTCATCATCATCGTAATCATCATCAGCATCAGCATCGCCATCATCACCATCATCATCAACATCAGCATCACCTGCATCAGCATGAGCACGAGCATCAGCATCATCAGCAGCAGCATCATCATCATCGTCATCAGCATCATCATCATCATCAGCATCATCATCATCATCATCATCATCATCATCATCATCATCATCATCAAAAGCATCATCATCGTCATCATCATCGTCATCAACATCATCAACAGCAGCATCGTCGACATCACCATCCATCGTCATCAGGATCAGAATCATCATCATCATCATCATCATCATCATCATCATCAGCAGCAGCAGCAGCAGCAACAAGGCCATCGTCATCAGCATCATCATCACCATCCTCAGCATCATCAGCAACAACCCAGCATCACCATCATCAGCATCATCAGCATCATCACCAACATCATCATCAACAGCATCATCATCAGCAGCAGCAGAATCATAACCCACTCTCTCCCGCAATCCTTCCCTCTCCCTCCCTGTCCCCCTTCTCGTCCCCGGCCTCATTCTCCTGCCCCCTCCCTCCATCTGATCATGCTGCCCTCTTCTGACTGTCCGCCCCCACCAAAGCCGACCCGCAAACCTGTCCTGGAGCGCGATCTGACCAGAATTTCGAAGCAGATCCAGGCGTGGCCACGAGGGCGGCCTCAAAATCACAATCCACGAATCTGAATCCCCCTCCTCGGGAATATGCGGCGGAAGTCTCCAGGGACCTCCGACTCCCAAGCCCCGAGGCTCCCACAGGCACGGGGACGACAAAAGATAAGCAAGGCGACCGAAACATTAACGCTTAAAGTCATCTAAATTCCCGTTCCCTCTTCCCTCTCCCCCTCCCACGCATCCTCGTCCGCATTCGCCTCGCCCTCCCGCTCCTCCCACTCCTCCCCCTATTGCTCCTGCCTTCCGGGGCAAAGGAGGAGGGGAAGGGGGAGGGAGAGGGGGAGCGGGGGGGGGTGGAGGAGGAGGAGGAGGAGTGTCCCAGCCTGGACGCCACAGCCCACGTGGAGGAAGGGGAGGAGGAGGAGGAGGAGGAGGAGGAGGAGGAGGAGGAGGAGGAGGAGCGGGAGGAGGAGGAGGAGGAGGAAAAACAAAACAACAAATCTGAAAAAGGAGGGGGGGGGACCATCAACGGCAGGCCGCAGCCCACGTACATCACAAGCGGGAGGGCAAGGCCTACCACGTAGAACCCGGCTCGTGACCACACAAAGCGGGCACTGCCGCACTCGAGCGAGAGCCCGAAACTGCGTCGAGCAGGTGAAGAAACATCGCCACGATTCGCAGTTGTCGGGCATCTTCCAAATCATTGTCCGAAAAAGGAAAGAGGGATGCTGGGAGGTAAAAAGGGGCCTCATATTCCGCAAAAGAAGAAGCCCATGCCGGGAGCGCCCAAGAAGGGGGAGCGAAAATCATGGCCAGGGGCACGTGCGCGGCCCAGGAAAGGAGGTCAGGGACGTATTGAAATAAGAAGAGGCGGCATGACCTCTGGGGAAATACCATAACACCCGCCACCATATCCAACCCCATGGTCATCACCCTCTTCTTCGCCGCCTCCGACGATGCACCGACGTCCACAGTGGCGGCGACCTTGACAAACTCGGTTCCAAACGCACCTTCTCCCCTGCGCGCCGAGGCGGAACAGCGGCGCACAACTTCCCCGTCAACCACGGAACGGGCCGCCACACGTGTAAAACCTGCAGCACCGAGAAATTTGTTCCCGGCGACGTGCCCAACCCGTTTCTCAACGCATGGCGGGTATATGTAAGATCGATCACTGCCATCGAATGGGAGGAGGTGCGACCGCTCAAGCGTCTGCATGGAAGGCCAGCCTCGCCGCACTCGCCCTCACCCAAACCCAGACCCATTGGGGCTGATTACGCGCTTTGAATTCTATTTCGTCTGCACAGATGGTTCAGCGTCTAGCCGAAAAAAAGAGCGCCCACTATAAACAAACAGGCTGAAGGACTCCTCGCAGCGCGCATGCGCTCCAAAGAGTGCACAAGATCAACGCGCGATAATAGCAAGATAGGGACGGGGACAGAAGCATGCGGAGGAGGGCGAAGGGGGCACGTGCATGTTCAGGGACAGTTGCAGCGCCGAGGGCTACATACGCGGGACAGAACAGCGCCATCTCTGAAGCAAAACAGCGCGTCGCGCTGAGTGAGGCAAACGCAAGGGGCGGCATGGCGGGCCAGAGGCAGCTGAGGATGGGACGGGACGCCACGCCACGCGCTGCGTGGCGCAGCGGCCCCCAGCGAGCTGCGATGCGACAGAACTACGCGCTGCGTGATGGGACAGCGCCGCGCGATAAGAGCAGTGGCCACCAATTGCAAATCTCGTCGCCGCTCGCGCCCATGAGGCGCCGGCGACCCGCCGGACACTGCAGGAAAGTGCTTCCGTCAGTGGTGCGGGAAATGCTCCAGGCCGACCTCGCGCGCCCTCCCTGCCGCGAGGGGGCCAGAGAGCCACGAAGTCTCGACGGGCTCCCATAGCCACTCCACTTCGCTGGACCTCGCAGGAGCCACCGAAAACAGGCGACAATTTCACACGTCGCAGCCCCCCAAGGAGCCGCGAGGTCTCAACCGGGTCCCCGTACCACTCCGATCCGCTGGACCTCCCAGGAGCCCAAGAGAGGGGCGACGACTTCACACTTCGCAGCCCCACACGGAGCCGCGAGGTCTCAGCTGGGTCCCCGTAGCACTTCACTCCTGCGCGACCTCCCAGCAGCCACCGAAAGTAGCGACAAGTTCACACGTCGCAGCCCCCTGCCCCCACCCCCTCCCCCAGGGAGCCGCGACGTACGTCTCAACTGGGCCCCTGTACCGCTCCACCCCGCGCGAACTCCCAGGAGCCCACGACAGTGGCGGCAGTTTCGCACGTCGCAACCCCCCGTGGGGCCGCGGGGTCTCAACTGGGTTCCCGTACCACTCCACTCCGCTGGACCCCCCAGGAGCCAACGACAGTGGCGACAGCTTCACACTTCGCAGCCCCCCGAGGAGCCGCGAGCCCGAAAAGACGTAAATTCACCCGTCGCAGCCCCCCAGGGAGCCGCGAGTCCCTGTACCACTCCACTCCGCGCGACCTCCCAGCTTCACACGTCGCAGCCCCCCAGGGCGCCGCGAGGTCCCAATTGGATCCCCGTACCGTTCCACTCCGCCAGACTTCCCAGGAGCCCCGGGAAAAGGCGACAGCTTCACACTTCGCAGCCCGCCAGGGAGCCGCGAAGCCTCAACTGGGGCCCCATAGCTCTCCAATCCGCTGGACCTCACAGAAGCCGCGAGGTCTCAACTGAGTCCCTGTAGCACTCCACTCCGCGCGACCTCCCAGGAGCCACCGACAATACGCAGCAGCTTCACACTTCGCAGCCCCCCAGGGAGCCGCGAGGTCTCAAATGGGTCCCTGTATCAATCCACTCCGCTGGACCCTCCAGGAGCTTACGAAAAGTGGCGACAGCTTCACACTTCGCAGCCCCACAGTTTTTTTGTCGGCGGCGAGGCGGCGAACTCCGCCCCAGCGAGAAGCTAGAAATGGGGACTAAATCGCGAATTCGCCGGCGGGCAAAGAGAGGAGGGGGGACGGCCGAGAGGAAGAAAGGACGCTCAGGCGTCGAAGAGTTCGACAACTTCGCAGCAGCACAGGGAGCCGCGAGGTCTCAACTGGGTCCCCGTACCTCTCCACTCCGCTGGACCTCCCAGGAGCCCACGAAAGTGGCGACAGCTTCGCACTTCGCAGCCCCCAAGGTAGCCGCGAGGTCTCAACTGGGTCCCCTTAGGACTCCACTCCGCGCGACCTCCCAGGAGCCCACGAAAGTGGCGACAACTTTACGCTTCGCAGAAGCCCCACAGGGAGCCACTCACTGAACTTCCCAGGAAGTAGGAAGGAACAAGAGGCAGGAGGGGGAGGAGGAGGAGGAGGAGGAGGAGGAGGAGGAGGAGGAGGAGGAGGAGGAGGAGGCGGCGGAGGAGGAGGAGGAGGAGAAGGAGGAGGAGGAGGAAGGAGGAAGAGGAAGGTTGGAAATCGCAGTGCTCTAATTCAAAACGAGAATCCACACAGGAGGGTTGGGAAAAACAAAACTTCCGTCAGAAGCGTCGATGTAGAGCATCTTGGGCGCCCCGTGCCGTGAGCCTCGGAGCATCATTACCTCGAACCCCGGCGCCCAACCCTCCGCGGCCCACTCTCAGAGCAGGCTTTTCCACAGCCCGGGCCCCCCGGAACCGGCGCGAGCACTGCCGAAAACGGCCCGTAAAGGACAAGGCGTGGCAAGCCCTGGAAGAGCGACTAACACTGGCACGCGGAGGAGGGCGGACACGCTCAACATCGTCAGGACCCGTGTCGAGCTGTGGCCCACAGTGGCGAAAGACGAGCAGCAAGCACGGCCACCGCCAACGCCACTCCACAGGCCAAATCCACCTGCCCAGAGGCATCCAGGTCGAACTCAGGATGCAACTCGGCGGCAGGCTTGGAAGACCGATCGGCAGCACTGGCAGCACTGCTACATTCACGCAGGTAACGCTCAAAAGCATCTTCGCCATCGGACTTGTGCTGGTGCGCTTTCACTTTGGCAACGATGCACTGGTGAGAAAAAGGCTTGCAAAACTGCGCAGCACCCGCATAGCTGCGCTTCGGAGAACACTGGGCCTGGAAGGGCAAGCCATGAAAAACGGCACATTTCCAACAATCCAAAAACCACGTGGACTGGCCGACCGACCACTGTTCGGAGACGCTATGCGAAAAAAATGATGCAGCTTGCGGAGTCTGGGGCACAGGGCCCCACACAGGGCCTCTGACACGGAGCATCTCGAGACTTGTAACTCTGTCCCAGACTGAGAACCCCCATCCCGCATGATCGAGTTCGGGAACGACTCTTTTCGTACATGACCCGTCACCGAAAATATCACCTTGAATATCCGTCGAGAGGTCTCCAGCCATTCCCTGGGCCCGTTCAACTACGATACCTCACGAGGTAGCTCGTGCAGGGAAGTTGTCGCCCGGATGTGGAAGTACAGCATAAAAAGCGAGGGTCAGCAGCAGCAGCAGCAGGAGGAGGAGAATGAGCGGGAGGGGGAGGAGGAGGATGAGAAGGAGGAGGAGGAGGAGGAGGTGGAGGAGAAAAACGAGGGGGAAGAGGAGAAGGAGAAGAAGGAGGATGAGGGAGGTGGGGAGGAGGAGAAAGGAGGAGGAGGAGGAGGAGGAGGAAAAGAAGGAGGAGGCGGAGGAGGAGGAGGAGCAGGAGGAGGCGGCAGAGGAGGAGGAGGAGGAGGGTCCTCGTGGTCCGGGCGCCGCGACGCCGCCGCTGCCCGACTGCGCCATCATGGGCGGCGGGGCGGCGCCCCCGCTGCCTGCCTCCGCCATGCTGCAGCAAGCGGCACGATCTGCAGGCGTGTGCCGCGTCTCGCGGGGCGCTCGAACTGCAAAGGGCTCCTCCTCCTGCTCCTCCGCCTCCTCCGCCTCCGCCTCCTCCTCCTCCTCCTCCTCCTCCTCCTCCTCCTCCTCCTAACCATCATCACCATCATCATCATCGCCACCACCACCACCACCACCATCATCATCATCATCATCATCATCATCATCATCATCATCATCGTCATCATCATCAGCAGCAGCATCAGCATCATCATCAGCATCATCATCATCAGCAGCATCATGATCATGAGCATCCTCAGCATCATCAGCATCAGCACCCTCATCATCATCATCAGCAGCAGCATCATCAACAACATCATCATCACCATCATGAGCATACACATAATCAGTCCCGCCATCGTCATCATCATCATCATCATCATCATCATCATCATCATCATCATCATCATCATCATCATCATCATCATCATCATCATTATCATCAGCAGCAGCATCATCATCAGCAGCAGCACCATCAGCATTACCATCATCAGCATCGTCATCAGCATCACCTTCATGATCAGTATCAGCATCATCATCAGCAGCATCAACATCAGCAGCGTCAGTATCAGTAGCATCACCATCATCATCAACATCACCATCATCACCACCAGCATCATCAGCAGCAGCAACACCATCAGCATCATCACCAGCTTCAGCATCATCATCATCATCGACATCAGCATCATCATAATCACCAGCAGCATCAGTATCGCCATCGTCAGCAGCATCATCATCACCATCATCATCATCAGCATCATCCTCGGCACCATTACAATAATCCTTCGTTTCCTCCTTGTCCATCTCCCCCTCCTCCCGAGATCCCTTTGGATCAAGACGGGCATGGGGTGTGTTAGGGGGGGATGGCCAGCGAAAGACAGGGCCTTCCGGAGAGAGGCTGGCGCTCCACACCGAGCACCTACACGCCGTGGCTCTTGTTGAACAGGGACCGGCCGTCCCGGCATTCCTAGAGTCATACCACGAGATGTCCTCAGAACCCCCACAGTGTTCTCAGTACAAAAAACAGTGTCCTTAGAACATAAACCCGATGTGTCAAAACAGGACAGTCCCGGCCAGAAATGTTCTAAGAACATCTCGTGGGAACCACGAAAGGTTCTTAGGCGAGCCAGGACGCTTCGCCACTGCTTGATCTTAGTCTCCCCCGTGCCAGGGCACGAGGCGGGAGCCGCCGCCCATCAGCAGCGCCCACGGGTGATGGCGTCCTGCCCGTGTCCTGCAGAGACCGCCGCGCCGATCCCCACCGCCTCCGCTCGCACGGCTCGGCGAGGCGACGGGCGGGCTCCCCGAGGATGCTTTCGGGAGGCCCTCCGCGCAGTCAGCCTCCTCCTCCTCGTCCCCCTCCTCCTTCTCCACTTCCTCCTCCTTCTCATCCTCATCCTCATTCTCATCCTCGTCCTCGTCCTCGCTCTCGCCCTCGCCCTCATACTCGTCCTCACACTCATCCTCCTGATACTCGTCCTCATCCTCCTGCTCCTCCCCGTCGCCAACCCTGACCAAGACTGAACGCCCATCTTGGCCAGTGTCAATTCGTGGATCGGCCTCGCGAATCGGCGACGTCCAGCATGGACCACGACCAGGATCGGCGTCGACACCACACCACGACATCTTGGCCCTGGTCGTCTCACTTTCTTCCCTCGACAATCCTTCGCTCCACCCCTCGACCCGCCACCCTCGCGCATTGGCGATGGCAAGCATGGACCATGACCAGGATAATCGTCGACACCACCCCGCAACAGCCTGGCCATGGTCATCTCATTTCTTCCCTCGACGATCCTTCGCTCTACCCCTCGACCCGCCACCCTCGCGCGTTGGCGACGGCCAGCATGGAACATGACCAGGATCGGCGTCGACACCACCCCGCGACATCCCGGCCATGGTCATCTCACTTCTTCCCTCGACGATCCTTCGCTCCACCCCTCGACCCGCCACCCTCGCGCATTGGCGACGGCCAGCATGGACCATGACCAAAATCGGCGCCGACACCACCCCGCGACATCCTGGCCATGGTCGTCGCATTTATTCCCTCGACGATCCTTCGCTCCACCCCTCGACCCGCCACTCCAACCCTTAGGTCGTGAATTTCCTCCTACAGGCGGATTTTGGGCGAAAAACTGCAAAGCCAAAACATGTGCAAAAATAGCCTTTTACAAATAATCATAAAAATCGTCCAGAGGGCATGTGTTGACTACTTTGGAGTATTCCTCCAGTAGAATTATGTTGCTCACATCGCACTTAAGGACCACATCCCAGACATAATTTCGAGCACCCAGAAAAGTGTCGAAAGAGTGTCGAAACAGTGTCGGACGAGTGTCTCCCAGGGCCCGACACGTGAGAAAACTTGAGTTTCGGCGGTACTTTTCTGAGACTCGAAATTATTTCTGGCGATCTAGGCTCAAGTAGGTTGGAACATCATAGCTGTAGAGGGACTGGCCCGCCTTAACCCCACTCGCCCCGAGCTCGCGGCCGCGCCGCCGGGGCCGCAGGCGGGCGGCGGCGCCGCCGCGGGCAGCATGGCCGCCGCCGCCGGCTTGCTCCAGGCGGCCGCGGGCCTAGCGTGACGGGGGCTGAGCAGGGACCGACCGCGCTGGCAGTCCTGTAGGCCTACCACGATATGTTCCTAGCACCCGAAATATGTTCTAAAGACCCCTCCAGGCACCCCCCCAGAGGGCACGTCAGCGACAAAAAGCCTCCCCCACGACTCCAAGAGCACCCTCCCTCCCAAACAGCGTCCCCGACGACTCCAAGATCACCGAATCCGGAGCCCCCCGGATCGGCGGCACTGGCCGGAGGCCATTGCAAGATGTTCTTAAAACCAAAAAACTGTTCTTTGAACAGAAGCCCAACGTGTAAAACCAAGACAACTTCGGCCAGAAATGTTCTAAGAACGTTCTGTGCAGACCACAAAACAGGCTCTGCGCTGGGGGCCTATAGGCGAGCCAGGACGCTCCGCCACTGCTTGAGAGGGACCGCACCGACCAGGGGAGGCTTAGGTCGGGCATGTCCCCCTACAGGCGGATTTGAGCCGAAACAAAATGAAAACAGCAACAAACAAGCCAAGAAATATCCAAAAATGATCCACCAATTATAGAAGCATCGTCCCCTGACTTTTGTGCTTTTATATTTTTCAAACATTCATTCATACTGCATCAGCACCGACTTGTTAACAACAGACTCATGCTGGTACCGCAGAGCCTGGTGAGAAACAAAACTCGCTCGCACCTGGGTTTCTGCTCCTTCAAGGAACACTAGGCCTGGCAACCTCCGTGCCTAGACCGACCGTGGGCAGACGGAGATCGCCTGGCGCGGGGGCGACCTCTTAAGGCTCAAAAAGGCAACTCCTGTAGAGGGACACGCCCAACCTAAGGGGATGTCCCCCAGCAGGCGGATTTGGGCCGAAAAACAAAAAAAACAAACAAGGCAAGAAGTATCCCAGAATAGTCCACCAAATATAGAAACATATTCCCCTGACTTCAGTGCTGAAGTATACATACATATATATATGTATAGATATATACATATACATATATATAGATATATATATGTGTGTTTGTATGTATATAAAGATATATTGGTTGTCAAACAAAACTGTAGAGGGACACGCCCGACTTAAGGGGAGGCCCAGAAGCCCTGGAGCATCGAGGGTCCGCGCCGCTCGAGGCGCGCAGCGCGCTGCGGGCCCTCTCCCGGGCCTCCTCCCGGAGGAGGCCCCTGGCAGTGCGGCCGCCACGGCGGCGTGCCCCCCGCGGGATGGTCTGGCCGGGGCGCCTCGCAAGCGAGGCCCACAGGGGCCTCCCGGAGAAGGAGGAGGGGGAGGGGGAGGAGGAGGAGGAGGAGGAGGAGGAGGAGGAGGAGGAGGAGAGGAGGAGGAGGAGGAGGAGGAGAGGGAGGGAGGAGGAGGAGGGAGGAGGAGGAGGAGGGGAGGAGGAGGAGGAGAGGAGGAGGGGAGGGGAGGCGGAGGAGGAGGAGGAGGAGGAGGGGGAGGGGGAGGAGGAGGAGGAGGCGGAGGAGGAGGAGGAGGAGGAGGAGGAGGAGCAGGAGGAGGAGGAGGAAGAGGAGGAGATGGGTCCGAGCAGACGGGGAGGAGGAGATGGGTCCGAGAAGAGGAGGAGATGGGCCCGAGCAGTGGAGGTCAGCCCGCAAAGAACTTTCCACAAGAAATCCAACCCTGAGACCCCAGGAAGTCCATTGATGTTTGGCGTGGGAACGTCGCGCCTTGCACAGCAAAACCAGCGAAACCCAAGAAACCCACGGCCCCCTGGAGACAAGCAGGGTGTTTCTTGACATGGGCGCGGCCCATAGATTGGGCGTTGGCGGAACTGGGTTTAATGGGACCTGGTTTAGTGATGTGTACCAGAGGGGGCCCCCCCCTCCCATTCCACGAACCCGAATTGGCGTAACCCGGCAAGAATCAGCTACGGCAGACCTGGTTTAGTGATTCCAATCCATATTTTGGGCTTCGGGGACCAATCGCTAACCGGCTCCCCTTAACCGGGGTCCTGGCTATACCCGAATAGAGGCCTCCCAGATAGGTCCGAGCAGATGGGGCCAGAGGACCGATCCTCCGACCCCATCTACTACGACCCCATCTAGGAGGCCTAAGGAGTCCAGGGCAGGGATCGACATGGACTTACGTCGGGCGTGTCCCCCTACAGGCGGATTTTGGGCGAAAAATTAAAGATACCCAAAACATGACCCACAAATGCTCAAAAACGGTAGAAAAATCGTGCGTTGACAATTTTTTAACTATTTTGGAAAATTCCTCCTGTAGAGGGACAGGCCCGACTCGAACCAGGACAGTCCTTGTCGTTTTTGTTATCTGTTCGTTCTTCCACGCTGTGCCTTCAAGCAGCCTCTGCTGCAAAACGAAGCCGAGACGAAAACGGCCCACGAAATCACCCAAACACCGTTTGGGCCGAGCCCTGGCCCAGGGGTCTGCTGCGGGCCCTCGGGCCCAGGGACGAGGGCCTGGTCCTGGAGGAGGGCGTGGAGAGGTCCAGAGGGACCAACGCAGTGAAAAACAAAAAAAAAAAAACAAAAAAAACGTGTATATATATATATATATATATATATCAAATAAACACATACCAAAAAAACAAAAAAATAAAAAACACGCCAACGGCAGCAAACAAACCACGCTCGGGAACGCGGAAAGGGAAGGGCCCCGAGGCCTCCCGAGCGGCGCTCCGCGTGCGGGGAGAGGCCGGCCTGGCGGCTCTGCCGGAGCGCTGCCGCCGGTCCCGTGAAGACGCGCGGACTGCACGTTCGAAGGGGCCCACAGATGGGATGCACAGAGACCTACTAATACTATGTGTCCGCCTTGGAGGCGCGCGTCCGACCCGAACATATAGTATACCCATCTTGTAGTATACCGTTTCTCGAGCGGTGTGGCCAGAAAGCGCCCGCCACGACGCATATACTATAAGATTTCTCGGTTCGCGCGTCGCCCCTGGGGGGGCGACGAACACATACTATAAGTATGTTGGGGGGACGCCGAACAGACACAAACAAACAGACACAGAGCCCAGAATTCCCCACAGCTGTCCCTATTCTGTGGGTGTTCGTCTTCCCCCCCCCCAGTGTCCACATATTTTCCCATAGGTTCCTTGGAGTCGACGATGCATTGTGTCTGTGTATTCCTTCCCCCTCCTGAACGTTCCTCCACAGAGCGCCGCCGCTGAACCCCGGCGCAGCAGCCGCCTCAGTCCCCGCCGGCGGGGCTGGCCGCGCCAGCTCACTCAGGGAGTGACCCGTCCTGTGTGTGAAGACCGCCCGTCTCCTCTTTGTATCGATCTTTCCTGCTATCCCCTCGGCTCTGGTACTGGGCATCTTGAGTATCATATCTGATACTCCAGCGTCCGCTCTCCGACGAGCGCGAGGATAAAAGATCTCCATCTTTTCTCCGCATCGTCCTCTGCCTGCGGACCACACGGTGGGTTCGACTCATCGGTCGTTAATCTCCGTTCACACGTCCCCCCTCGGCCCTCGCTTTGTCCCCCATTCCCGCGGCCGCCCGCTCCGTCCCTCCTCCCCCTCTTGCATTCTGACCACTGCGCTACAACGGTGCCCCCGTTCAGTCAGCTTCTTCCGCCAGCGCAGACGACCTCTGCCTAGCCACCGACGCAAAAGTTCCTCCAAAATGTTGCATTGCAAGCAAATTCCGTCCAAATTCCCAGGTTCATGACACCTGCGCGCTGTCGGACAGCGGACAGAAGTCGTCAGGCCGTCGCGGCCGATGCCGGTGTGGCAGTGCTTTGGCAGGGAGGGGAGGAAAGAGAGAGAGAGGGGGAGGGCAAGCTAGGCGCGCTAGCGCCATACCTGACATTATACCCCTCCCATCCATCCCGTCCGATTGCGCTGATTTTCTATATTCGCCGACGGGTGTGGGGGCCCCAAACTGACCGATCGCGTCATGCGCAAGCAGAAAGGTGAGCTACGTACAGTGGAGGAAGAGCAGGAGGATGAGCAAGAAAATGAGCAGGAGGAGGAGGAGGAAGGGGAAGGATGAGGAAGAGGAGGTGGAGGAGGAGGAGGAGGAGGAGGAGGAGGAGGAACAGCCGCAACATCAGGAACAGGAGGGGTGTCAGGAGCGGGAGGAGCTGGAGGACCAGGGAAGGCGGAGGAGGGGAACGGGGGGAGGCAACGACGAGGAAGCACTCCGGTCGAGAGACGGGGCCCGCGCTGGGGCGAGGGCGCCCTGCTGATCCACGGGGTCACATGGACGATGCTGAAATGAGGTCAACGATGCAGCAAGAACAACACTTGAGCAAAAACTCCGACGACGCCTCGGCGTGTAGAAGACGTCGTCGTCGTCGTCGCCGTCGTCGTCGTCGTCATCGTCGTCATCGTCGTCGGCGGCGGTCTCTTCGTCGTCGTCGTCGCCGTCGTCATCGTCGCCGTCATCGTCGTCGTTTGCGGCGGCGGCGGCGGCGTCGGCGTCGGCGTCGGCGTCGGCGTCGTCGTCGTCGGTGTCGTCGTCAGTCCCACGAAATTTGAGGAACAAGGAAAAGCAACGTGTTTGCGAAGTTTACCAGCCTGAATCCCTATGTTCAACATCGCCTCATCACGATGGCGATCTTAGGGATTCCCTCAGTTTCGGAGGGTGCGGCCCTAAGATTGTCATCGCCTTCTGGCGTGTCAATCGCAGGGATAGGGATAAGCTCGAGGCTGGTGAGAAGTCCAAAGGGGAGCCCCTTCGCTTTCTACTCTCCCTGCCAGGGGGTGGGGGTGCGGGTCAGCATGCCGCCCCGCCGGGTTGCCCTGGCGGGTCCCAAGGAGGGGTTGCCGGCGGGCAGCGGGGGTCCTGGTGGAGCTCCCGCTTCCAGGGTCGGCGGCACGGGCCGTAAGGCCTCCGCAATATCGAAACAGAACAAGACAACAAAAACACAGGAGAGAGAATGGTCTATACGCAGAAGAACACCATTCAGGAGAAAATCGGCCACCCTCGGCCTGGATCTGGGGAAGCATTCCCACGAACGGCTTAATCCAGCTCAACGTTGATTGTCCCACAGCCGCCTCTTTACCACACCACGGGGCCCGGAACAGAGCTCCAAGAGACAGGCTGAGGAAGAGCCAGTCGCCGAAGCTCATCGTCGCGCCACAAGCCCAGATCGCAGTGGGCAATGAGAAACATGAAATAGGACGGAGTCGCACGTAGATTGGCCTTCCGCCTGCCCCCTCTGAAGAGGAAGAAAGAAGGAACACATTCGACCCTTGAAAAAGGAAGGCACGGAAGCGGGAAATGCCCTTCGACTCCCTCCCCGTCGGGGCGAGGACGGCGACGACGAGGGCCACGGCGCCGCCGTCACCCTTCCTGTCGTCGCCGCCACCGCCGCCGTCCTCGCCGCCGTCGCCGCCACCCTCGCCGTCGTCCTCGCCGTCGCTGCCGCCGCCCTCGCCGCCGTCACCGTGGCCGCCGCCGTCCTCCTCCCGGCAGTGCCCCCGCCTGGGCCGCCCCGGCGCCCCGCCGCCGCCGGGGCCCCCCGCGGCGGCCGCGGGCCGAGCGGCCGCTGCCGCCGCCGGCTGGCCCCAGGAGGCGGAGGGCCTGGCGGCGGCGGCGAGCGGCGGCGGCGGCGACCGACGGCGACTGCGGAGGCCGCGGCGGTGACAGCGGTGGTGACACCGAGGATGGGGATGATGGTGATGGTGATTGTGACGGTGATGGTGCTTGTGATGGTGTTGGGCCTCCGATGGTGATGGTAATTGTGACGCCGATCATACGCTTCCGGCCTCGTCCCCGGTAGCGTATGATGATGATGATGATGATGATGATGATGATGATGATGATGATGATGATGATGATGATGATGTTGATGATGATGGATGATGGATGATGGATGATGGATGATGGATGATGGATGATGATGATGATGATGATGATGATGTTGATGATGATGCTGATGATGATGATACTGACGATGATGATGATGATGATGATGATGATGATGATGATGATGATGGTGATGATACTGATGATGATGATGCTGATGATGATGCTGATGATGGTGATGATACTGATGATGATGATGATGATGATGATGGTGATGATGATGATGATGGTGATGGTGATGGTGATGGTGATGGTGATTGTGACGGTGATGGTGGCGATGATGGAGAAGGAGGAGCGAGTGGAGCAGGAGGACGAGGGGAAGGCAGTGGGAGAAGGGCCCAACGGAAGCGGGGAGTGATCCTGAACCACCGCACGGGGCATTGACCTTCTGGAACGGCGGCTGGCAACGCCAGTGGAAGCCTACACGACCACCCTCCAGGCGATGAGAATCCTCAAAGGGGCCCCAGAACACACAAATAAATACACGCAAATAAAAATAGTCCCCATATGTTCTCATATTTTCTGGGTTTTTGCCTTCCCCCCCCACTTCCCATATTTTCTGGGGGATCGACGATTATTTGTGTCTGTGTTTTTTCCCTCCTCAATCTTGTGGGGGGGACCAACTGATGATAGCTGCAATGGGACACCATCTGGACACCCCTGGGACAAAAAAATGCCAACATCGGGACACCATTGTGGTCCGTCCCTCCACTTGTTGTGTATCGAACTCACGATCGGCCTCACAATGGGTCTCGCTATCGGTACCCTTATCGATCTCACAATCGACATCACTATCGATCTCACTATACGTTGATCGGTCTCACTATCGGTCTCACTATCGATCTCACTATCGGTTTGTCTATCGATCTCACTACCGATCTCACTGTAGATCTCACGATGTGTGTTTGTGTGTCGACATCACTGTCAGTCTCAGTACTGATCGATCGATCTCCCGATCGGCCACGCAGTCTCTCGAGACACCATTTGGACACCACCAAGACAACATCGGGACACCAGTCGGGACACCATCGGGACACCATCGGGACACCACAAGGACAACCATCGGAAAACCATCGGGACATCATCGGAACAGCATCGGGACACCAATCGGGACACTACGGGACACCACGGGACACCATCGGGACACCAATCGGGACATCACCAAGACACAATCGGGACACCACAAGGACACCATCGGGACACCAGTGGGACACCACAAGGACACCGTCGGAACACCATCGGAACACCACGGGACACCACGGGACACCACGGGACACCACAAGGCAGCGGGAGTACACCACGGCGGGACACCCCCGGCCACCGCCGGACAACCTGGGTGGGGCGGTCACTTGGCCAGGCGGCGCCCTGGCCAGAGGAGGGTTCACTCCTCTCGCCCGCCCACGCAGCTTCGCCTCGCCCGCACTCATGACACGCGCACGACACCGAAACCGATTTCCCGGTAAGCGGGGTCTCCGATTCACTCCGATCTCACCGCCCAACCTCCGATGCGTGGCCCACCCGCCCACAGGGCTCGACAATATCCCACACCTATAAGAACGCCCTTCGGCTGACGGGGGGAAGGGAACCAGCGTCTCACTCAATCGATCTCACTGTCGACCTCACTATCGATATCACTATCGATCTCACGATCGATCCCACTATCGAGCGTTCTATCGATCTCAATATCGATCTTACTATATATCGCACGATCGCCCTCCCTATCGATACGTCAATCGATCTCACTATCGACCTCAATACTGGTCTCACTATCTGTATCACGACCGATATCACTATCGATATTAGTATCGATATCACTATCGATCTCACTATCTACCTCAAGATCGATCGCACCGATACATATGCCAAACTCAATATCGACCTCACTATCGGTCTCACTATTGGTCTCACAGTCGATATCACTATCGATCTCGCTCGATCGGTATCGAAAGTTATATCTGTCGATCTCACGGTCGTTCCTACTACACACCTTTATATATATACACATAGAATACGTCTGTGTATATACATGTCTCGATGTCACTGTCGATCTCACCATCGATCCCACTATCGATACCATGGCCAATATCAGTATCAATATCAATACCTATACGACCACCCGTCGGGTGATAAAGAGGTTGGGGAGGGGGGAAGAGGGGGGGAACCAAAATCTGACTCAATCGATCTCACTATCGATCTCACTCAACGGGACACCACGGGACACCACGGGACACCACGGGACACCGCGGGACACCCTCGATCTCACTATCGGTCTCACTATCGATCTCACTATCGATCTCACTGCCCGCCCACGCAACTTCGCCTCTCGCGCACGCACGACACGAGCACGAAACCGAGACCGCTTGCCCGGTGGGGGGCTCTCCAGTTCACTTCGATCTCACCCCACAACCTCCGATCCACTGCCCGTCGAGGTCCACGAAGAAGGATCCCCCCGGCGGTGGTCTGCGGTCATGGACCTAGCCCCGCCTCGGAACAAGGGCAGAAAGGCCAGAGGGAGGAGGAGCTGGAGGAACCCTGGGGAAGCGCGAGGAGGACGCGGAGGAAGAGCAGCAGAGACAGGAGCGGTGTGGAGAGGTGGAGTAGGAGCGGGACTCCAGGGACGTTGGGCTCGCACGCCAGCCCGCCGACCAGAGTCAGCGTCGCCCCTTCCCCAGGATGTGCACAAACCTTTCCCTTGTCTCTCCCCTCCTCGTCCTCCTGCTCCTCATTATGTTCCCCCCTCCTTCTCCACATCTCCCCTCCTACTCCTCTTCCTCCTCCTCCTCCTCCTCATCATCATCAACACCAACAACCGCATCATCAGCATCATCATCATCATCATCATCATCATCATCATCATCATCATCATCATCATCATCATCATCATCATCATCATCATCATCCTCAGCATCATCATCATCAGCAGCATCAGCAGCAGCATCATCATCCTCATCCTCATCCTCATTATCATCCTCACCATCATCATCATCATCATCATCATCATCAGCCTCATCCTCATCCTCATCCTCATCCTCATCATCATCATCATCATCAGCAGCATCATCATCATCCGTCTGCTCCTCCTGCTCATCATCATTATCATCATCTCCGATCCTCCTTCTCCTCCTCCTCTTCCTCCTTCTCCTCCTTCTGCTCCTCCTCCTCCTCCTCCTCCGCCTCCTCCTCCTCCTTGTTCTGCTCCTGCTTCTCCCCCTCCCCCTGCGACAACGACAAGACAAAAAACGTTCACGAAGTCGAGATCGACATAAAAAAAACGACGACGACGACGACGAAGAAGATGGCCACGTCTACGATCTGCGGCGACAATGTTGACGACGAAGACGTCCCAGAAAACGACCTTCACGACAACAACGACGACAACGACGCCGCCGAAGGGCCGCCGCTGCGGGCCGCCGCCGCCGCCGCCGCCCAGGCCGCCGCGGGGCCGCGGGATGCGAGGCAGGGATTTATCCATATCCACCGCCTGGGAACCGATGTCCTGGTGCCCCAGCGGGCGGTGGATATGGACATCGTTCGGCCCCCGGGGGCCCGAACATGTCCATATCCACCGCCTGCCGAGGTACCCGAAAATTGATCCTCCATGGGACGCACAGGGACATACTAATACTATATGTCCTCCTTGGAGGCGCGCGTCTGGCCCGAACATATAGAAAACTCATCGTGTAATATACCGTTCCCCGATTGGTGTTGCCAGAAAGCGCCCGCCACGACGCATATAGTATAAGATGTCTCGGTGCGCGCATCGCCCCCCGGGGGGGCGACGCACATGTAGTATGAATATGTTGGCGCGACACCGACTCCAGGCGGTGGTCATGTGTAAACTCCCGCCTCGGACAGGCCGCCGCGAGGCCGCGGGAGGCCCCGCCCGCCGGGGGTCCTCAGCAGGGGCCCCGCGCCGCCCGCCGCGGCGGGCGGCGCAGGGGGGCGGGCCGGCGGCGGGCGCGGCGGCCGGCCGCCAGCGGCGCCACCGCGCCCGCGCCGCGCGGGAGGCCACGCAGGCCTGAGGCCGGAGCGGATCGCGAGAGCGGCTCAGACCTCCTCACGCTGCGAGAAAATCACGACGGGAGGCTTTTGGGTTATCTTCGGCCTCTGCTGGGAGGACCGTGGGGGGTTCTAAGTGGATAGGGGGTTTACACGTGGACCTCAAGGTGGGTTATATCTGGCCCACCCTGGCTTGTAAGTGGGCTACAAATGCCCCAAGTAGCTTACGGGGGTTAACGATCCGAGCTAAGTGGGCTCCGCCCACTTACCGGAGCTATCTAACCCCCCTAAGCCACTCGGGGATTGTGTAACCCACGTGTAAGCCGGGTTGAGCCAGATATAACCCACCTGAGCATCCGCTTATAACCCCCCTGTCCACTTAGAACCCCCCACGGTCATCCCAAGGAGGTACTTCCTGGGCCTCGGGACCATCAAAAAACGACCCTGCAGGAGGAAAAACCGGTCCCGGAGCCACGCAGACCTGAGCGGGTGCCCATTGGCTGTCCAAAGGTGGCCCTGGCCCGAGGTCCCCCTGGCTTCTCGTTCCGCCTCGAGGCCCGTTGGAGGCCCTCTGGGCTTCGACAGGCGTGCCCGTTGGAGGCCTCCCCCGAGGGACGCTCCGGGGCACCCCCCGACCCTCGGAGCCTGCCGGGGGCGGGGCGCCCAGCGGGGAGGCCGCGAGGGCGCCGATCGGACCGCGAGATCGGCGCGGACCGCGAGATCGGCTCGGGAGATCGGGAGCGTCCACCCTGAGCTCCTGGCGTCTCGATTGTTCTTCGAGCCGGGCGCTTCCGCACGCAAAAACCAACCCCGGGACCCTCACAGATCGATCCGGCTCAAGAAATGACGCAGGAAGATGGGGCCCAGGGCTCTCGGCATTACTTTCGCTCAGATCCTGTATTTTTGTTCGCCACGCCGAATCTCAGGGCAAGAGGGAGGCGTTCAATAGAGGGGGGGTCGCGAAGCCTGGCCCGAGGCACATGCGCGGCCCAGGGGGCGGGGCTAGAGACGCATCGAGGCAAGAAGAGGGGGGCCAGAACTCTGGGCATCATGGCCCCGGCCATGATATCCAGCCATCCCCCGAATCATCACCCCTGTATGGGCCGCCCGCGAATCGCGCGACACGCGACGCGCGGCTTCGCGCCCTCGCGCCCTCGCGCCCTTCGACACGCGACGCGCGGCTTCGCGCGCTCGCGCCGCCGCTTGAGAGTAGGAGGAGGAGGAGGATGAAGAGGAGGAGGAGGAGGAGGACGAGGAGGAGGAGGAGGAGGAGGAGGAGGAGGAGGAGGAGGAGGAGGGGGGGGAGGAGGAGGGGGAGGAGGACCAATGTAAACCCAACAATCATCAACGATGCTGGAATAAGCCCTCCCCCCAAGGTCCCTCCTCGTACGCCCCTACAATGGGTCATCTCCGCTCGGAGAACTGCTTCCTTGGAAGACAACCGTCTGCAGACCCTGAAACATGCCAAAACATTGTCATCGGGATTCCAACGTCGCGGATAAATTTCGAGTGTGGCGCTTTGAAGATCCCGAATCGTGCCAGAACGACACTCCTGCGATTTCAACACCGCGAATCAGTGTAACTGGTGCGTGCACCCTCATAATCCTGAATCCTTCCAAAACACAACTTCTGGTAGGCTGATCATGGAAATCCGTGAAGCCCCTGCAGATTGAAAAACTAATGTACGCGGCGCCAAGACGATAACACCATTTTGAAAAAGATAACCCATGAAACTCTTGCAAATGTTTAAAACGAATGTGTGGTAAGATATGGCGAGAACCACATTTTGAAAAACCACTCGCCCTCAATCCGTGAAAGTCTTGCACATGGTTGAAACGAATGTGCGCCGACGCTGAGGCGATAGCCACATTTTGAAAACCACCCGCCATCCATCTGTGAAACTGCTGTGATTGTTTAAGCTTCAAGGTCATAAATGATGAGGAAATCTCAGGCGAAACGCCCAGCCCGCTCTAACATCTGGCATCAGGGTGCGAGAGGGAAGCTTTGTCATGAGAAAAGGAGGAGGAGGAAGAGGAGGAGGAGGAAGAGGAAGAGGAGGAGGAGGAGGAGGAGGAAGAGGAGATGGAGGAGGAGAGGGGGGACGCAAATCATGGTCGGCGGCACGTGCGCGGCCCAGGGGGTGGAGGCTGGGGACGCATTGAAAGAAGAAGGGGCGCCACGAAATCTGGGGAGACATCATGGCCCCCACGATAGTATCCCCCCCCTTGTCATCCCCTAAGATCCAACAGCGGAAACTTCCCATGCGTTTGCGTCCGGGGGCTTATTCCCCTCTGCTGGTTTCGGTTGCCGCCCCTGCCCGATTCGAGGTTGCTCCGTGGCGTCCACGTGCCTGGGCCCCTCGTGCCTGGATCGCTACCCGGGGGATTGTACGGCGCCGATGGGTCGGGAGGCCGTTTTCTCTAAGCTGCCTGTGCTCAGGCCTGTCGCTTTCTCATCCGTCAAGATGGTCCCAGGGTCTGATGTTGACTGGGATTGTGCGGTCCCGGAGGTTTAGATTCTGAGAGGCAGACCGTTCCACGTGCAGAGCCAGCGGCCATCGTTGAGTGTACGTATGAGGCTTGTCGACCCTTCTCAAGATCTGCACGTGGTCAGTAATCATCATAACTCAGTGAAGGCGCTCATTCCAGGCCAGGTCCATTCTGCCAAGCTGCCGAACCAGGCCTGTGGTGAGGAGCTCTGGGAGCTGCTCGACTCTCGGCCTGCCTCCCCTCGCCTCTCTCTCATGCTCCTTCTCGCTTGCCCGAAGACTCCCCGAGATGTGCACGTGTCTGCGAGGGCGGTAAACTGGGCCCATGCAGTTATTGAATGCGCCCAGGCTCCAGCGGCTGTTGCCCGCCGTCATAAGAACGTAGTTCGGCAGGCGTGTGCAACTCTTGAGCGCAAGGCGTGCAATCGGTCATCCCTGTGCCGCTCCGCGGGTGGAGCCAGACCGACGCTTGCGCGAAGGATTGCAAAAAAAAAAAAAAAAAAAATCCAGGGTTTTTTTGCAATCCAGGGTTTTTTGCAATCCTTTTTGCAATCCGCAGCCCATGGACCTGGTGCCGAGGCGCCGCGGGTGGATCGAGTCAGGTGTTCGGCCCAGCTCGCACCACTGGTCGCTGTGTGAAGGCGTGTGGTCTTGCAAAGACACCGCCCCCTCTCTCCGCGCTCGCCTTGCTTCCATTTGCCCCCGCCACCTTGGAGGGAGGGGCGGGGATGTGTGTGCGTGAGCGTGTGCGCGAGGCCGGGGAGGGGGGAAGGTCTTTAGAAATTGGACCCGTCCAGGCATGCAATTTCCGCCTCGAGACGAGTCCCTGTGGCGGTCCCTTCGCTTGGACCCCGAGCCAATTCGAGCTTCCCGTTGGATTTCCGAATAGCCTGTGCATCCCACGCACGTGCTGTGGCGTAGGTCATCCTTGTTCTTTTCTGGCGAGTGCGGGCCTTGGGCCAACAGGTCTCCCGGTGCTTTCTTCAGGGGTCCGTGTCCTGCCGTCGCGCACGGACAGCATGCTGTAATCAAGGCGCAGTTGGACGTTTTGCTAAGGATTTGTAAAGGCCTTCCTCCGGCGAAGACCGCCGCATCTTGGGCTGCTGCATAAATGTTCTGCCCTAGCGGCCAGTCCCTGGCAGGTTTTCTGCCCTTGGAGCCTGGGACTTAGCGGCGCACTGCAAAACATCCGCCTCCTCCTCCTCCTCCTCCTCCTCCTCCTCCTCCTCCCCCTCCTCCTCCTCCTCCTCCTCCTCCTCCTCCCCCTCCTCCTCCTCCTCCTCCTCCTCCTCCTCCTCCCCCTCCTCCTCCTCCGCCTCCTCCTCCTCCTCCTCCTCCTCCTCCTCCTCCTCCTCCTCCTCCTTCTCCTCCACCTCCTCTTGGACGCCCCCGAGAGGATCGGATCGCACCGAAGCGGACCGCGCGAGGCCCTGCCGGGGCGCCAGCGGCTGGGGCTGCGGCGGCTGCGGCGGCAGCTGCGGCGCGGCGGCGCCCTGCCGCCGCCGGGGCCCGCTCGCCTCGGAGGGGGTGCCCCGCCTCGGAGGAGGAGGCGCAGGGGGGAGGGGGGGAGGAGGAGGGGGAGGAGGAGGAGGAGGAGGAGGAGGAGGAGGAGGAGAGGCGCCAAGGCCCGAAGGCCGGGCAGGCAGCCCAGGACCCGCGGCCGCGCCCAAGCGCGGCGCCACGCGCGCCCGCGGCCCGCAGCCATAGTCGCGGGGAACCCCAACCCGCGTCCAGCACCCAGCCTCCCCTGGCGAGGTCAAGTGCACCACCACCTGCAGTATTATTGACTTCTTGGTGGAATAGTGGGCCTGGAGTGCCAGCAGCAGGCAGTATCAAGCGACCAAGGTCGCCAGCCTGGCATAGGAGGTCGAGACGGACAAGGGCAGCAGCCAGAGTTATCCTACGATTGCACAAAGCAGCGCTACTGCTACGACAACATCATTCAGCAATGGCCAGTCATGGAGAACAGCGTCAGCGTTCCAACTCCAGAAGGCAGAGACAGCATTCACAAACGCGAGGGCAGCGTGATTTACTGGGTGGACGGCATGAAGGTAGATGGAAGTGCAGTACGTGTGGTTTGTCAAACCCATGGTCATGTGACAGGTGCTCATGCTGGACAAAGGGACAAGCAGGGCAGAGACAGCACACACCCAGGAGCAGCAGACGCAAGACAGACAAAGAAAAAGCACCACCCAAGCGTTCAGCCGAGTTGCAGAAGATGATCGACGCGGTCCCGATAGCCACACCAGAGGAAGCGAGATCATCAAAAGATTTTGAGGAACCACCCACAGAGCAGAGTGCATCAAGGGCATTTCGGTACCGAATATATGCCAAGCAATCCCAGCTCGGCATGGCGGCGCTATCAGGAAAGAAGGCACAGCTGGACGTGAAGGAGACAGAGTTCAAGATTTCAGTCACGAAGTACATTATAGACATAATGCGTCCAGCAGCAGCTCGAGTTGAGGGCCACAGAAAGCACCACGAAGCCTTGAAGGAGCAGTACAGATTGAAGGCCAAGCAGTCCAAGAAAATCAATGAAGAGATGGACGACTTACAGTACCAGATCGACAGGGCCCATGAAGCCTTGGTGGTTGCTATCCACGACAGGGATGGAGAGGAGGAAGAAGCTGAAGGAGAAATGGACGACGAACAGGAGAACGATTTGGAAGATGAAGTTATGCAAGCAGAACCAAGGCTGGGAAGGCCCAGACAGATCCCACAGCGACGAATGTTCCCAGCAGGAGGTATGCCGCCAGCGAGCTCAGGATATTGCCCAAACGTCGCAGAGACACCACATAAAGATGGACACATAGAACAGATTCAGCAGTTGATGCAAATGGTGGCCCAGCAGTCAGTTGAAAATGGCAAATTGCAAGCGCAGCTTCGAGATGTACAGGCTGAGTCACAAGCAGCAAAGGCATTCTATGAACAACAAGCCGTGTACCAGCAGTTCTACATCGACAGGATGACCGACCAGCAGGAAAAGATGAAGAGTCAGATTGCGGCAGAAGGTGCAGAGTCAGAAGCAGCGGCACACCAACCTTCACCTACAACGCAAACAGAGGACTACTTTGGCACGCAAGAGCGACAGCAGGTTATCGACCACAAAAAATGGCTGCAGCAGAGCGCGGCGGCGGCGGCACAAGCGCATGCAGCAGCAGCAGCAGTCGGACAACTGCCAATCGTCGACACAGGGGCAGCAGAGGTCGCAGCTCGACATGCAGCATTTCAAGCTCAGCAGCAAGCAGCCGCCAACGCCGTGATACAGCAGCAAGAGCAGCAAGCAGTACACCATGCAGTGCAACAAGCAGCCCAGCGAGCAGATCAACAAGACCCACTCCAAGTCAGAGGAGACCGCAAGGAGGAGAATCCACAAAGGACCACGTTACAAGGTGACACCGCGACCCAGCAGCCAGTGCCAGACGACAATCATGACTTAGAGGCCGAAAACTGGGACGAAGTGCAGGCCAAGCGAGTTGAGGAGCGCACCTTGTACGAGGCTCAAGAGGTGACCGACCAGATGGTACGTAAGGTCATCAAGGAGGAAGCCGAGGCCATGCTCGCAGAGAACAGTCAACGCACGCAAGGGCACGATCATCGGCACGTACCAGCACCAGTGCACACGCCAGTGGCACCAGAGTTACCAGCGGCAGCTTGGGAGGTGGGTCCCCTCCTCAGTGCCCATGCAGATCAAGAGCAGTATGCAGCAGCCCTCAGGATGAGGAACCTGGACGAGTCATCATCTATTCCAACGGAGCAGCCTTCGCCATGCTGCACACCCACGGAAGTGGCGTCACCAGCTCAACCTGACAAGCAAGAAGAGATCAGCCCGACTGAACCGTTCACGCCGAGGGACCTCCGCACCGAGACTCGTTCCCCTTCAAGAAAAGGAGAAGAAGAAGGCAGGAGCCGCGACCAGCAGGGCACCCAGCACTACGACATCGCGCAAGGTGATAGCCCAGTCCGCCCTGGTCAACGTGGATCTTCCTTACCTCGATTTGGTTCGTTTCGAAGCTACGAGGAAGACAGCGGCAGCAGCGGAGGACCGCAGCCCAGGCAGATTGCCAGGAGGTCGATGCTGCCCTTCGGCAGGTCCGCCAACGCGGCGGCCATCAGGAGCAGCTCGGCCCGCTAAGCAGGTCCATTTTGGACCTACTGAATGCATGTATTATAATTCAAAAACTGGAAGCAGTATCTCGTACCTGCGTGAAGCATCACCCGCAGCTCTACGGAATGCCGAGAAGTCTCCAGCACAATACCAGGGACGTGGCTGTCAAGACAGGCACCCAGCAGGCCTCATATCTGCTGTACGACAGACTCCCCTAGCCTCTACGACGTCTTCACCATCGGCATCGGCTCCCACCACGAGCTCTTCGGACGCTACTGGACGTGGAGCTGATGTACTAGCCGCGCCACACCCTCCTGAGTTTGGGTTTCCAGTTGAGGGTGCCAGATGTGCGCAGGTAGATTTAGGACCCTTCTTTTCATCAAGTCGCAGCTCGTCCCTGCCGCCGTCCTGGAACCCCCCATCGTGGCTCGACCAGGAGGAGAGGCGGCAGAAGCTCGAGAAGTACCAATCCCTCGAGTACGCAGAGCAGCGCACACTATCTACAACAGCCAGCGTCGGGCAAACCACGCAGGCTCTCGACACCAAGCAGACCAAGCTCATCACAGATGCTCGAGCGAGGTTTGTTAAGCAGGTAGAGGACAGTACGCAATCGCAGCTACACAAAGAGGACATGACACTGGCACTGACCTTGAAGTGCGAGGCACAGATCCCAGAACCAATCACCAAGCGCCTGGAGGGCAAGGACAAGTGGATCATCCTGCAGGAAATCCCAGAGGGTGCAGATGTACATGAGTTCGCCCAAGCAGCTGTCACCTTAACCAAGTTTACCGAGGTGGACCCCACACACTATTTCATCTACACGGACGCATCGGTACCGAAGATCAAGGAAGCATCCAGCTGGGCTTTGGCGCGTGTCTCACAGAGTGCAGAGAGTTTCCATTTCCATGGACAGATTGGACACATTATTAAAGAAAGTACCTCCCTGGACATCGACTACACTCTCCTGGACTCCACGCAGGCAGAACTGGTAGCTATCATTTGGGCGCTGATGCTGGCATGCCAACTTGAGGACACCACAGACACTACCATTCTAACAGATTCGCAAGGAGCCGTTGACATTATTACAAGAGCTACGTCCAGGGACGATCCCATTTCCATTCTAGCAATAAGCACATACGATTCAGTGCGAAAAGCGAGGCATACTACGGTCGAACATGTAAAAGGTCATGTTGGACAACCTTGGAACGAACTTTGCGATTCTATTGCCAGGTACCACACAAAGAAGTACTTGACAACATCTGATGTGGTCATCGACCTCGAAGTGGACTGCCTGCTCCCCATGGCCATCATTGAGGAACTCAAGGTCACGAAACACATGCACTGGAGTTTTCTACGTGACACCAATTTTCAGGATGGTCGAGCATATCCCACAGCAAACGGAGATGGACTGAGTTTTTCATACCAACTCATGCAGGCGGAGAAGGAAGTGGTTATCCGAAAGAGCCCCCTTACCTGTCAAGCCCGCTCCTACTGCTACTGAGCAACCAGCAAAGGTTACCCTCAAAGCCAAGACGACATTGAACTTGAACCTGGCTACGCACAACGCTCAGAGGACCATCGTAGACGACAAGGAACAGATGACCTTTGCGACCAGGGAGAGTCGAGGCGCCGTTACGAAACACATCAAGCACCAGCGAGGTCAGTTAATGCGACTCCAATTGCGAGATGAAGGGGTACAGATCGCTGGAATCCAGGAGACCACCTTCACGGAGGAATATACCAGTGGAGATGGTTATATGCAGTTCAACTCCCGACAGACCAGCTCCAAGCAGGAGAAGCTTGGGGTATCATTATTGGTCAGCTATGATGTGCCATACGCCACCAGTCAGCAGAAGGAGCACTTCTTCGAGAAGAAACATATACGGATTATCCATCGGTCGGAAAGGCTACTAATCGCATGTATAAGAACACCCATAGTGCACGAGACGATCCATGTATGGCATGTTCCACATCACGATAAAGGGTCCAAGCATGCAGAACGTGTCAAATGGTAAAAGCAGCTCTGGCAACTTAGCCAGAAGCGGCCGCCAACTATTATTTTCGCAGATGCAAATGCAACATTTTCGAGCATACCCTCCCCAGGAGTAGGGGGATTGGTCCACAAGTTCGAGGACAAGGATGATGACAATGCTGAACTCATCAGGGAATTTGCAAGTATTTACAAAGTGCACTTATTGAACACAATCATTGATCATCAGGACAAAGCTACGTACACAACAGATGGAGGTCGTGAGAAACGTATCGACTACATCGCCACGAGCAAGCAGTATCTGCAAGGCACAACCAGCGTTGAAACCTTGCAGGACTTCGACACGGGCACCATCGCTAAAGATCATGTACCTGTCATAGCGAGAACGAGTCTACTTGTTGAGCCGCGAAGAAGTTCCACAAGCCAGAGAAGGATTGACAGGGTCAAGTTACAAGATTGTCAACGACAACAGATCTCCTGCGACCAACTAAGTACCCTCCCACTGCACAGGTGGGAAACGGATGCCAACAAGCAGATGGACGAAATAAATGGTGCTGTGGTCAGTATTGCAGGAGCGATCTTTAAGCCAGACACACTCACCCCAAGGCAGCCATATATTACACGGACAACGATGAAGTTGGTCAGGTACCGCAGGTTCGTCACGCGGGCGCTGAGGAATGCCACGGCCACGTCGGATATCAAAGCTTGGGACAACCTGAAGAAGTACTCCGCGAAAGATGAACTGACCAAGGCCACCGAGCAAGACGCCTGGTTTAAAGAAGCAAGACAGTTGTATATGATCTTGGACCTATACGACGATGACAGCGGAGGAGAGCTATCAACAGGAGCCCGATTATTCTTGTCACACACCAAGCCAGTACTAACGAAGCTATTGCGACAAGACCGAGCAGCACACTTGGAAAAAATAGCCAACGAACTCCAAGGCAGCATCGCCAACCACGACAGCAAGCAGGAAGGAGCAGCAACCAGAACACTCCTACGCTATGGCGGGAGGATTCCAACACGAAGTTCGAGACGTTCACCAGCAGGAGGCCCAGCGCCTTACAACGAGGATGAGGCTGGAGAGGTTCTCGATGAAGATGAGAAAGTTGCTCGGAGTCGTCTGGTGCACTTTGCCAAGCAGGAAGATGCCACACTATTCAGCACCAGAGAGATAAAGGACCGCTACAACACGGAAGTCAACACCGCAGCGATGCATACGGAGCTGGATTTAGACCAGATCCCGCCGCTCCCATGGCTACAGCATAGCTTCAGCAGTGGAAAGTGGGGTACGGCACCAGGCACGGACGGCGTTAGTGCTGGGATTCTCAAGGCGGGTGCTGGACCACTTGCCCGACTGTACCATCCAGTTATGTGCAAGGCGGGGCTACTACTGCAGGAGCCACTTATATTCAAGCATGGCATTGGCATCAGCTTGGCCAAGTCAGCGGATAAGGCGGCATGGAATGAGTATTACAGACTGATCCTGCTCAACAGCGAGGTGTCCAAGCACTACCACAAGTACTTGCGCAGAAGCTTGGCAAGCATGGTCAACATCATGATGCGGGACACACAGACAGGAGGAAGAGCCAAACGCTCTACAGCCATGGCAGGACACACGGTCACTACCTTCCTTCAACTCCTCAAGCACGAAAAAAAAAATCAGGATTCGTGTATTTCATAGATTTGAGAGCAGCTTTTCACAGAGTCATACGACAGTTGGGCATAGACACAAAGGTGTATGACCCAGAGCAGCAAGATATAACGTATATTATGCAGAAGTGTAATATCCCCGACGCATTGAAGCCGCTCACGCATTTGGCACTGGAAGCACCGGTTCTGATGCAGCACCTGGAGGATCGACCCCACCTAGCTCAACAGTTGGTGGAGACGCATCGCCTGACGCACTTTGGCATGGCAGACACTGAGGAAGTGGCGGTATCGAGGCGAAGCACGAGACCAGGCAACTCCCTGGCGGACTACCTGTTCAACGTCATATTTACGAAGCCCTTGGAGTACGCCTCGGAATCCCTCAAGGCTCAAGGACTTTGTTACGAGGTTCCAGAGAGAGACACCAGATACCCGAGCCTTTCCAGACACAGGACAGCACAAAGGGTATTGACTGATGTATCGTTTGTTGACGACGCATTGTTCGTGGTACAGGCGCGTAATGATATAATGATGATGGCAATGCGGAAGACAGCGGACACAGTCCATGGAGCCATGCTGCTCTACGGCTTCGAGGTCAACTATAAGCGTACCAAGACAGCCATCGTACCATCCATCAGAGGCCCTGGCTCGGGACCCACCAAGAAGCAGGTGCATGGCAAGTCCCCAGCCACCATCAGTTCCAGGAGATATGGGCTAGTTGTGCATGTGGAAGTATGTTACAAGCACTTGGGTACGATTATCGACAAGGACGGATCAGTGGGCACCCAGGTCGCCAGGAACTTGAATCGGCACCGAGACGCAGCTGGACCAGTACGGAAATCAATTAACAAGTTATTGCCACTCAGCAGCGAGACAAAAGTCAAGATAGCCGACAACCACATCAATGTTCACCTGGGGTACCACTCCGAGACTTGGGCAGACGTCAGCAACACGAAGATGAAATCGCTCGAAGCAGCATATCAAAAGACATATCGATCAGCGCTACGGCTTCACCTCCCTGATGAAGATGGGCAGCGACCAAGAACATGCAAAGTGCTATATGAAGCAAAAAAGCCGCCGCTACAAGCAGGAATACGCCTTCGGCGACTCAGATATCTAGTTGCACTACTGGAAAATGGTCCTACAATATTGCTCGAGATGTTGGACCTTACTTGGGATCCCGAGAAAGTTGAGGTTGGTTGGGCGGCGCAGCTCAAGCAGGACTTTGCTTGGATTGCAACACACATGAACACAGGCCCAGACGACCCCATGCTACACAGGACTTTGCAGGCATGGGTCGACAACATAGCGAAGGACCCCTCGGCGTTCAGAAGGCTGCTCAAGCAAGCATGGGACAGATACCGTGCACAGCAACAAGACGAACATCATCGACAGGATTGGCAGCAAGCACTGGCAAAGCTTCAAGGACATGAGCCCAAGGATTCAGATCACGCTAGCGACAACCGACACAAAGTGTTCTGCTACATATGTGGACACGAATACGACAACATCGCCACCGTCACTGGCCACATCCACCGAGACCACCGCGTAATCGACACAGCACAACGTTATGCGGCTGGATCATACTGTCACGCGTGCAAGAGCGAACATCACTCCAGACCACGACTATTAGTACATCTTCGTCGAGTATCTGAATGTCTACAGGTGCTCAAGAGCACAATGGCGCCGCTGTCCGATGATGAAGTCCACAAGCGCCAAGAGCAGGACAGAGCAACGATAGCAGCACTCAAGCAGCAAGGTTATGGAGCTTCGAAGGCAATACAACCAGTCAGACGGGATGCACCCCAACGTCGCAAAACACATCGTCTACAGCAAACAGAAGGCTACAGCCAACAAGCTCCAGATGACGAAGTACCTCCCCCACCGCAGCCATCACAACATGCTCCTGTTCACCCTCAAGTACGCCGAGGCTACGACCACCCAGACGCAGCAGATGTTGACGAGATTGAAGCGGAGGAGGCATCCTCACGAGTTGCACCGACACACTTGCCTACTTGCAAATACGTACTTCATCTATTCTCAGGCCGAAGAAGGCCAGGGGACCTGCAAGACTGGATAGAACAACAACAGGATATCAGCTGCGTGGTACTACAAGTCGATGTTGCTATATCAGAGGCTGGAGACCTCTCACATTGGAAAAATATTCTCAAGTTCGCGAGGATGGTCGCTCAAGGGCACATATTGGGCATTCTTGCAGAACCGCCTTGCGAGACCTGGTGTGGCGCCAGGTATCATCAAGTTGAAGGATATGCAGGACCCCCCCCAGTACGCTCATCACAATACCTATGGGGCTTACCAAATAATGAGATGCGTTACCGACGACAAGTCACGCTGGACAACCTACTAATGCGGGCATCAATCTTCTTGGCAGCGGCATGCGCAAGGCACTACATACCCATGCTACTGGTACATCCGAAGAGGAATTGGCGACCACTATCCCCATCATGCTGGATTATCCCCGAGATGCGAGCGCTCATGAGACTACCAAATGTATGCACGATTACAATTGATCAATGCTCAATGGGCCAGAATTCCAGGAAGCCCACTACTATTCTCCAGATATCTTGCAGCAGCTTCAGCACCCTGATCAACGAGAGGTATGGCGGCGGCCGCTGTAGACATCAGTACCATGAAGCCAGCATTGGACGTTGCCGCAGAGGAAGCGACCATATGGCCCAGATCAAGGAGATACCATCGGAATTATCGATGTGCATGGCGCACGCCATTCAAACATCCTGGAAGGAACGTTATTACGCCCGTGGATCGACATTGGAAAATATTGAGCACGAGCTGTTACAGCTATACGTACCGTTGGACACCAACACCGAGGATCCTACCACCAGCCAGGATCTTACCACCTGAAAGGCATAGATGTCCGACACTGTCCACGTTCTGGGGCCTGGAGTGCCCGCATCATGTCCCCCGTGGCGCTCTGCGCACGGGCCGCAGCCGCAGCTACAACTACGAGAATTGAGCGGCGCCTGCGAGTGACCCCCCGGAGGGAGCGGCGGGGGCCCCCAAGGCCCCAATGCCCTTCGGGGGGTCGTCGTACGTCCCCCCTTCGTCTCCGTCGTTCCTCCAGGTATTATGACGGCGGCGTCGGCGGTGGTCTCTACCTCCCTCTCGGGGCGCGGCCGCGGGCGGCGGCCACGCCAGGAGTCAGCAGACACGACGCGCGTCGCGCAGCGTTTGCGATGAGGAGGAGGAGGAGGGGGAGGAGGAGGAGGAGGAGGAGGAGGAGGAGGAGGAGGAGGAGGAGGAGGAGGAGGGGGAGGAGGAGGAGCAGTGGGCGAACCAGCACGCGAGACCTCGGCCTGTGCAGTGAGAGCCGCAGCAGAGGCGGCAGAGCGTAATTACTCAGACGGAGGACGAGGACAGAGGGGTACAGTAGGAGCTCGACCACAAGAAACCCTCTACAAGAAACCCAACCCTGAGACCCCAGGACGTCCGTGGATTTTTGGTGTGGGAACGTCACGCTGTCGATGGCAGGACCATCGAAACCTGAAACACCCAGGGCACCCTGGAGGCAGACAGGGTGTTTCTTGGCAAGGGCTTCCACTTTAACTAGAGAAGGGCTCCGAAGGAGCTTCCTAATGGCTTTCAGCACGCGCTATTGGGAACGTAAAGGGAAACGCTTCCGGAACACATTACACTGGGCTCTGGCGGTGAACCGTCAACCCTGGCTACCGCCGGGAAGGTCGTCGAGCTTCCTTTTCGTACGTCTCGGGAATGGGTCCCGAGCACAGGCCGCGAGACTGCAGAGTGGCCCTGGCCGTGGGCCCGTCATGGGCCATTGGCCCGTCCTGGGCCCCAGGCGGGCCGCTGGTCAGAACGCACCCCAGGAGATGTGTAACATCCCGTAGGCAGAGGTATGAAAGGAAGAGGGTCGCGAGTCCTTGCCGGGGCGCTGCGATGAAGGCAACGCGGTATCCAGTGCCGATACCTGAGCCGAGACGTCAGCGGTGTGCAATGATATATATATATATATATATATATATATACATATATATATATATATATATCATGGTGATACGAGCGGACTCCACACACGGGAGAGGCCCGGGCAGTGGCGGCATCGGCACCAAAAGAGTCGGCCGACGCAGTCAGACGCCGGGGTGGGGGCCGAGCTGGGCGCGCGAGGGGCCCCGGTTGTCGGGCCGCGCCTCGGCAGGTCATCGGCCAGACCAGGAGGTGCTTCCCGCGCTCGTGCCGTGCTCGGTTGGTCCCGCGGGTGGCCCTCCGTCCGCCGTGGCTGCCGGGCGCAGTCGGAACGAACACGGCCCACGAGGTCGCCCAGACTCCTGTGTGGGTCGGCCCGTGTTCCTCGGGTCAGGGTCGGGAGGGCTGCTCGCGGCAGGGGCTCGCTGTGGCCAGGAGAGCCTGGCGGGCCTGTTTCCGTGCAGCCCAAACGTTGTTGCTCGATGTCTGCTGCTGGCTCCCTAAAATACACAAAAAATACTCGACGCGGAAATCCCCAGATGTGCATCTCGTAGTGTCGGCAAACTTCGGTAGAAGACATTGTCCTTGTCAATATCTGAATGTCAGCGAATCCACGTGGCCTACGATGGGACGCACATGGACATACTAGTACTATATGTCCTCCTTGGAGGCGCGCGTCCGACCCGAACATATAGTATACCCATCTTGTAGTATATCGTTTCCCGAGCGGTGTGGCCAGAAAGCGCCCGCCACGACGCATATACTATAAGATTTCTCGGTGCGCGCGTCGCCCCTGGGGGGGCGACGCACATATAGTATAAGTATATTGGGGTGTTGCCGATACGAACAGCTGTCAGGAAAATCCATCCGTGAAGGCGAGAACGGGCCCGTGCCCTTATTGGGAGTGCTGAAACCAGCGCATCGCTTGAGACATCCTCGGGAACTGCTCCGAAAGGCAAACCGCCTGAGACATCCCCCAAATCTGGGCGCGAACGGGCCCGTGCAATTCCCCCCTTGGGAGTGCGAGATAAGGTGTTACTGCGGCCCGTTGGTTGTTACTGTGGCCCGGTGGGTGTTAGTATGGCCAGGGGTCCTCCGGAGTGTATTAATTATCAAGTACGGTGAGGGGGGGTCCAAAGAGGCTCCCCCCCCCCTTCACCAAAGAGCCTCTCGGAAGAGCCTCCGGCGGTCTCCGAAGAGCCTCTTGGAGCCGCCAAAGACCTTCTTGCAGCCGCCTAACACCAACACTACAGCACCATAGTACTACTAACACCAAGACTACAGCACCATAGTACTACCACACTACAGCACAACTACCACAATACCAGTACCACAACACCACAACACCGCTACCACAATACCACAACCACAACACCACAACACCGCTACCACAACACCACTACCACAGTACCACTGCCACCACCACAACACTACTACCTACTAACAACTCAACAACACTACCAACACCACACCACTAGCACAACACTACCAACAACACACCATTAACACAGCACACCACCACCAACACCACACCACTAACACAGCATACAGCACAACCAGCCACTACCAACACCACACCACTAACACAACACTACCAACACCACCAACACCACACCACTAACACAGCACAGCGACCACCACACCACTAACACAGCACTACTACCACGTTGGTCCCAGGTGGGAGTTACTGTGGCCACTTTTGCCTGCGAGGGAGTGCATTCCCTTAAAGGTTGCGAAATCTCTCCAGATCTAACATTAGATACCTTTACATATTACTTTTCATTGAGCGGCCTGCGCGGGCCACAGTAACTCCCATCCGGCCGCGCGACGGGCCACACTAACACCCAACGGGCCACACTAACACCCAACGGGCCACAGTAACAACCGGTCGCTTGGGAGTGCTGAAACCAGCGCCTCGCCTAAGACATCATCACAACGTGTGTTTGAGTATGAGCGCGGAAGGGGTGCGGCTGAGTCTGAGTTAGGGAGAGCGAGGCAGAGTATGAGTGAGTCTTAGTTTGAGTGAGTCCGGGTGTGAGTGAGTCCGAGTATGAGTCTGAGTGAGTGTGAGTGAGTGTGCGTGTGTAGGTGAGTGACCTAAGTATGTTGAACCTTGAATATGGGAAGCGACTCAGTGAGTCTGTATATGAGTGATCCCGAACATGAGAGACCTGAGTATCAGTAAATTCAGAGCGAGTGCATCTGAGTATGGGTGGGTCCGGGTACGAGTGAGTCTACATGTGAGTGAGTCAGACAAAGAATGATGTTTCGTCGGGCCCCAGGACCCTCAGAAGTGGATCTGGGGCGATGAACGGTCCCCAGGGGAGGGGTCGGGGCCTCCCTGTGGCCGCGGAGTGGCGGGGCGAGGGACGGTCCCCAGGGGAGGGGTCGGGGACTCCCCGTGGCCGCGGGGTGGCAAAATCGCATCGGCGGGCGTCAGGGGAGCGGCGTGGAGTGCACGCCCTGAGGTCCAGCGCCGCGGGAAGGCTGCACGAGGGGAACTCGGCGGCGAGCGAGGGGGGGAGGGAAAGTACGGGTACGATGCCCAATCGAGCAGTGATCGCCGATACTGGGATGACCGTGGGGGTTTCTAAGTGGATAGGGGGTTACAAGTGGATACCAAGGTGGTTTGTGTCTGGCCCAAACCAGCTGACACGTGGGTTACAGTGGCTTAGTGGCGGTAGATAATTCCGCTAAGCGGGCGGAGCCCACTTTGCTCGGATCATGAACACCGCTCAGCTACTTGGGGCATGTGTAGCCCACTTATAAGCCAGGGTGGGCCAGGTATAACCCACCTTGGTATCCACTTGCAACCCCCCTGTCCACTTAGAACCCCCCACGGTCATCCCAGTAGGGGCCAGATCGCCCTCCCCGCCCAAGAACGTGCGGAGTCGCTCTCGGGGGCCCATCGCCGCCGTGTCGGCGGCGTATCGCCGGTTCCAGGTCAGCGCTGCCCCCCCGAAGCTTAGGTCGGGCATGTCCCCCTACAGGCAGATTTTGGACGAAATATCCAAAAATACCCAACAATACACCGAACACGCAAAACAAATAATCAAACAATCGTCCCCTGAGTATTTTGACTATTTTTGAATTTTCTCCCTGTAGAGGGACAGGCCCGACGTAACCCTAAGCCAGTCCCCCCCCCCTGTCGTGTCTCGGCGGCGAGCAGGGAGGGAAGGGAGAAGGAGAAGGACTTCTCAGAAGGCGGCGGGACTTGTCAGAAGCCCTCGCGCCTGCTGAGAAGCTTTCTGTGACATCGGGGAACGCTCAGAAAACTTCTCAGAAGACTGGGGGCGTTCCGGGACTTATGAGAAGGCCAGCCCCTTCTCACTTCCCCCCCCCCGCTAGCCGCCGAAATGAGCGACTGTGGGCGACTGTGAGCCTATCCCACTCGCGTTGAGTATCGTTTAAACGATCCCCATCCCCAGCGGCGTGGCCTGGGCCCCGCTGGCCGATTTACCCCCCCAGATGGGGATATGGGCCGTGTCCTTCGGGCTTCGAGGGGTGCATCCACAACTGGGGGGTAGTTTGGTGGGGCTCTCGAAGGGGATGGGGATGGGGATGGGGATGGGGGTCGGCGAAACGATACTGAGTTCCGCACGTGTTGTTGTCAATGTTCCCCGACGCCCCCCCCAGGAGGAGGAGGAGGAGGAGGAGGTGGTGGTGGTGGGACCAGCCTGGGGAGCCTGTGGGTCATCAGCGTCATGACGAACTCAGATTGCCATGCTGACCCCTGGCTCGCGCTGTCTGCGGCCGTGTGCCGCTTGTGGGCCAGGGAGCGATCAACTGACCGCCGCTCCAGCGCACACTCATCAGAGCACTGGCGCATATGACTGAACCTCCTATTGGGGCATCAGGAGGACCCCGAGGAGGCGTGAGTCGAACGCACCCCGCATGATTTTCCTCACGAAGGGGCCCAGCCCCTCAGGAAAAGAAACACAAAACTGACTAGCTCACGATGGGTCGCCTGACGCTCTGTACTCACTGCCTTCAGTGTTAGAAACATCAGACTATTCAAAATACTCCAGGAGCCATTGGAGATTTTCAGAGTCGGTCCTGGACGAGGGATCCCCAGGAACAAGGAGGAGGAAAAGGAAGGACAGAAACCAAACTCAAGGACTCCAGGGCTCTGGAAACTCTCTGGGTTTACAGATCTACTGATGGGCTCACTCAGGACCCCCTGGCTTTCCCAGAGGGTCCTCTCGAGCGCACGCTCACTGCTCTCAGTCGGGCTCACTCCTGCTGTTTGAGCTCCCCCATTTCGACGTGACACTCGACGATCGTTCGGGCGCGCGGGCCACGCGCGGGGCCGCCCACCTTCCACTCCACCTCGGGCAGCTGGCCGATGATCTTGACCAACTCGTCCACCGTCGACTGCAGCTGCGGCGGGACCATGAGCTCGAGTCGATACCAGTCATTCTTCCATTCTTTCTGGCAATAACACTTCTTCGTGAAACCCGCGTGCACGTGCGGGTACGACACCTTCATGTCTTTGACATTCTGGACGTGTTGCACCGACAACGGCTTCTGCGCTTCGAGAATGGTCGCGTCCGTCTCCAGCGTCGTGCACATCTGGCACCATAACTGAATCCAACTCCAGATCTCGTTCTTCAGCTGGGCGTGATGTTTGGCCATCGCTTGATCATAGAAAACATTGAACCACGGTAACTGGGCACGACGACACCAATCCTGTGGGATACGTACTTGTAGTAGTGCTTGCTCTCGACGTCGGTGTTCAGCAAAACCAACAGTCTGTGGAGGTCGATTCGCATCATGGCGGTACCACAGACCTGGAATGTAAGCTGTTCCACTCGGGCTCATAAGATGGATGACCCGTTCACCTGCACATTTAGCTTTACCATGATTCTTGCCAATCCGCACGCCACTGCTAGGATGCCAAATCTGCAGAGTATGCGTAGCCACTCGTACATCAGTCAGAATGCAAGAAGCGAGACATCGGAACTCCTCGGACCCCACCGTGTCAAGATCATGGTCTTCCGCCCACTTCGGAAAGAGTAATGCGAGCCGCCAACCTTCTGAGGGAGCCGCCCTTGCTGGAACTGCGCGCCGACGTTTTAGTTGCGCTTGTGCTGCCTCTGTGCCGGTGTGTAGTCTGCGTTGCGCTCGAAGTGCATCTGTCCGTGCTCGTGCTGCTTGTGAGTCGTCTTGTTCTGGCCATTTCCGCCACAGATCTGTACTGCTGAATACCTGCTGGCCCGCGTCGAGTAAGGCCCGATTGTACTTATGCCAGGTATCCTCGACCCTGCCCTTCTGCATCAGAGACTGCACCTCACGACCACCTTCAGCCGACAATGACCCATCTAGTAGATGTTGGACAAAGCGATGAAGCTCAGGAGTATCCTTCATCCACACACGAATCAGGAGATCAGTGTTCCACTTAGCCCTTGGAGTAGAAGACAACGTCTGATTCCCAGCA
>CAUYUJ010006302.1:173483-180983 GCA_963575745.1 Prorocentrum cordatum | reverse complement strand
CCCCCAGCCCCACCTCCTCCTCCTCCTCCTCCTCCTCCTCCTCCTACTCCTCCTCCTCCTCCTCCTCCTCCTCCTCCTCCTCCTCCTCCTCTTCCTCCGCCTCCCCCCTTCCTCCCCTCCCGGGCCACGGCGCCGCCGCTCCCGCGCCGCGCGGCGCCTGTTGGCCCCGGCGCCCCGCTCGCGACCTGGTGATCCAGGGGGACCTGGCCGGGGGTGAGGGTGCTCTCGTGGCCCCCAGGAGCACCAAAGACCCCACCCCCACCCCCAGGCAAGAGACCCTGGATCGCCAGGTTGGGAGTGGGCGTCCTGGCCCGGGGTGGGGGCTGTGCTTCCCTCAGATTGTTCACCCTCTTCCCTTTGCAGACTTGTTCGAGGTAGTTGAGGCTCAGCTGGGCCTCGCTATCACCGATCAAGAGGATATCGGCCTCTGCGTGCAACTCGCCAACCCCAATCTGCCGAGCGCACTCATCTGTGCACAACTTTTCTAGCCGCCCGTTGCTTAGTCCATGCTCGTCGCGGTATGCTTCGAGCTCTTCAAGCGTATAGCTGAAGCATCGCGTATCAAAACAAGGCTCCAACTCTTTCGGGGTGTCATTCCACAACCAGCTGCCCCTGGGACGAGCTTTGTCAGGAGCTCGAACAGCCACGTGGGGCTGAATGCGATTTGACAAGGCTTCGAATTCGAGGATTGAGGCCACCAGTGCCACGAAAGTCGGACTCAGGCTTGGCATGATGAATACATGTTGATCAGAGAACAGAGCGGCTCGAACTTTGACGGGCTCTTGAACCAAAACAGCTAGAACCAACATGTGTGCGGGGCCCCATGTTCTGGAAGCCCCCAGAGAGTCCTTGAACGCCCCGGGAGGCCCCAGGAAGCTACCTGGACGGGAGGAGGAGGAGGAGGAGGAAGAGGAGGAGGAGGAGGAGGAGGATCCCTGCAAGCCCTGGAGATCGGGAATCGCTTCTGCAGATGCCCCGTGGAGGCTCCCTCCAGCGGCGAGTGAGGGGGGGAAGTGAGCAGGAGAAGGCCTTCTCAGAAAGAGGAGGAGGAGCAGGAGGAGGGAAGAGGAGGAGGAGGAGGAGGAGGGCGGAGGAGGAGGGGGAGGGTCGGAAGTCTTGCGGCCTCGTGAGAAGTTTTCTGCGCCCTCCCCAAAGACACAAAAAGGACTTCTCAGAAAGCGCGAGGGCTTCTGGGAAGTCCCGCCGCCTTCTGAGAAGGCCTTCTCCTTCTCACTTCCCCCCCGATTTCAGTTTTCGGATCATAACTCCGTTCGGGACGATCTGGGCATCCCCGGAACGTTCTCGGCAAGGACCAGCCGCTGGAACGCATCCCGAGGGCGGAAGACCTCGAACCTCGAAGTTCGAATCTCGCAGTTCCCGCCCTCGCCGCCGATCCCTGGAGACCCCCGGGAGGCGCCCCTGAGGCGCCACAGGGACGCCGCAGAGGATACAGCGGAGGCCAGTCCAAAGAAACCTTCCACAAGAAATCCAACTCTGAGACCCCAGGACGTCCCTAGACTTTTGGTGTGGGAAAGTCACGCTTCTCATAGCAAAACCATCGAACCCCAAGAAACCCAGGCATCCCTGGAGGCAAGCAGCGTGTTTCTTGGCATGGGCCTCCCCTCCTACTCTGTCCCCTCCCCTAGGAACGAGGAAGAACGATGCCACCACCAGCACGAGGAGCCAGGGGGGGTGCTCTTCGTGGTGTGCCCCCCCCTTCCCAGCTCGAGACATCCCCTGATCGGGGAGGCATCGTAGACCTCCTCATTCAGAGTGGCTTCTCCACTCGTCGTCGCCCCTCCCTCTCCTTCCACTCCTCCCTCTCCTTCCCCTCCTCCCTCTCCCCCCCCTCCCAGCTCGAGTCTCCGAGAGGCGCGTTTCGCGAGAGGCGCGGGGGAACCTCCGCGCGCCCCGGCGCGCGGCCATCCGCGTCGTCGTCGTCGGCGTCGTCGTCGTCGGCGTCGTTGTCGGCGGCGTCGTCGTCGTCGCTGTCGTCGTCGGCGGCGTTGGCTTCTTCGGCGTCGTCGGCGTCGTCGCCGTCCGCGTCGTCGTCTTCGTCGACGTCGTCGTCCGCGATCGTCCGCGTCCGCGTCGTCGTCGTCCGCGTCCGCGTCGTCGGGGTCGTCGTCGTCGTCGTCGTCGTCGTCGTCGTCGGCGTCGTCGTCGTCGCGACGCGCAAAGCGTTTTCGCGCCCACGCGGGTGACCCCGGGCTGCTGCATTGGTGGAGGCCCTCGAGGCAGCCGGGGGCCGCGGCCGCCCCTTCCCGGAGCGGGCGCTCCCCGGAAGGGGAGCGGGCCTCGGCGGCGGCACTCTCCTCGAGGAGGGGTGGCGACGCCCGAGCCTCCTCGCGACCCAACGGGAGGAGGAGGAGGAGGAGGAGGAGGAGGAGGAGGAGGAGGAGGAGGAGGAGGATTTTTTCTTCGGGGGCCCACGAGGCAGAACAGAGCATTACCAGCCAGCGCCGCACGGCAGTCTGACGGGTGTGGCAACGCAGGAGATGAGCGTCTCTCCCCTAGCCACTTAGACTTAACCCGCGGGACTGCCGCGGGTCGGAGGCCGAGGCAGCACTCCATGCTCCTCCAAGGCCCGAGCTGCATTCTCCTCCCGCTCTCTTACTCGGGCCGCCAATGCCTCCAGCGAAGGCAGGAGACGCACACCCGAGGGAGCGGAGGGGCTACCAGTCGTGGCTGCAGGTAGCAGCACATACTTGGCAGAGGCGCGACACGTGACGCCAGAACCTGCAGCTACCTTCTCCTCCGATCTGTAGTGAGGATGGAGGCCTTGCCGAATTCGGTGGAAAGCTCCCCTACCACTCGGTCCAGGCTTTCCTTTGCACCGCTCGCCGAGAAGAAAACAACGCCGGCTAGTGAAAACCCCACACTTGAAGCAAAAAAACAGCATCTCACACTCGGCAGTCTGGCGCAGAGAAGAGCACAGGAGGTGGCCCCGTTCGCTCTCCGCGCCCTGCAGACGACGCAGGGACGTGGGGAGCCCATTGCATCCGAGCATAGGCCTCTCGTCGCCGTAGGACACCTTAAAGCACTTACTGCATCGAGCCACGCTTTCCTGGTCGCTCTCATCGCCAGGGTCGAGGATGACCCATTCGTGCCAGCTCAGGGCACGCAGGGGAGGCATCCTGGGGCCCGTCTTTTCCCGCCGAAGCTCGAGCTTAGGAAAGCAGGAAAGTACTGCTGCAAACATTGCCACGAGCTTGCGCAGCATGACAAATTATTGATCCAGCCTCTCCAGCTCGTCTGGGGCTAGGCTGGGGTGCAAACTCAGCGCGTGCTTTGCCAACCTGTCCGCGTCGGCATTGCCCAGGGCAATATTCCGCTCATGCGGTGGGAGTGCTGCGATCACTCCTGCAGAGCGATGCGCAGCCACATGTGAAACAGAGATGATGCTGGTCTGGCCATCTTCCGCCAGGGCCCTTCGTCGGATGCCCGCAAAGGTCTGATTGGGGTCCAACTGCGCAGCAGGGCTCGAGGAGGCCAGGCGCACCGCCCCCAAACAGTCACTGTGCACATCACTTCGTCCCGTGGCCAGGCAGCTAAGAGTAGCAATCGCCAGATTTTCTCCAGACTGGGCTGTCTGGGGAAGACCTGGCCACACAGTGCCGAGAATACGAGCTCTCACTATGTAGTCCGTGCCAGGGGCTAGGAAAACAGCAGCATAGGTGGAACGGTTGAGCTCTCGAAACACTCCAGTGGTGGCCGATCCATCCACGACAGTCTCCGTGTCAAGGGTCAGTCTACAAAACTCATCGATCGTTAATGGTTCTCCCTCAGGACCCTGGAGGACGGGGTCGAGGTCCAAACAAGGAGGAGGAGGGGTGGGCTGAGCCATTATCAACCGAAACCAGAAAAGCAGTCTATCGGGCGCGGCCATCCTGGCCTCGGCGATTTCTTCGTCAGACAGGTGCTCTCGCCTAGCCGCTCGAGGCTCGGGGCTGTCACAGAAAAACTGTCTGTGCACCAGGGAGTCGGGCTGACGACAAAGCGGACACAAACCGTCGTGAACATACCCCGAGGATCTCAGCCTATCTCCCGTCCAACAGGCCCCAGAGAAAACCGCACTCAACCAGTATGTTTCACGAGGGGAGGTGCTCTTGGACCGCATCATTCTTTGGAGCGGGTCCGAAGCATCTCTGTCGGCACTGAACTCTGGCAAGGCCTGCGCCATACGACGCTCATGTGATCTCTGAACTCCATCCTGCAGTAGCTTATTGACCAGGGTAGGTGCCGTGTAGAGAAGATCGATAACGAATCCTCGGTCGTCGTGCCACACTGTGAATCTTGTAGCTGTCCACCCTATTCTATGTAGGCTCAACAGCATGCGGTGTATGGGGCCCCGAATAAAACAAAAAAAAAAAAAAAAAAAAAAAAAAAAACAAATAACAAAAAAAACAAAAAAAAAAAAAAGGAGGAAGAGATAAAAAAAAAAAAAAAAAAAAAAAAAGATTAAAGGGCAGAAAGAAAAGAAACAATAAAACAAAAAAAAGATAAGAGAAATAAATAAAAGAAAAAAAAACGAAAAAAGAAAAAAAGAAAAAAAAAAAAAAAAAAAAAAACAAAAAAAAGAAAAAAAAAAAAAAAAAAAAAAAAAAAAAGGAAGAAAAAAATAAAAAAAAAGAAAAAAAAATAAAAAACAAAAAAAAAAAATAAAAAGAAAAAGAAATAAAAAAAGTGAAAAAGAAGAAAAAAAAAAAAAAAAAAAAACAAAAAAAAAAAATGAAAAAAAAATAAAACAAAAACAAAAGTAAAAAAAACAAAAGAAATAAAGACAAAAAAAAGAGAAAAAAAAAAAGCTTCCAGCCAGAAGGTTCCAGAACAAGGGTTAGAGCTTCCACCGTGTCCCGCCATATATGGATGTGTTCCCGAAACGAAAAAGTTGATGAACGCGGCTGGGTGATGGACCTCCAGGTGCTCGAGGCCCATTGGGCCGCTGGTGCAACCGCCTGCTTCCACGCTGGATCGCCGTGCAAGACCAACTTAGCAGTGAAGGAGGCACCTTTGTGTACTGGGCTGCGTCCAACCATTAGGGTACTCTGAAGCGCCCGTAGTTCGCCATCCGCAAAGCCAAGAATCATGGCTCCGTAGCCCGCTGCAGGACGAACTCCAGCAACATAAATCTTAGACATTCTGGACTTGTCCCGTGGCAACCGTTTGCGGTAAAATGACAAAAAGCGGTGCCTTTTGCGCATAGCTCGTAGTCGTTGGTGCCGCTTGTGTAGTCCTCCTCTGCATCCTCTCCTCTGGCCTGGTGCTGGGTCTGTCCCAAGCGATACTACTGCATTCGATGCCACCGACGGACATGCTACTAGCAGCCTCCTGGAGAGCCTCGTCGCCAGCCTCTGCGAAGATGCAAAAGTCACGGCCTTGTCCTCTGCTAGGTGGACGTTCAGCCGTTCCGAAAAAATAGCTTTCAAGTCGTGGCCAGCCTTGGTTAGGTTCGCCACTATCTCATCCTCGTCTCCGTACGCGACAACCGTGTCGTCATCTATGTAGGAGCCTAACGATACCTGTGGATTTCGGAGCGAGAACTGGTCGAAATCGTACATAGCATAAGCTTTAACGAAGACGTCGTTAAAGATGTCCCCCGCTGGTAGACCCGAGCCCGCAAAGAGCACCAGAGGGGAGCAGTTGGGGCCCCATCGGAGTATACGGGGACCACGCCATGGATTGTAGAGGGTCTTGATGAGGACCAGAGGAATGTCCCAGTAGACGGCTCGATCTCGGAGCCATGCTAGAACAAACGACTCGTAATAGTTCATACCATCCCAAATGAAACCTGCTGTAGCCTTCCCCGTCGAAGAAGCCTGTTCTGCTAGGACGCTTTGTTTCCAGATGGCCACCACCGAACTGGTTCCATTCCCGAAGGACCAGTAAGGCCGTTGGGCCCGCTCTAAAAACTCAGGAGGAGGGGGAGGGGGGGAGGAAGGGGAGGAGGAGGAGGAGGAGGAGGAGGAGGAGGAGGAGAGGGAGGTGAAGGAGGAAGAGGGGAAGGAGGGTGGTGCAAGAAGTTCGCGGAAAGTGTACTGCGAATGTAACGTACTGCGCCAGAGAGCTGCAGTGCAGTGCATTGCAACTCGAACGCGCTGCACGCGAAAGTCCAGCAATACATTTGCGCCCAGGAATGGATTGCACACCCCGACTCTATTGCGGCCCCACAAATCTATTGCACCACCCCCTTTTCGCTGAACCCACTTTTGTGCTAACCAGAAAACCCTGCCCCCACCAACCATGGATTGCGCTGAATCGATGGGAGGCGGGGGTAGGGTCCGCCGCCCATCGAGTTGCCTGAACCGTGAATCGGTGAGGGTAGGGTTCGGATTTCGACGCCGATCGTGGCCACTCGCCTCTGGCAAGCCTCCTTGAGGCTGCAGCCCTTGTCGCCAAGAGACTGCTTCTTGGCGTCAATAGCGCGCAAGGATGTGAATGCACCGACAACCGACAATCATCGGAGGGCCAATTGAGATAGCGGCGGCTCTCCCTCCCGGTCCAAATCCGCTCAACATCGGCACCCTGACCCCTCTTAGGGTCCATCCTGACCCGTCTTCCAAGACGGGATCAAGCCGTGGCGTCGACAAGCCACCCCATCCGTCGGGCGTTGGCAGGACTGGGTCGAGTGGGACTTGGTTCATCCACGATGAGTCTCGAGCAAAAAACCCTTAGGCTACTTATTCCGTGCGCGGGTTTATCAACGAATTGGGACCGGAAACGATACTGGGAGAAGGATTCCCCCCCGCGGCAGGCACTTCTGAGGCCTCCGCCACCCTCAGTCAGCGTCGACGCCGCTGTCGCCATCATCGCACTCGCGCGCTTGCTGTTTCTAGTCCCTGAGCTGACAGCGCCGACGGCGCCGACGCAGACGACTGCGCGAGCACTCAGTGCGAACGACCACGTGCGCGAACCTCATATACGAGAACGACGAAAAGATAGATCACGACGACGAGGACGCGGCGACGAATCGATTGGAGATGCAACGCATCATCTTACACTCCTTTAACAGAATGGAGATTCGTCTGTCGCGCAGGGTAGACCAAAGAACAAAATCCGCCAGGAGAGACTCTCACCCAACGACAATCCACAGGCGAAAAGTGGGCAAATAATTGCGCGCGCGGGGCACACATCGAACAAGCAAACCACAACCATGGCGGGCTCTTACTGCGCACGAACATACGCGTGACCCTCATGCGAAGCCAACGGCGATCGCGACGGCGACGACGACGACGAAGACGACGCGCCAGCTCGATTGGAGATGTGGCGAATTATCTTTCATTCGTGCAGAGTTAGTAGACCAAAGTCCGCCAGGAGAAGTAAGCATCCAACAATAACCAGCAGGCGCGCAGTAGTGCGAACACATATTTGGCGCCTGCAAGCACCCACAGAGGAGAATTCCTCGATCGAGACTTCTAGAATATTCACGATGTAGTACAACTGCGACTTCATGAATACGACTACTACTACCACTAAAACCACCACCACCACTACCACTAC